>CM035145.1:124229692-124829692 GCA_020205605.1 Panax ginseng
CGCTTGCATCCCTCGTTAACTAGTCGTACCTACTTAACTCGTTCTGTTATCGTGGATTGAGTATACGTTTTGAATAACATTTCTATCATTTCATTCTGTAATTTAAATTCTAACTCCACTCTCGCCATCTTCGTTATTAACTCATTCTGAGTCTTTAATATCAATAGTTTTCCTTACCCTTCCTACTTAATGCATCGCCTTCTATGATTACCTTTCCTGAATGATATAAGATCATCATCCTTCTCTACCGCATATTCCACTCCTTCTATGTGGAGATATATTTCAGACTCCCATAGTCCATGTATATCTCACAGTACTTCTTCCCCGTATAAATACTATCTTCAAATTTTTAATTCAAAAAGTACAGCTGCCAATTATAGATCATAAGTAGGATAGACCTTCTTATAATCCCTTAACTGGCATGATGCATACGAAATGACCTTGCCATGCTACATGAGCACGCAATCTCGTCATCTATGCGAAGCATCGAGATACACTACAAATTCCTTGTATCATCTGATAAAGATAATACAGGTGCCTCACTTAACCGTCTTCTTAAATCCTGTGACGCTAATGGTACCTTTAACCATAGCATCCCACAAGAGAACCTATATGTTTACCACCGACTTGTTCGGCGCCCCTTACAGAAAGTCTAACTTTCGCATATTATTCAACCCAAATGACATAACCAGAAACTCATCATAGCTATAACGAATTTTGAACGTCATCTTAGGTCCCTCCTCTTTCTTCTTTACTTTCATCCGACTATACCCCGTACGCAAATCTATTTTAAAAAAATTCTTTGCCCTTCTCAACTGATCAAATAAATCATCGATCCTGGGCCATGGGTATTTATCCTTAATCACCCACTTACTCCTATTACGATAGTCGATACGTAATCGCAACGACTCATCCTCTTCTTTAACATCCTACTAACTTACGTTCAGGTTAGACGACAAGGCGTCTCGGTGTTTTATTATCATAAATTACTACCTTGGGTTTTCTGAAAAACTGAAAATTCATACTTTTCTTATAACTATTTATTATAGCTATATTCTTAAATTTATTATTGATGAAACCATTTCCACGAATACAATTAGCGGAAGTTATTTCCTCCTACTCTACCTTAATATTTTAAAGGTACTTTTAATCCCTTTTAGACAGACTCCTAGATGTGTCTTTCCACCTATCTTACACGCTTCGACCTTACGCTTAGGCTCCCCTTGACTCACTCTAGTATTCCCGGAGTTAAACTTGGTTCATCCCTAACCCTTGCTCTCATTCTTTCCCTCTTTGTGGTATTGAGTCTACAACTCACTACCACCTTATGCTATAATCACCTTCTCTAGAATGGTCCCATAGGAAACCCTTTGGAACACCACAATCCTATTATAGAGCCAGGGTTTCAGGCCCTGCTCAAACCTACGAGCCTTCATCTCCTCAGTGTCCACTTAGCGTGGAACAACCTTGCCAATTCATTGAATTTGGCCGCATATTGGGGAAATGTCATGTCCCCTTATTTATTCTAACAACTCAATCTACATCATCCCTTACATATTTGTAGGGAAATAATTCTCGAAGAAAACCTTCTTGAATTGTTCCCACATTACCTTCTCTGCTCTAGCCCCACCCTAGTGAGCCTCCCACCAAAAGTTGGCTTCTCTATTCATCGTGTAAGTCGCAAAAGAAATATTTTGCGCCTCACCTATGTTTGTAATAACAAACGTCTTCTCTATTTCTTTTACCCAGGTCTGGGTCTATCTTGGGTCCGTCGTTCCTCTGAACTCCGGCGGACCTATGCCTTTAAACTCTCTTAGAGGTAGTCGTTCTGACTAATCTAGGTTTCGGAGGTTACTCAACCTCTGGTTTGGTTAAATACAGTCGCTAATAAATTAATGAACTCTTGCATAGGGTTGTTTTAATACCCTTGGTTATCATTATGCGATTTTGCTTCCTAATTATGTTATCTTCTCCATGGCGGCACTTTCTGATAAAATTTCATTATTATCTATTTACTTACTTCATTATTAATCGCCACATACCAACTCGCACCATAACAAATCATTCCCATGAAAACTTCATTATATTCATATACTTCTTTATAGATTAAAACTATTTACAACTTGTTTTCATAGCCAAAAACTATTACATTTCTATTCTGCAATGGTACTTCACAAAAGTTGAGATTTACAAAAGACTACCCTGTTATACAAAATAGGGTTTTACGTCACTACACACATACTTATAACTATGGACTTCTAATAATGCATAACAGCATCCTCGTGTTTCTCATTCGCAATCATCGCTACAGTATCCCGACTAATCGTGTGACGGGTTTGTCCTGACTCATTGGAATAACAAGCAACCTTCAGCTTGAAATCCTTATGAGCAATCTCATGTATGTAAGACATCCGTGCTATCTTTCGGTCCTTCTCCCCCAAGTCTTTACGAAGTTCATCGATCTCCTTCTTAAAATCCCTAGCCTTATTTATCATGAGCACCTTCTCATCATGCTCTGACTCAAAATCTCCTTCTGCAGACTCATTCGCTACATAAAGAGCATTAATCTCTTCATTCTGATTCTGCACAACTGCACTCAGGTGCACATTCTTGTCAAGCTCTGCCAGATACAATGATCTCATTGCATCTGGAGGTGATGACTCTAGTGCAGCTACCACCGTTTCAACCAATGTTACCTCCATTCCTTCCTCCACATCGTTCATTGTACTAAGGTATGATGCTATATCCATTTCTCCCTCGGAGTAGTCTTCCTCAGAAAAGTACTCCTCTGTCTCTGACTCCTCTAGAATCACTATTGGTACCTCCGCCACTGGCATGGGTACAGTCTCTACTTGGTTCACAAGCTCTTTGCTCACCGCGTGTATATCTCTATACATCAAGCTATCGATCGACATCCTACAATAACACATAACATGTTGATTAGTACATAACACAAAATAGTATAAGTACAAATCATATTTAATTTATTTAAGGTTACTTTACATCTTTTAAATCTTTTGGTACTGATTTTCCTCAATACCTTATTAACTCATTCGACTCAAGTAAAGCTCGAGTTTACTTCCTTCGAACTTCTCTTCCTTAACGAAGTTATTAGCCTAAGGTTCTTCCCCCCTTAAGTTTTATAACCTAATGCTTTGATACCAACCTGTGACGCCCCCAAATCCGGGTCTCTTTCAACCCGACAGATGGTGCTCCACGGTGCTACAGTTCACACAAACATTCAATTGAAAAAGTGTAACGCCCGAGAAAAATCGGATTTTTATAACAATTAAATTTTTATTTGATTATGTGAATTAAATGAATTTAATTGATTTCTTTGTGAGTAAACTATGTGAAGGTCGTTCTATGACCTAGAATGTGCTAACTTGGTTAGTATTCTGGCTACGTGTTAGAAATAGTTGTTTGGAATTTCCAAGACGATAATAATTGTTTTCTGAGAAATTTCTGTAAAAACACTATTCATCCGTTTCTGTTCGGAGAATTATTTTGAAATTTCGAGAAACGCGTAATGATAGAATATCATGATAAGATGGAATATCTGATAATATTTAATTTATGGCAAACACAGTTTTCGCCTGCGGACTTAAAACCTAAGGGTTGAGTATATTGATTTCCGAGAAGGAAATAATATGCGTAGAAGGAATGGTGTTAGGGTTAATTGGAGTGCTATACATTTGGTTATATTATTTATTATCTATGTATAATAAGTTGAGTAAATACGAAGTACAATATGATTATTGTACGAGTAGTATACGGAGATAATACGTCAATTGTACGTATGTGGCACGATTAGTATTATAGAATTAAGTTAATACTTAATGGTTAATTCATTTGAGTTGGATTATTAAGTAATCCAATCATTTGAATGATCAAGGCCCAATGTTAATTTAGTTAAGCCCAATTCATTAAAATCGAACCGGTGGGTCGAACCGGTGGGTCACCGAATGGGTAAAACCCATGGGGTAACCCATGGGATGTCACCTAACGAGGTGGGCCGGCCACCTTGGTGTGGACTCCAAGCATAAGGCTTGGTCACCAAGTATCTTACTTGGTGACCACACATGAATAGTAAGGAGGTAGGGTTTAGTGTCTAAATTGCCCTCAATTCTCATTTCCTATAAATAAGAAGGAAAGGTTGGCCATTTGAGATTTTTTCAATTACCAACCTAGATTATTTTGAGAGAGAAAGAGAGCTATACTCAACCAAAACATATATTAGGAAGATTGAACTTAGAGTTTTCAAGAAATTCATAAGAGTTCTTAAGGTATATTCCTTACCTTTCATCTCCATCTCTTTTAGATTTTCTTTCATTTTAGAGAATCATAAAGGGGTGGTATATGTCATGAGTGAGGATTTAAAGATGACTTACCATAGATTCAATCTGTATAAGTCATGAGATTATAAAAATAATAAGGTTTGATATAGTTTTTGAACCCTGAAAATATTGATAGTTGAGATCGATTGTTGATAAACGATTGAGCTCCATCAATACATTAGTATATGCATCTTGTTTGGTTAGGATGTAGATATGAAATCCATGGAGTATTCCATGTGATTTAGCTTAGAGAACATTAGTAACGAAGTTATGGTGAATTTTACGAAAATAGACGTTAAACGTCGAAAACGTAGAAATTCTGGATTTGTAGTCAAAAGTTGCCATGAGACTTGAAAACATAGGTTTTCGATGTCAACACGTGAGATATGGTGATTAAGAGTTGTGGGTTCGAGAATCGTCGGATTCCGACTTAGAACGAAGAAAACGAGCATTGAATGCTCATTAACGTTTACGAACGTATATAAAATGAACTCAATAGTGAATTCAGAGTTAACGGATTCGAAAGTGTTAAATTCTTATATAAACACGTAAAGGATGTAATTCCTGACTTGTAGGAATTCAAATGGGTCAATTCGGATGTAAAACGAACAAATTAGGAAGCCAGGAGTTTCGTTAGAAAACCAAAACTGGTTTGGCCAATCGTCAAGACAGATTTCTTAAGGCACAGTGCCAAAACTAGTACAAAGTGGTGGTGGCCACTTGGCTCAGACTCTACGAAAGTACCTCGCTAACTTCATATGACAATAAAATAAATATACATTGATGATGCGCTAAGAAAAGACGATGATAGAAAAAACTTGACCAAGTTAGGTTTTAAGCTTCAATTGTTTAGAGACCTACCTGAGTTGAGTTTATATACTCAATAAATGTACTAAGACTAATCCTATATTACCTATACTAAGGTATAGGGTATGAAACTTAGGAATGAAATTCATGTTAACAAAATATGTGCAATGAACAAAGTTGGTACCTTATCAACAATGTTTGAGTCCGGTTAATAAACGTCAATAGAATAATAAACCGGGATGAAGGGTAATAAGTCATGTTGACTTTAATAAAGATATTAACTTAACAAAGACATAGAAGAGAAAGAAGCTTGTAGAAATAATGTGAATAGTTTTTTCATAGCTAATTACAGTGTGCTATTTGAATATATCATGTAGATTCTGTAAAGGTTGTGGTCAGTCGAGTAAGTTATTTGAAGACGCTGAAAGGCAAGTTTTCTTAACGTTGGTCTAACTTCCATGTTAGCCAAGTTTTATGTGATTCGTTGAACTGAATTGCAAGACTTGTTTTAAAGAAAGGGTCGATGCCAGCTTTTAACTTGGCTAGTCTATTCATAATATATAGATTGATTATCATACATGTCATTCTATATAGAAATGTTAACGCTATCCTATGCCAAGTAATTGGTACGGGCGTGAAGGTAAGGTTTGTCTATGAACAAACAAAAGTATTTTCATCGATTATTCGATGGGCACGCGAGTTTGCCAAAAATATTAAACGTAAATACGTTTAATGAATGTAGTGTTGATCAACATAGAGTACTATAGGCTGATCACCTAGAAGTGCTCGTAAGTTATACGGATGAACGGCCTTAGTGCTGTAGACTCCTTTTCAAGTATGAAAACAAGAAATTACTGTTCATGGTCTATCGACCGGTTCAGAATTCCTAATCTATTCTATACTTTGGGAATTGATGTTATGAACTGTTAGAGTATTATTGATTCATAATACTTCATAGCTATTGTTCAGTTATGTTGGAATTGTTATATAATTCATGAATGTGGTATTCCTGTTATCCTTGATTAAACTTGCTGAGCTGTCATGCTCACTTCTTTCTTGAATTATATAACTGCAGTTAAAGATGAACGTACTGTGAATGCCAAGAAAGATAAGGGCAAAGCTAAGATGGATGCTTAGGCATTGTGTAATAGTTTAGTAAGTTTGTATGTATTATACATTATGAACAATGAACGATGTAACCGTTTTATGAATTTGGGAAGGATTACACTTTGATTGTAATAAGAAGATAGTAATTACCTTAATTTTGTTGTATTTCAATGGAATGATTGTATGGATGTTAGTACAGTGGAGCACCATATGTCGGGTTGGAAGATACCCGAATTTGGGGGCGTCACAGGTTGGTATCAAAGCCTTAGGTTATAAAACTTAAGGGGGGGAAAACCTTAGACTAATAACCTTGTAAGGAAAGTAAAGTCCGAGGAATGAAATTCAAGTCCATTGAATTAAGAAGATATTGAGATAACTCAGTATCGAAAGAATTAAAAGATGAAAATTAATCTTAAAGATATTAAATGTGATTTGTGCTTATACTATTGTGTATTATGTACTAATCAATGTGTTATGTGTTTGTAGATGTCAATCGATAGCTTGATGTTTAGAAGCGTGGAAATGATAAGTGAGGACTCGATTAACAAGTTGAGATTGTACCAATGCCGATTGGCGAGAGGTATGCAGATAGTTATACTAGAAGACTCGGACATTGAGGAGTACATCTCGAGGAGGAATACTACGAGGAGACTATGGGATTAGCATCATACCTTAACGAGATGCTAGATGTGGAGGAGGAAATGGAGGTGACATCGATTAACATGGTGTTACCTACTCAGAGCCAAACATCTCTGGATGCAACTAGAGCATTGTATCATTTGTGTTGGATAGGAATGTGCACTTGCGTACTAAGGTAGAGACACAGATTGAGGAGATAAGCGCCTTATATGAAGTGAAAAAGAATCTGCAGAGGCGGACTTTGAGTCGAAACACGATGAGAAAGTGCTTATGGTGATAAGGCTCATAATTATAAGGATGAGGTCCTTGAGCTACAAAAGAAACTGGTTGAGAAAGACCAGAAATTAACTAAGATGTCGTACATCCATGAATGCACTCATGAGGATTTCAAGATAAAAATTGCTTGTTATTCTATTGAGTCCGGGCAGACTCGACATACCATAAGTCGAGATATAGTGTCGATTCTGGCAAATCAGAAATATGAAAATGTAGTTCGACAGTGTTAGTAGATCGCTAGATCTTTCTTGTGTATAAGTAGTGACGTAAAACCCTCTTTTGTATAACTAAGGGTAGTCTTTTTGTAAATCCCAACTTTTGTAGAAGGCAATCACGGGATAGTATGTAATAGCTTTTGGCTAAAGGGAACATGATGTAAATAGTTTTGACTATGAAAGAATATTTATATAATGAAGTTTTTATTTAACATGCTTGTTGTGGTATGAATGGTTATGTTTGAATTAAAAATGATAACCGAGTAGTTAAATAGATAATAATGAAGCTTTATTTATTTAATCAGAATTATGCCGCCAAGAAGGAGACAACGGAACCAAGAGGCCGAGTCTCAAAATGAAAATCAGGGGGGTCCTAACAACCCTATGCAAGAAGTTCGTTAATTTATTAACGGCTGCATTTAACCAAGTGGGGGTGGGATTCCTGTAGCTCCTGGGATAGCAAGAACAACTACCTTTAAGGACTTTAAAAGTGTGGGTCCTCCCGTGTTCTGAGGAACGACGGATCCACTAGAAGCCCAGACATGGATTAGAGAGATTGAAAAGGCGTTTGTGATAACAAACATTGGGGAGGCGCAAAAGACTTCTTTTGCGACTTACATGATGAAAAGGGAAGCCAACTACTGGTGGAAAGCTCACCAGGGTGGGGCTAGGACAGAGGCTGTTACATGGGAACAGTTTAAGAAGGTTTTCTTCGAGAACTATTTCCCTACTAGCATGCAAGGTAGGATGGAAATTAAGTTCTTAGAACTTATCTGAGGGGATATGACAGTTCAAAGATGCCGCCAAGTTTAACGAATTGGCGAGATTTGCTCCACATCGTGGATGAGAGAAAAGAAAGGCCTTGATTTGAGCGGGGCTTAAAACCTGGCTCTATAGTAGGATATCGGTTTTTCAGTGCTTCCTATAAGACCATTACGGAGAAGGCGATAATAGGCGAAAAATGAAGGTGGTGGTGAGGCTTTGTCTCGATTACCACAAAAGCGAAAAGATTAAGAGTAAGTTAAGGAGGTAATAAAATTTGAAGTTGCGGTGAGGCGACAACTTGCCAAAGAGGAAGAGTTTTAACCACAGGAATACTAGGGTAAAGCAGGGAGATCCCAAACGGAGAACAGAAGCATGTAAGACATGTGGAAAATCTCATATGGGGGTTTGTTTAAAGGGGAAAGCAGTATGTTACAACTGTGGGCAGGAGGGGCATTTGTCACCCAATTTATCCCTAACCCTAAGAAAAACCGAGGTGTTTTTGTACGTGGGTCGATGGATCACATGGCAAGAAATTGCCGAAGAAGGGTTTAGAGGGGAATAAGAGTTTTGGTAGTGGTAAATTAGCCATTACTAGACCAACACCATCAGTGGGTAGACCCTCAGCTCGTACGTTTAATATGACTATTCAAGATGCGGTTACATCAACAGATGTGGTAGCAGGTATCATTCCGATCAATGAGATAAATGCTTATGTGCTATTTGACTCGGGTGCTACTTGTTCTTTTATAGCATGTGAATTTTCTAAGCGATTAGGTTTAATCCCTGAAAAGTTACCTATACCTTTAGACGTTATGGTAGTGAACGAGGAGATAATCCCCATTGAACATATTCATAAGGATTGTTGCGTGGAAATTAGAGGGAATAAGTTATCGGTAGATTTGGTACCGATAAAGCTAAAAGAATTCGACGTAATTCTTGGTATGGATTGGTTGGTGAACCATGAGGTGATTATATATTGCCATAGGAAAAGTGTAAACCTTCAGCTTTCTAAGAAAACCAAGGTAGTGTTCTTCGGTAGTAATTCACTTAGACGCATTTCTTGTTGTGCATACATGACAAGCTAGGAAGATGTTGAGAAAAGGGTGTGTAGGTTATCTATGCCATGTTGTGGATACCCAAAGAGTGGGAACATCCTTGGATCAGATACCTATTGTGCAAGATTTCATGGAAGTATTTCCGGAGGAATTACCGGGTATTCCACCGGACAGGGAGGTGGAGTTTGTAATTGATTTGTTACCAGGAACGGCACCAATTTCAAGGGTACCATATCGAATGGCGCCAGTCGAAATGAAGGAGTTAATGGTTCAATTACAAGAACTATTAGACAGGAAGTACATTCAACCAAGTGTGTCTCCTTGGGGAGCACCAGTGTTGTTTGTAAAGAAGAAGGATGGGTCGTTGAGACTTTGTATCGACTATCGAGAGTTGAACAAGTTGACGATTAAGAATAGATACCCTTTGTCCAGGATCGATGATCTATTTGATCAGTTGAAAGGGGCAAGGTATTTTTCTAAAATAGACTTGCGCACGGGGTATCATCAGTTAAAGGTGAGGAAGGAAGATGTACCTAAAACAGCATTCAGAACTCGTTATGGTCATTACGAGTTTCTGGTAATATCGTTTGGGTTGACTAATGCGCCAGCCGCATTTATGGATATAATGAACAGAGTGTTCAAACAATATTTGGACAAGTTTGTCGTAGTGTTCATTGATGATATTCTAGTCTATTCAAAGACGCCAGAAGATCATTCGGAACATTTTAGAATAGTGTTGGAGACACTACGGAAGGAGAAGTTGTATGAAAAATTCATAAAGTGTGAATTTTGGCTTGAGAAGGTGCAGTTTCTAGGGCATGTTATTGATAAGGTTGGCATTTTCTGTAGATCCGGCAAAAGTAGAAGCAGTTAACGAATGGGAGCAACCAAAAACGCCAACAGAGGTTCGGAGTTTTCTGGGATTAGTGGGATACTGTAGAAGGTTCATTCCGGACTTTTCTAAATTAGCTACCCCGTTAACAAATCTGACAAGAAAGTCGGTGAAGTATGTGTGGACTGAAACATGTGAGAACAGTTTTCAAGAGTTGAAGAAGAGGTTAAGTGAGGCACCGGTATTGTCCTTACCAGACGATACAGGGAATTTTGTAGTGTATAGCGATGCTTCACATAAAGGACTGGGTTGCGTGCTCATGCAGCATGGAAAGGTCATTGCGTATGCGTCACGTCAATTGAAGGATTATGAGAAGGTTTATCCTATTCATGACCTGGAATTGGCAGCCGTAGTTTTTGCCCTAAAGATATGGAGACATTATCTTTATGGTGAGAAATGTGAGATATACACGGACCACAAAAGTCTGAAATATATCTTCACACAGAAGGAGTTAAACATGAGACAAAGAAGGTGGTTGGAGTTAATAAAAGATTATGACTGTGATATTTTATATCATCCGGGGAAAGCAAATGTAGTAGCCAATGCGCTAAGTAGGAAGGGTAGGGAGAAATTATCAATGTTAACAACTCAGAATGAATTGGTAACAGCGATGGCAAAAATGGAGCTAGAAGTTAAGTTACCGAAAGAAGCGGTAGAGATGTTATTTTCCATGGAAACCCAACCTACCATAGTGGAGCGGGTTAGGGGAGTACAACTGAGCAATGAGGAGTACAAGCAGATGCAGAAGAGAATAGAAGATGAAGAAAAGACTGAGTATAACCTCGATAAGGAGGGATTACTTCGTTTTGAGGGAAGAATTTGGGTTCCTAATGATCATGAATTAAAAGAAGAAATTATGATGGAGGCCCATAGTTCGAGGTACTCGATACATCCGAGTAATCGAAGATGTTTCAAGACCTTCGTCGAGAACTTTTGGTGGGCGAATATGAAGAGGAGATAGCGAGAATATGTTAGTAGGTGCTTAACTTGTCAAAAAGTTAAATTTGAACATCAACGACCGAAAGCGGGTTGTTACAACCGCTAGAAATTCCAGAGTGGAAGTGGGAGCACATCACGATGGACTTTGTGGTGGGACTTCCAACAACAAGAAAAGGAAACGATGCTATTTGGGTGATAGTGGATCGATTGACGAAATCAGCTCATTTTCTACCAATAGGAGTTAGGTATAACCTAGATCAGTTAGCTAAGCTGTATGTCAAGGAAATTATTTCCAGACATGGAGTACCTGTTTCGATTGTGTCAGATCGTGATCCACGATTCACATCGAACTTTTGGAGAAGTTTGCAAGAACAAATGGGAACGCAGTTAAGATTGAGTACGGCGTATCATCCCCAGACGGATGGTCAGAGTGAACGAACAATTCAAACGCTTAAAGATATGTTAAGATCTTGCGTTATGGATTTCAAAGGGAGTTGGGACGGATTTCTACCGTTGGTGGAATTTTTGTACAACAATATTTTTTATGCTAGTATAGGCATGCCGCCTTACGAAGCGTTGTATGGGAGGAAGTGCCGAACTCCATTGTGTTGGGATGAGGTGGGTGAACGTCAGATGTTGGGACCTGAGATGGTTTAGCAAACGGCGGACATGGTAGAGTTAATACGTCTCGATTAGTTGTGGCTCAAGACTGGCAAAGGAAGTATGCAGATCCTCACAGACAGAATAGAGAATTCGATGTAGGATCTTTTGTTTTTCTGAAAGTATCGCCTTGGAAAGGGAAGATACATTTTGGAAAGAAAGGGAAGTTAAGTCCAAGGTTTGTAGGACATTTTGAGATTTTAAAAAGGATAGGGGAGGTAGCTTATGTAGTAGCCTTACCTCCAGAGATGGAACGCATTCATAATGTGTTTCATGTGTCGATGTTAATGTACTTTTAAATCGGACTATAAACACGTGATAGAGTATGAATCTATTAGGATAGAGAAGGACTTGTCTATGAGGAACTTCAATTCAAATTATTGATAGGAAGGAACAAGTTTTAAGAAATAAGGTCATACCTTGGTGAAGGTGTTATGGAGAAACCACAATCTTTGAAGAAGCAGCGTGGGAGCTCGAAAGTAAAATGAAGAAAGATTTTCCTCATTTGTTTATGTAATTATAAGCTAAGATTACGGGGACGAGAATCCTTTAAGGGGGAGAGGCAGAATGCTTGTAGAGAAAAATTGGATTTTTATGACAATTAAATTTTTAATTGATTATGTGAATTAAATGAATTTAATTGATTTCTTTGTGAGTAAACTATGTGAAGGTCGTTCTATGACCTAGAATGTGCTAACTTGGTTAGTATTCTGGCTACGTGTTAGAAATAGTTGTTTGGAATTTCCAAGACGATAATAATTGTTTTCTGAGAAATTTTCGTAAAAACACTATTCATCCGTTTCTGTTTGGAGAATTATTTTGAAATTTCGAGAAATGCGTAATGATAGAATATCATGATAAGATGGAATATCTGATAATATTTCATTTATGGCAACGCTTGATTTTAGCTTTCTTGAACTTAAAACCTAAGGGTTGAGTATATTGATTTCCGAGAAGAAAATAATATGCGTAGAAGGAATGGTGTTAGGGTTAATTGGAGTGCTATACATTTGGTGATATTATTTATTATCTATGTATAATACGTTGAGTAAATACAAAGTACAATACGATTACTGTACGAGTAGTATACGAAGATAATACATGAATTGTACGTATGTGGCACGATTAGTATTATAGAATTAAGTTAATATTTAATGGTTAATTCATTTGAGTTGGATTATTAAGTAATCCAATCATTTGAATGATCAAGGCCCAATGTTAATTTAGTTAAGCCCAATTCATTAAAATCGAACCGGTGGGTCGAACTGGTGGGTCACCGAATGGGTAAAACCCATGGGGCAACCCATGGGATGTCACCTAAGGAGGTGGGTCGGCCACCTTGGTGTGGACTCCAAGCATAAGGCTTGGTCACCAAGTAAGATACTTGGTGACCACACATGAATAGTAAGGAGGTGGGGTTTAATGTCCAAATTGCCCTCCATTCTCATTTCCTATAAATAAGAAGGCAAGGTTGGCCATTTGAGAGTTTTGCAATTATCAACCTAGATTACTTTGAGAGAGAAAGAGAGCTATACTCAACCAAAACATGTATTTGGAAGATTGGACTTAGAGTTTTCAAGAAATTCATAAGAGTTCTTAAGGTATATTCCTTACCTTTCATCTCCATCTCTTTTAGATTTTCTTTCATTTTAGAGAATCATGAAGGGGTGGTATATGTCATGAGTGAGGATTTAAAGATGACTTACCATAGATTCAATCTCTATAAGTCATGAGATTATAAAAATAATAAGGTTTGATATAGTTTTTGAACCATGAAAATATTGATAGTTGAGATCGATTGTTGATAAACGATTGAGCTCCATCAATACGTTAGTATATGCATCTTGTTTGGTTAGGATATAGATATGAAATCCATGGAGTAATCCATATGATTTGTCTTAGAGAACATTAGTAACGAAGTTATGGCGAATTTTACTAAAATAGACGTTAAACGTCAAAAACGTAGAAATTCCGGATTGGTAGTCGAAAGTTGCCGTGAGACTTGAAAATATTGGTTTTCGATGTCAACACGTGAGATAGGGTGATTAAGAGTAGTGGGTTCGAGAATCGTCGGATTTCGACTTAGAACGAAGAAAACGAGCATTGAACGCTCATTAACGTTTACGAATGTATATAAAATGAACTCAATTCTGAATTTGGAGTTAACGGATTCAAAAGTGTTAAATTCTTATATAAACACGTAAAGGATGTAATTCCTGACTTGTAGGAATTCGAATGGGTCAATTCGGATGTAAAACAAACAAATTAGGAAGCCGGGAGTTTCATTAGAAAACCAAAACTGGTTTGGCCAAGCTGTCTTTGTCTGAGACTTCGGTAGCATGACACTACAAAACCGATACAAAGTGGTGGCACCATGACTCCAAACTCGGTGAGAACCACCTTTAAGTCAATAGCCATGGCTCACTAAAATACACAAGATGCCACATGACACCAGGTAGTAGAAAAAAGTTGACCAAGTTAGGTTTTAAGCTTCAATTGTTTAGAGACCTACCTGAGTTGAGTTTATATACTCAATAAATGTACTAAGACTAATCCTATATTACCTATACTACGGTATAGGGTATGAAACTTAGGAATGAAATGCATTTTAACAAAATATGTGCAATGAACAAAGTTGGTACCTTATCAACAATGTTTGAGTCCGGTTAATAAACGTCAATAGAATAATAAACCGGGACGAAGGGTAATAAGTCATGTTGACTTTAATAAAGATATTAAGTTAACAAAGACATAGAAGAGAAAGAAGCTTGTAGAAATAATGTGAATAGTTGTTTGATAGCTAATTACAGTGTGCTATGTGAATATATCATGTAGATTCTGTTAGGGCTATGGTCAGTCGAGTAAGTTATTTGAAGACGCTGAAAGGAAAGTTTTCTTAACGCTTGTCTAACTTCCATTTTAGCCAAGTTTTATGTGATTCGTTGAACTGAATTGCAAGACTTGTTTTAAAGAAAGGGTTGATGCCAGCTTTTAACTCGATTAGACTATTCATAATATATAGATTGATTATCATACATGTCATTCTATATAGAAATGTTAACGCTATCCTATGCCAAGTAATTGGTACGGGCATGAAGGTAAGGTTTGTCTATGAACAAACAAAAGTATTTTCATCGATTATTCGATGGGCACGCGAGTTTGCCAAAAATATTAAACGTAAATATGTTTAATGAATGTAGTGTTGATCAACATAGAGTACTATAGGCTGATCACCTAGAAGTGCTCGTAAGTTATACGGATGAACGGCCTTAGTGCTGTAGACTCCTTTTCAAGTATGAAAACAAGAATTTACTGTTCATGGTCTATGGACCGGTTCAGAATTCCTAATCTTTCTATACTTTGGGAATTGATGTTATGAACTGTTAGAGTATTATTGATTCATAATACTTCATAGCTATTGTTCAGTTATGTTGGAATTGTTATATAATTCATGAATGTGGTATTCCTGTTATCCTTGATTAAACTTGTTGAGCTGTCATGCTCACTTCTTGCTTGAATTATTATACTGCAGTTAAAGATGAACGTACTGTGAATGCCAAGAAAGATAAGGGTAAAGCTAAGATGGATGCTTAGGCATTGTGTAATAGTTTAGTAAGTTTGTATGTATTATACATTATGAACAATGAACGATGTAACCGGTTTATGAATCTGGGAAGGATTATACTTTGATTGTAATAAGAAGATAGTAATTTCCTTCATTTTGTTGTATTTCAATGGACTGATTGTATGGATGTTAGTATAGTGGAGCACCATATGTCGGGTTGGAAGATACCTGAATTTGGGGGCGTCACAAAAAGCCTAAAAATAACGAATCTGTCTTATATATATTCCAAAACAATACTATCATTCCCCCGGTTCTTTATAACCGTTACATTTGTTCTTGTCATAATATCAAATAATATCATTACAAACCTATACTATTACATAAGTACGCTATAAGTTCGCTTTAGCCTTCACTTTATCCTTGTCGAATCCTTTGGTCATATCGTCTAAGCTGCAATTATATGGTTTAAGCAAGTGTGAGCATAACAAGCTCAGCAAGTACAACAATTTCATTTTAAAAAGCATGCTTGAAACATAGGAATCGTATATCTTCAATAACTGGATGATAGTTATGAAGTACTATCAATAACTTAAAATAGTGTTTCTTTTCCTTCAAAACATTTTGCAATAACAATAATCTGAAATTCATCAATTCTAGTTCAAGACGTGAACGTCTTATAGTTTCTTTGAAAAGGACAACCCGGCACGAAGTCCGTAAGTTCGGCATATCTTACGAGCACTTCTAGGTGATCAGCCTATAGTACTCTATGTTGATCAACACTACATCCATTAAACGTGTGTACGTTTAAGTTGTGGCAACCTCACGTGCCCATCGAATACTCGATTAAAATACATTTGTTTATTCATATTCAGGCTTACCTTGAATCTGTACCAAATAGTTGGCGTAGGATAGCGGTAGCAATTCTATATTGAAAGACTTGTAAACAGTTCAATCAATCTATCAAGATTAGTCTAGCCGAGCTAAAACTGGCATCGAATCTTTCTTCAAAACCATACATGCATCTCATAATGTGAATCATTTGAAAACCTGGCTAACGCGAATGTTAGACAAGCGTTTAAGAAAAACTTGCCTTCAGCGTTTGCTACAGTATAATTACGTTTCCTTTGAGTCCTTACGGTCTCTACAACACATAACCACATAACATACCATATTAGGTCATGATTGAACATACATAGTTCTTAAAGAATCTTACCCTACTTCTCAATCTAATCCCGTATTAGATTTGTTATTTATGGGTTCCGGCTTTCCATCATTCTTTTACATCATTCTTACAAACTTCGTTCTCTTCTATAACTTAATTAAAATTATTTCATTAATACAACTCGGTTCAAGTTAATTATCCTTCCTCACGGCTTACTAACGTCCTAACGTTATTAATCGGCACTTAATCGGCATTGGTTATGTACACTTATTGTACACCGTTTCTGTTTACTTTAAATTAAGTTTCTTTAACTCTAAGTGATCACACTTGAGGTTTAACTATGACTTAACAATGTTTTATTAAGTCCATTAGTTCATTGTTAACCAATTTCCATTCAAGCTCTACTTGTAACCATTCTTTACTGTCTAGGGTTTAAGGCTAGCGCTGCAGTGTCAGTGTTCCTTTGTTATGCTGCGTTGCGGCGTCGCCCATTAGGGCTTGAAGACCGGACTTCGTATTTGCACAAGAAGTCCTTTGTTATGAGTCGTATTGGCTATGATGACTCTCGTGGGTCGATGCTCACTTTGTATGCTGCTATTTGCCGGTCATTTAAGCTTGGAGTCACGCCGCGGCGTGGACTCTGAGCCACTGAAAACTTTGACAGTTTTTCAACTTTGCGAGATTCCCGGACGCGTAACTTCTTCGTTATAAGTCCGAATTGGCTCGTTCAAGAGCCTACGGTTCACAAATTTCATACTCTACGTGGTCATGCAAGAATTTTATCTATTCGACTTCGTTTGTTAAAATTTCACCTATTAGTCCATTTTTAACGAAAACGATAAACATTCGTGAACGTTCAATGCTCGTTTCTTCGTTCTAAGTCGGAATCCGGCCATTTTCGAGTACGCAACTCTATAATGCCAAATAAGACTTGTCTCCATTGGAAACCAATGTTTCCAAGCTCAATATCAAAATTCAACTTCCATTTCGAGAATTTCACGAATTCGACGATTATTGTCCAATCGTGTTAATTCCGGCAAAACTTCGTTACTTGAGATTTTTAAAACGTTTCAATTGGATTCACTCCATTATACTAACATCTTGACATACATACTTCATTAACTTATATTCATGATAAGTTATTACCCATTCTTGATCATTTTGCAACTTATTAAAGTATAAAATACTTATATTTCCATTTCATATGACTTATTAATGAGTTAAGTCCTTTAATCATTATTCTTACATCTTATTAATCATACTAATTTTATTAATGTAAACATGTTACAAATTCTAACAAATTCTTATACTTTCATTATAAGTTCATAACTTATTTACGAATGAATTTCTTATTCATGACTTATCCGGCTTATTAAGATTTAAGCCCTTTGATTCATTATTCCAACCTCTTCTTAGCATGCTTGTTCTACCAATACCCCCTTCTCTAACAAAAGAAGAGAAAGAGAAACATGGTTTAAGAACACTTACTCTTTGATGATCTCTTGCTAAGTCTTAATCTTCTTCTTGCTTCTTGAAAATTTAACAAAGGAAGTATAACTTACATATGCTTATTCTCTCTACCAAATAAGCTCTCAACTTAAGTTGGATGAAAAAACTAACAGCCAACAAATGAAAACAAAGCTTGCTATTTATAGAAAATCCTAGATTAGGGTATAATGGTCATTAAGCCACCTCCACCTCCTTAATCTACCTCCTTACTATTCATTACTTTGTGATTACGTTAACTTGCTCTCCACTTTTATTACTTGGCCATCACAACAATTGCTTGGCCATTAAGTTTGCTTGCTCCCCACAACTTCTATCCTTTGCTTGCCCACCACAACACTTGCTCACCACTCTTATTTCTTGGTCACCGAGATCACCCATGTGATCATGGGTTGCTCCATGGATCCTCCTACTCCATTAGACCTTAGCTTAGGCTTTTAGCTTAATTAATTTAGCTTAATTATTTTAGGCTTTCATTAATTTACTTTGGGATTGTAATTAAACAAACATTGGGCTTGCATTAATTCTATTGACTTAACCATTTTCTACACAATCCTACAAATTCATTACATTTGGCTTAAAGCCTTATAACGTATAATTTACGTATTCATCTCGTATTCTAACTTGTATATGTATTCATCGTATACGCCATACCATTATTCACACATACTCGTATAATACTTCGTATCCTACTCATATTCATTACTTCGTATAATACCTACGTATTATACGAAAATTGTTTAATTCATTAATCGCATTACATTTCCTTCTAGTAAATCTTTTTCCTTAAACGTTAGGTTTTAAGTCCACGTGCGAAATATTACATTTTCCAAAACTGAAATATTATTGGATATTCCATCTCACCTCGATATTATATCGTTAAGTATTTCTCGGAAGTTCAAAAATAATTCCCGAGCAGAAATGCGTGAATAGTGTTTTTCGAAAAATTTCTCAAAAAGCTTTTATTTTCGTCTTGGAAATTCAAACACTTTAATTCTACCACGTAGCCAAAATACTACGATGTTCTGATATGTTTAGGTCATAGAACGACCTTCAATTAGCGTGCTCCATAAATAATCCATTAAATTCATTTAATCCTTATAATTAAATAAAATTTTAATTCTTCTAAAAAATCGATTTTTCTCAGGCGTTACAGTGACTCAGACAATGACTCAACTCCCGAATCTGGAGATGATGAAGATCCTCAAATGGCAAATCTTTGTCTGATGGCCAATCATGCAAAGGATAAACAAAACACCAACATACATGAAGTAAGTATAGATGAGGTATTTGACTTCAACTCTCCTGATGTAGACATTGATGATTTAAGAACTGCACTGCATGGCATAACATCTGATCTGCATCAATACATGAAATGGTTTAGAGTTTTGTCTAAGGACTATTCACTTTTTCAAAAGGAGAAAGAGAAAGTTCAAGAAGAACTGGAAACAACCCTTCTAAGTACTGACTCTCTCTCCAAGTTTGAAGCTGAGAATAATTTCTTAAAACAGACCAATGAGCTCAATGCACAAAGAGAGTCAAGTCTAACCTCTAAAATTGAGGAACTAGAAAAGACAATCTCTACATGGAATAAATCATCTTCATCCATGGACTCCCTGGTCTCCAGCCAGAGAAGTGTCTCTGACAGAACAGGTTTAGGCTTTGGGGAATCCACCTCAGAGCCATGTGTGGAAAAGGTAAAGGAAACTAGCACTAGTAATGCTTCAAGTTTTAGTAGAGGCATTATATTTGTGAAATCCTCACAGAAGGATGAGCCAGTCCAACCCTGCTCTACTGATTCAATTCATATTCCAAGAAGTAAATGATCTCATGCTGGCCTAGGTTTCAGAAAAGAGAAGAGTAACCCAACCACTACTCACCAACCTCGAAGGATCGTAGAGTCGAGTAAAATCAACTCCACGAACCAACTAGGAAGGAACAGTAGAGGAAAGGTACTGTGACAACCCGAGAATTTGGATAATTATAAAATCTTAAAACATTGAATTAAGGTTAAATAATAAACCTAGACAAAAAATAAGTGAATGGATTTGAGATTTCCGAGAAGGAATTTTGTGAATTTAAAATTTTTGTGGTAAATTATTCATGATTAAGTATATAAATGAATATGTTCTGCGTGTATAGTAGTATATGTGTATAGTATGTGGTGAAGGGTCAAGGGTTGGCCAGATAAGTTATATCAGTGGCAAACCCTATTATTATATTAAAAACGTCAACGTTCAGTTAGAAAATTCTTACGATATATAAGAAATCCTAAAACCGGTTCTGGAAACCCTAATTTCAGTTTCGGGAATTTGAAACCCTAATTCGAAATTAGAAAACCCTAATTTATGGGCTTAAATGCTTAAGTGTATTAAATACAAACCTAATTAGGTATAACCCTAATTGATTAGTTAGAAAACCCTAATTTCTAGATTAAAAACCCTAATCTATAATTAGGGAAAACCAAATTGTTAATTTAATAATTTTAATGTTAATTAGAAAACTTTGATTCTAATTAACAAGCCCTAATGTGATTAGGTAATCTTTAATATAATTAGGAACCCAAATTATAATTTAGAAATCTTAATTATTCAAATTTTAAAACCTAATTTAAAAAATATAAAATTTTAAAACCTTAGGGTTAAACCCTAAGGGTCAAACCCTAAGGGTTAAACCCTAAGGGTTTGCATGAGTTACTAGAATGCCCTTAAAATGGATAGCATAAAGACTAAAATGCCCTTTGTTGCATTATTGAAGGTTGCTTGTATATCTTGCCATATTTTGAGTTGGTGAACAATTATAGACCAGCCATGTGACTGAGAATAACACAAATCAGTTATATACCTCAGCCAACTTCATTACAATCATCTTATATATAGATCAAAGAGAGAGAAAGTCAACAAATCTTGCTCATTTGTTATCTAACACTCAACCAACACACTCTCTCTCTCTAGACCCATGAAATCAATAAGAGAATCAGTCACTAGTATGATCATTTGCAAGCCATGAACAGATCACAAAGATCAGATTCAAGATCAAAGCATGAATGAGGTATAAACCTTAAGTTTTGTAAATCATGTGATTTTATGTTAGTTGTTGTTTAGATTGGTGCTAGAGGGTGTCATTTAGTGATCTGGGTTGTTGGATCATGGATCCATAACATCTAGATGCACGATTTTTAAAAATTTTGAAATCTGGGAAAAGTTGAAAAAGTGGCCTGACAGCCATATGTCAGAGGCCCTAGATCCTTCTCAGTTTTTGATTTTTGTTGTTTTATGTTATAAATGTGTTCTATGTCATGTGGAATATGATCTGAAACTAGAAACATAGCCAGATCATGAATAGGTTGAAAGATATGAATGGTCAAAGTGGGTTGCCCGATCACGGAAAACAAATTCTGGGCAGCCCAGATTTCCAGGAACCTCCTGACAACATTTTTGTGGCCTCAAATCTTGTTGTATGTTAATGTTTAGGCCAAGTGGTTGCTTGATCCTTGTAGCCTGACATGTCGACTGCATACTAAAGTCACTAGATAACTTAGATCATATCCACAATGAAAGATAATTATGGTCAAACTACCGTTGACCACCAGACTGATGAAGAAATCTGGAAAACCCAGATTTCTCAAGAACAGTTATTCTGACAAACTTTGACCGGATTAAATCTGGCGATCTTGATGTACGTGGACTTAGATGTTGATTCATACATGTTCCTTGACATTAGTACTACATGTTTAGACCTTCAAAACACTTAACTAATGACTCGAACTTTAGGATAATCGAGCTCAAAAGGGACACCATGAAACTGCCTGGATTTCTGGGTTACCCAGAAAACCCAGGAGCTGTCTGACAGGTAGTTTGATGGCTCAGATCTCCTGGTTGTGATGCGATATTACCTTGATGATGATTGATAATAATAGTACTACATATTGTCTACAAGATTAATGTATTAGATGGCCCAGAAACATTATCATCAAGGAAATATGGGCGGTCAAACATAGCACCATGTTAACTGAGTTTGAATGTTCTTCGTTGGCCAAGAACACCTATAGCGACAGTTTCGTTGCTATAGGGCCCATTAGCGACAGTTTAATTAGAAAAATAATTATTTTATTTAATAAATAGAGAAAAATGATTTTTAATTATTAAAAATACATAATAAATTCTTGAAAATTATTTTTAAATCCGAAAATTAGTTTTTAATTATTCTGAATATATTTCCTAAATATTTATTATTTTTGGAATAATAATGGTATTTAATTTATTTAATTATAATATTAAATAAATTATTTAAAAATAATTTTAATACATAAAAATTATATTATGGTATAAGAAAATATTTGAAGTTATTTTTAGTGGCTTTTAATATTTTGTGAGGAATTTCATTAATTAATTAGTATTAATGGTAATTAATTTATTTAATAAATGAATTAAATAAATTATGGAAAAATAGAATTTATGTTTTAAAAATCATATAAAAATGATTTAAGTGTTAGAAAAATATTTTAAGTTATAATATATAACTTGTTATATTTTGTCATGAAAATATTAATATTTTAATATTAAAAGCAATTATCGGATAATGAATTTAATTGTTTAAAAATTATATAAATGTGATTTTAAGGTATTAAAAATAGTTTGATATATTATAATATTATGTTATGATTTTCATTAATATTTAGTATTAAATAAATATTAATGATAAAGGAATTATGTGGTATTTAAGTCATATAAATACGATATTAATGATTTAAAATTCATGATAAATGTTAATAATTATCTGAAAATTATTACGAGCTTATGAAAAATGTTTTGACTGATAATATAATTATCTAAGATAATTGTTAAGTGTTAAGCATATTTAATTGAACTTAAACGCGATATTTATCCGACTAGACCGTCGGGATGTCAGAATTGTATCGGATTCAACTCAGACTGAAATAGTTTGACTTGATACTAGGTCTTATGTGTGTTATAGACTAATAGGCTTATGTGATAATGTGTTTAGGTTATTTTAAATACTGTGATGATATTATTATAACTTAGAAATAAATATTATTAATATTAGGTCTTCAGACAAAGCTTATTAAATTGCATAGCGGTAATCAACGGTTCGGATAAGTTTTCTTAACTCGACCTCGAGTTGTAATATTCAATTATACATGTGGTTAATCATTTCTGATTGACATGTCTAAGAATTATTAAATTGCACTTGGTGCATATTGTATGTATTCATCAGGTATGAAAGGTTGATCACCTTCATTACCATTCGGTCTAGATATATATATGTTCGTGTTTCATGTTCGTTCAGCTGTATAAATTTTGTTCATGCTAGTTCACAATTATATTGTAGAACTGTAGCCAGCTTTTGTTCAATTCTTTCTATCATGATATATCTTTAATTATATTGTAGAACTGTAGCCAGCTTTTGTTCAATTCTTTCTATCATTATATTGTTCACCCTTGCTATATCATGATTAACATTGCAGATTAAGACGAATACGTCGGATACAGGAAAGGACAAGGCCAAGTCCAGCTTGGGATAATATGTGCAGCTAGAAATGTAATAGTATAGTACGATAATAATGTTATATGTTAGACATGTTATGAATTATGTATAAGTTAAGGTTACTCGACCTTGGGGAATAGTGTGTAAAGTTTATTGTATAAACAATTTATGTTTTTATCTTCCATAAATAGTAATAGAAATAGAATTTGATTGTACCGGATCCGTAGTAATTTGGGACCCGGATTTGGGGCTCTCACAGTTGGTATCAAAGATGTTGGTTATAAACCTTAGGTAGGGTTACCTGAGACTAATAACCGCAGTGATTAGAATATGTAATAACTCAAATAGAGTTAGTCAGTCGGTAAGATTCAAAGACGAATCTCGGCGGGTTTTAAAAGACATGGAGTTCCCTAACTCTGATAATAAATGTGAACAGTTGTCATGAATAGATAGAGTCTAAAAGACTAAAAGTACAAGAACAGGAGATCGTAAAACAAAATGATCATAGTATAGAAATGAATCGTAATATATACGATGAGATCACCCCGTGATCTGATAAGGTGATAGCAGGGAAAAGAATCAATCTAATGATTGAAAAGTTTACAGCAAAGATTGTTGTATGTCTATGAATTGGTACAGATTCAGCAAAGGATTATGAATACGGATTAAATGAAATTCGTATTGAGAAGGGAGTTAAGATTAAGTGGGGATTTCAATTAAGGACTCTTGTCAGCAGCTAAGTTGTATGATTCTTCGTATGGGAGGGGAATTGTACTTGGTGTAACAACCACTTAGTTTCTTACACTGATAATCATTGAAATGTCTATGTCGGGCTATTTTCTATATGCATGTTAAGAGGGTGATTCCTTTCTCATGTGTATATCAGGTAGATAGGTTATAGTTAGAGAATATAAGGTTAATTACGAGTTCTTAAAACTCATACTTATGATACATTTGTGACTCACAATTATATGAAACGTTTATGAACCCCTCAGCGAATCGACGCCAAAGGTCTGACTAGGACAAGTTCTTAAACTCATATGATTGTGGAAAGTTCCTGAACTCATGGGTGTGGTTTGACGAACTGGGAATAGTTATGTGTATTGAGGATAATAGGAATAGATAGATTGATTAAACAACTGATCATTAGTGGAGACATAAGTTTTTCAAATCTTCTAGCTATGCTAGACTCGAAATTTTTGACATCAAGCTAAATACGCACTATGTGCTTTTGAAAATGAATTTTTATTCTCAACTCTAGTTACCATTGTGTATAAGTGGACTTCGGGCCACCTACATCTCGTTACCTATTGAGATGATAAAAATAGATTTGTAATGATTTTTGAATGGTTTAAAGTATAGTCTATACTACTTGTTTCGGCTAGACGATAATGATTTGAAATATAAAATATATTTTTATTTATCGCTTATGGACCATGTAACCTGGTGCAAAGATGATAAAAAGTTGATGGAGTTGTAAATGCAGAAATACTTAGTGTTGAATTTGATCTAAAATCGTTGTTCCACTATTGTATGATGTGTTATGGCAAACTCACTCGATGGTGGCATCCTCAAAAGGGTTGTTAATACAGTACGACATCATGACGTTATTTTCAAACAATTTTCAAATTTTCAATTTGCCAACGGGGTTTTGGCTACACATATTTGTATTTCGATTGAATTGAATTATTGATATGAGTCTAAGCTATTTGATTCGGCTAGACCAACGTTTATGAAAATCCTAAGCATTCTTTGAAAATTTTCCCGAACCAAATTGTTTTGGTGCAGAATCTTACGATAAGTCTGAGGTGAACAACCCTGAAAATGGGGATATGCTAACTGGATAAAATACTCCAATCTAAGAACGCATATAGTCGTTCCGATTAGTAAGGTACAACAAATTGATCATCTAAAGTATCCGCACCGGTAGTTTACCTTCTTCGTGATTGTAAACATGCGGTTAACCTTTGAAAGGGGTAGAATACCTTTTTCTTAATTAAAATAGGTAGATTGTAGTAATACCTATAAACCTCAGTAGTTTATGGTCTATATGACTCCTCAGCACAATTTCAAAATTTTAACCCTGGTGAGTGGTGTATTGGGTAGCATGTGGTGCTGTGTATGAATGGTGTATGGTGCATGGTGTAAAGTGTAAGTTAAATTTCGGGGACGAAATTTTTAGAAGAAGGGGTGAATGTGACAACCCAAGAATTTGGATTATTATAAAATCTTAAAATATTGAATTGAGGTTAAATAATAAACCTAGATAGAAAATAAGTGAATGGATTTGAGATTCACGAGAAGGAATTTTTTGAATTTAAAATTTATGTGGTAAATTATTCAAGATTAAGTATATAAATGAATATGATCTGTGTATATGGTAGTATATATGTACAGTATGTGGTGAAGGGTCAAGGGTTGGCCAGATAAGCTATATCAGTGGCAAACCCTATTATTATATTAAGAACGTCAACGTTCAGTTAGAAAATTCTTACGATACATAAGAAACCCTAAAACTAGTTCTGGAAATGCTAATTTCAGTTCCGGAAATTCAAAACCCTAATTAGGAATTAGAAAACCCTAATTTAGGGGCTTAAATGCTTAAGTGTATTAAATACAAACCTAATTAGGGATAACCCTAATTGATTAGTTAGAAAACCCTAATTTCTAGATTAAAAATCCTAATATATAATTAGGGAAAATTGAATTGTTAATTTAATAATTTTAGTTTTAATTAGAAAATCTTGATCCTAATTAACAAGCCCTAATGTGATTAGGGAATCTTTAATATAATTAGGAACCCTAATTATAATTTAGAAATCTTAATTTTCTAATTTTAAAACCTAATTAAAAAATATAAAAAGAAATTTAAAACCTTAGGGTTAAACCCTAATGGTCAAACCCCAAGGGTTTGCATAAGTTACTAGAATGCCCTTAAAATGGATAACATAAAGACTAAAATTCCCGTTGTTGCATTATTGAAGGTTGCTTGTATATATTGCCATATTTTGAGTTGGTGAACAATTATAGACCAGCCATGTGACTGAGAATAACACAAATCAGTCATATACCTCAGCCAACTTCATTACAATCATCTTATATATAGATCAAAGAGAGAAAAAGTCAACAAATCTTGCTCATTTGATATCTAACACTCAACCAACACACACTCTCTCTCTCTCTCTAGACCCATGAAATAAATAAGAGAATCAGTCACTAGTATGATCATTAGCAAGCCATGAACAAATCACAAAGATCAGATTCAAGATCAAAGCATTAATGAGGTATAAACCCTAATTTTTGTAAGTCGTGTGATTTTATGTTAGTTGTTGTTTAGATTGGTGCTAAAGGGTGTCATTTAGTGAGCTGGGTTGTTGGATCATGGATCCATAACATCTAGATGCACGATTTTTAAAATTTTTGAAATCTGGGAAAAGTTGACAAAGTGGCCTGACAGCCATATGTCAGAGGCCTTACATCCTTCTCGGTTTTTGATTTTTGTTGTTTTATGTTATAAATGTGTTCTATGTCATGTGGACTATGATCTGAAACTAGAAACATGGCCAGATCATGAATAGGTTGAAAGATATGAGTTGTCAAAGTGGGTTGACCAATCACAGAAAATGAATTCTGGGCAGCCTAGATTTCTAGGAACCTCCTGACAACATTTTTGTGGCCTCATATCTTGTTGTATGTTAATGTTTAGGCCAAGTGGTTGCTTGATCCTTGTAGCTTGACATGTCGACTGCATATTAAAGTCACTAGATAACTTAGATCATAACCATAATGAAAGATAATCATAGTCAACCTACCGTTGACCACCAGCTTGATGAAGAAATTTGGAAAACCCATATTTCTCAAGAACAGTTATTCTAACAAACTTTGATCGGATTAAATCTGGTGATCTTGATGTACGTGGACTTAGATGTTGATTCATACGTGTTCCTTGACATTAGTACTACGTGTTTAGACGTTCAGAACACTTAACTAATGACTCAAACTTAAGGTTAATCGAGCTCGAAATTAAAGGGACACCATAAAACTACCTGGGTTTTTGGGTTACCCAGAAAACCCAGGAGTTGTCTGACAGGTAGTTTGATGGCTCAGATCTCCTGGTTGTGATGCGATATTACCTTGATGATGATTGATAATAATAGTACTACATATCGTCTACAAGATTAATGTATTAGATGGCCCAGAAACATTATCATCATGGAAATATGGGCTGTCAAACATAGCATCATGTTAACTGAGTTTGAATGTTCTTCGTTGGCCAAGAACACCTATTGTGACGCCCCCAAAACAGGTATACATCACCTATCTTGGGTCGCCAGATACAAGGTACTGAATACAAATACAACTTAATTATACAACAGTCGTGTAAAATACGACTAAACATATGATGTGAGTTTTAATACAAATATTGTCATCTAGACAATATACAAACTCAATGGGATCCTCATTACATTTATTATCACACTATTTCACTTAATAGTGAGGACTACTAATGCACCATCTAGGACCATCACTCTGTTCCCCGACAAGTCCCTGCTACGTTCTCATTTCCTGAAGAGAACAGTGAAAGAAAGGGTGAGCTCAACTAGCCCAATAAGAAATAATATGACTAAGATAATGCAGAATAAATTATCATTAGCCTTCAACAATGTTAAACTGATAGAATATAATAGACAACAAGTTTAACTATAGCGGATCAAGCAATCCATTAGAAGAGTCAAGTAAGGTATAAAATCTACTATCTTCTATGATTTAAAAAGTTTTTCATCAACTTTATCGCTGAGACTCAGCTTAATAAATAAAATCGAATCATCCCTGCTCCACGGCCAAGGATATTCATGTAATCATCAATGGTCATGACTATACCGAATAATCCCTGGTCATAATCATACCAACAACTGTCCACCAATGAACTACAAGCCAATGAGGACTTTTACCACATCATTCGTCACATTACGGTCATGATTATACCGAATAATCCCTGGTCATAATCATACCAAGTCCATCTATGCACGTAAGCCAAAGATGACTTTCATCACAATATAAGCATGAGGATGATGACAATGACATAATAATTCAATAAAACAAGTGCAAGAATAAATTTTAAAGATTTATAAATTAATTTATCCAGGAACCAATAACGTCCAATTTGTCAACATGATACTGCTTTGTAGAGTAAAATTCAAGAATGCTCAAAAAAATATTTCCATGAAAAGATACTGGATGAAGCGCAAATATCAAGGATATTCCACTAATTTCATGGAGTATAGAATCCAAAGCTTTAACCAACTGAGTATAATAGAATATATGAAACTGCAAATGGATTTTCGCCCGCCATGCGGTAATCCACGTAGACAGATCATTTCCACAATTTAATAAGGAATGAATACGAAGGATCATTCACCATGCATGTGGCAATCCACATAGACAAGTTATTCCAACAGAATAATAAATAATGGAACCAGGTCCAGCATAAACGCACAGACAGGATATTCCGACATAATAATAAATAATGGAACCAGCTCCGGCGTAAACGCACAGATAGGATGTTCCAACAGAATAATAAAGAATGGAATGACAGAAGAATTTCACTATGTATGCGGTACTTCGCATAGACAGGTTATTCCAACATAATGATAAAGAATGGATAACAAAATAATTTCACCAAGTATAGGGTAGCCCGCGTATACATGTTATTCCAACAGAATAATAAAGAATGGAATAACAGAAGTTCTCTTCATGAATAAGAAATAAGTAATACCCCTTACGAGTACAACAAATAATCTCCCTTACGAGTACAACAAATAATCTCCATTACCTTAGAAGAAACTAGATATTGGAGTAGTGAAGTAGTAGAATGCTTTTCTTCTTTCTCTCTAGAGTTTCTCTCTCTAGAGTTTCAGTTAATTCGTAAGAAATAATGAAGGAATGAGCTTCTATTTATAGGAGAATGGACTGAATAGTAACTAATTCATGAACGGTCAAGATTGATTTACTTTTAAACGGACGGTCCATATTGGTTTACTATTAAAACTTAAAGCAACGGTCCATATTTATTTACTATTAAAACTTTAAACCAGCGATCCATATTGATTTACTATTATAACTTTCCACCAGCGGTCCATATTGATTTACTATTATATCTTCAACCAACGGTCTGAAAAATTAGCACATCTCCTCATGGAATAATATTGTACCCAAAAATGATTTGGACCGAAAAGAAATATATCTTACGGGTGAATAGTACCCCGTGAATAGTAACTCATGAATAGTAACTCATGAATAGTAACTCATGAATAGTAACTCGTGAATAGTAACTTATGAATAGTAACTCGTGAATAGTAACTAATGAATAGTAACTCGTGAATAGTAACTCGTAAATAGTACTCCGACACGAAAAGTGCCCCGAATACCCGATTGAATAATATAACCTCCAGACATCAATTATTATCGAAATAAATGTCGATTTCCACTAACACAAATAATTTCAACACAATGGAATTATAAAATTCATCTTTAATCAACATGAACTTATTCATCATTAATATTATAATTCACAATATTTAACAACTGTGTCGTTCGAGGAAAGGGGCTTTTCGATAAGGATTTCTCCTTATTGGCGTACAATTAGGTGACCAAACCTCTCCTTGACAGAACTTCTAGACATTGTCAATATTGTAAATAATAATATGAATAACTTTATCGTCTCAATTATTGATTTAATAATATATCATATAATGCAAATGATACTGTAACAATAATTGAATCAATAATATGAGAGATATGATGCAGTAATTACTGTAGCAATAATTGAGTATAACTTAGTGACTTCTCACGTAAGCATCAATAATCAATCTGCAGGTGTACTACTATGCAACCACGCCGTATTCTTTGTACTTTACTACTGGGAAGTTCAACAGCTTTAAGCGGTAACACCTCGTAGATTATTTTTATAGAAAGATAATTTTGTCATTTTCTAACTACGACAATACTTCCGTTGTGTGGTCCACCAATGATTGTGTCGTCGTACAAATGTTCCCTGATAAAAATGAATATTCTCCGACCAATCGAATATTATATAACCACTTGCTTACTTTGCAAAATTTATAAATATTACCCACAACTATAACATTATATCAAATCCACACCATAATATTCAAAAATATATTTTGAGAAAAATATATATTTATTCATAAAATCTGGGGTCTTACAATCTCCCCTTCTTATGGAATTTCGCCCTCGAAATTTACGTACGTACCTGGTATGCTGAAGAGGTGAGGATACCTTGACTTCTTTTCAGATTCTAACTCTTGAGGTATAACCTTTGAGTGTCAAATACAATCCTTCTTATCCAAGATTTTAACACGTATCTCCTCATACGTTAAATCTTTTGCTATATCGTTTAGTTCTAATTTAATAATGTGGTTCGGGTCGTCCACATATTTACGTAACATCGATAATTAAAAAAAATGTTCTGAACACCCAACATACTTGGAAATAAAACGAGTCTATAGGCCACACTTTCTACTTCATCGAGGATTTCAAATGGGCCAATTAAATCGAGGGTTGAGATTTCCTCTCTTCGTCGATTCTTGCGTCTAGAATAACGCCATCTTGAACCTTCTTAATTCTTCACATTCATCAGCTCCGGGTGTGTAGCTTGAGCGGCTTTAACTTTATCGATTAAAGTCTATTCTCCTCGTATATTCGTTATCTTCACGTGGGTCCCTAGAGTCTTTAACTCTATCTTCATCATTTGTAAGTTATACGAAATGGGTCTTTGTGTTAACAACATCACACTCATAAACGCATATGATCTTCTACTCAACGCGTCAGCTACCACGTTCGCTTTTCCCACGATTATATTGAATGGTATGATCGTAATCTTCAACAACTCGAGCCAACGTCTTTGGCACATTACACGTTCGTTTTGGGTGAAGAAAATATTTGAGGGTTTTAGAAATGGGTTTTGTACTGGGGTTGTAAGACCCCAACTTTTATGAATAAAGATGAATTTTCTATAAATATCATTTTTGAATATTATGGAATGAATTTGATATAATTTTATAGTTGTGGGTAATATTTATAAATTTTGAAAATGCATAAGTTGTTATATAATATTTGATTGGTGGGAGAATATTCGTTTTTTTGAGAGAATATTCGCATACTGGCAAGACAATCATTGGTGGACCCTACAACGGAATTATTGTTGGATTGAGAAAGCGACAAAAATACTTTATGAAAATAACGGCGGAAGTTTTACCGTTAGCTCGTTGAAACTCTAAATTGTTAAAAGTACGATAATCTGGCGTGGTTGGATAGTAGCAAAAGCAGTATTGATTATTGATGCTTACGTGAGAAGTCATTCGAGTTTTGTTCAATTATTGCTACGAAAGAATTCTTGCATAGTATCTCACGTTATTTGATTTAATTATTGTCAATATTTTATATATTAGTAAATCAATAATTGAGATGACAATGTTATTAATATTATTATTTGCAATATTAACGATGTCAGAAGTTACATCAAGGAGAGGTTTGGTCACCTAATTTACGCTACCAATAGGGAGAAATCCTTATTGAAAGCCCCTCTTTCCAGGAACGACACTGGTCGATTAATATTGTGAATTATAATAATGATGATAAAGTTTGTTAAAAATATTGAAAGAATTTTTATAAGTATTTGATGTAAATTGTATTTATTTTATAAACCCTCATCTACCCATTTTTAAAACTATCGGTAAAAGTTATCTCGGTTTTGTTATATATATATATATATATATATATATATATATATATATATATATATATATAATGAAAAGTGGGGGGTGTTGGGTAATTTCTAATTACGCACAACACGCAAGTATACGTGGTCAACAAGTAATAAAGAATAAGTATAGTATCGTTCCCACAGAGAATTAACTAACAAAGTTCACCAAGCATTAAACCATAACCATCTCAGTCTTATTTAAATGAATGATATTATATTTTGTATTTAAACTACAAAATTAAATAAACCTAACTATTCCTAGAGTGAGATTAGATAATGAAGACCTGAGATTACAATTTCATCTATTGACTCATTCAAATCCACACACTTCATGTTAAGCCAAACTAATTATACCAGATTGTTAGTTGAGAACACAAAAGTGAAATATAGCCATCTCTCGATGTACCATACCCATATCAAATATAATCCCCAGTAGAAAGAATACACATGAACACCCAAATTACCTAAACCACTATATGTCTGTGTGATTTACAAATAATTAGGGTTTAAGCCCAAGTTCTCAATTGACTACGAGTGATGCCTCGGTATACGTCTATCCTAAGCACGAATCATACATTCCATCACCATGTAGAACATACAAACACAAGCTCTCAAGATCAGATCTAAACCCATACTCCGTCTTTCAAGTTCATATGGGTTATCCCAGTAATTGATGGCCAATCAACTAAGCAAATAAGCATGAATCTTAATAGACAATCTCATAGCAATCAATAAGGTTAACAACGAAGTATATCATATTAAACTAATCAATAGAATCCATTGTAATCTCAAGATAGAGTTTAGCTCATCATATAATCAAAATCCATCATCCACAATAGATTACACATTGAGAAATAAAGATAGAAGTAAAGAGAAGTTAGGGAATTAGGAATGCAAATTTGAGATTCTCTTCTTGCTCCAATTCTGAATTTCCTATGTTCTTCAATTACTTCAATCTTCAACTCTAATCTAATTTAGGGTTCAAATCTAATCTAAAAAGAAAGAGAAGAAAAGAAAACAATAAGAGCTCTAGCCCCCAAGGGATGGAATATCCTTTATAACTGATATACGTCTAATATATATAAGCCCTAGTTGAACCCCCTTCTCATTTACACTTCAAATAAAATAAAGTCAACGACTTGATCAACGTAAATGCGCGCGATCGCGTTCCCCAGTGTAATCTCGGCATGCGGTATACGACTTGTAGTAGGTAATATTGTCCAGCCGGGTGCTCACGTGGGCGCGCGTTCCCAAGCTTGTTAAATGGCCTGCGGTAACCTATAATTTTGGGTTACGGTTACTAGCTCTTTGAATCGATCATTCCTTCGCTCCTGCCTTTGTCCATCCACGATTAGTCTTTTTCTCCACTTGATCCTCACGCCATGCATATCCCAGCTTGTGCCTCGCTTCATGCGTCCATTCGCCTCTTGCCTTCTAATTCCACCAAATTAGGTCGTTTCCTGCACTTTTTCACCAAAAGGAGTTTTAAGTATATACACTGCAAAATAATATGAAATGCAACTAAAACACACTAAAATGTACTTGATATGGGCATAGTTTGCGTGAATTGATAAGTCTTCTATAAAGTTTCTGTAGTTGGAAAGGGTAACAATTATGTGAATATATGTAATAATTCGAGTAGTATAACATGTTTTATATATATATATTGCATGATTCCATATCATCAGTTTCATGAAATTATACAGTATATGATTACAAAATATATTATATGGCCATATGGCCTTATACGTGGTATTTCATGGGTTGATCATATATTATCCCTAAATTTTATACTTGTATGTGATTATGCATGATAAAACAAACAAAACGAAACTTGAATGGTTGGTTTTGGCCTCATAACAAATCTGTGGCGTTGAATTCTAGGATTTGTGTTCAACACTTCAAGAACATCAAGAAGAGTACAATTTGCATTACTTAATTCTATAATTATGTGTTTTAATGGGTTAAAATCACTCTTTAAGTGTTGGGTAATGATTATGTATGAATTATAACATGTGGGTATGTGTAATTTGGTGAAATTAATGTTTATTTTATGTTTATTTTGCTTAATTCTATGTTCTTCGTGAACTAGAAATTCAGAATCTGGAGTGTCGTGCCATGGCGCCAACTCCAGGCCTGAGACTCACGTCGCAGCGCCACCGCGCCGCAGCGCCATACACCTTAGTCGCAGCGTCAAGACCTAGTACAACAGTGGTGCCGCAGCGCCACTTAGCAGAATGTCCAGAAAATGTTTTTTTTAAGTATTCAAGTATAGAAATGTGATAGTAACTTAGTCTAATGAATATAAAAACTTGTTAAACATATAATGAGGTGTTATTCTTAACGCGTCCATAACACAATTATGTGTGAATTGAATGATTGAATGCATAATTAACTTATTGTTCGTGAAGTCTTAATTTTTGACAATAAGTGTAGTAACTGACTAAGTATAGTCATGAATTTGAGTTAGACAAAGAATAAGCTTGTGATGTTTAGTACGTTATAAATGACCGGTATTGTGAATGTAAATTATATGTAGGATTTAAATCAAGGAACGAGTTTAATTAAAGTGTAATCTACGCACGAGGCAAGTTTCCTAACCCTACTCGTTATCATTATATGAATTATAAGTTGTCTCTTTTCATCGAGCAAGTTCTCGTTATTTTGACTAAGCGCATGTTGTTATATCAATTGTATATTAATCTTTCAAAGCATGATGTTGTTATACAATAATTATTATATTGTATATCTCTTGGATTTGTTATTCGATTTATATATCAGTTATTATGAATCTTGTTAGACTAGCAAACCCTTTATGATTCGACTAGTCCATAGTTGATGAGCGTTCTAAGTTTCAGAACCCTTGATGAATTATCCAAACCAAACTTCCTTTGGTGCGGACTCGAATGTCAAACTGAGATGAACAACCCTATATAGGGGATTATTTACGCTTTAGCGTTAAGATATTGTGCACAATATAGTACTAAGGGCTGATCCCCCTAAGTACGAGAAGAAGAGTCCATAGTCTTATGACTGTTAAAGGTTTCAAGAATAAACACTTGAAAACCAAGGACATAGTTCAAGGTCTTACGACCCTCAGAATTTCTTTTGATTCTTGTTATTCATTCTTGATTCAAAAGTTGAGCTTTTATATTCGAAGTTATTATTTCTCTCGCATGTTATTATTCATTGTTATATTGTTATACTTGTGGGCAATCGTGCTCACTCTTGCATAATAATAACATTGCAGTTAAGAACGAAAGAGCAGATGAACCTTCCACTAGTATAGGCAAGGGCAAGCTTAGCAAGTAATGAAGATTGATTATTTATGTGGTTATGTAATGATAATTAGAATTGATGTTACTTAAGACTTATTTGTTTACGTTTCCGCACAGATGATTTAAGATTAGAGTAACCTGGGATTTATTTATTATGTAGTTGATGTAACCCCATAAGGGGAGATTTATTATTATTTCTATCTATTGCATGGTTTGCATTTATTTATGGGTAGATAGATGGATGATGTTTCAGACTGTTGAACACCAAATCTGTGGAAATGGAATCTACGGATTTGGGGTATCACAAGATACCGAGGATCTTAGACATCATTTTTGGTGGCCGAATATGAAGAAGGATGTGGCTGAGTGTGTGGCAAAATATTTAACGTGTCAGAAGGTTAAAGCTGAACATCAAAGGCCAAGCGGATTGTTACAACCATTGGAGATACCAGAGTGGAAATGGGAGCATATCACAATGGATTTCGTGGTAGGTCTTCCGACGACCCAACAAGGTTACGATGCTATTTGGGTGATTGTCGATCGATTGATGAAGTCGGCTCACTTTTTGCCAATCAAGATTCGATTTACCCTAGATCGGTTGGCAAAACTATACGTGAAGGAAATCATCTCAAGACACGGTGTACCTGTGTCCATTGTATCAGACAGAGATCTACGTTTCACATCAAATTTCTGGAAACGATTGCAAGAATGTTTGGGAACACAGCTGAGAATGAGCACAGCGTAGTACTATCCTCAAACCGACGGACAAAGCGAGAGAACTATCCAAACACTAGAAGATATGCTCAGAGCATGTATTATGGATTTCAAGGGAAATTGGGATGATCATTTATCGTTGGTTGAATTTTTATATAATAATAGTTATCACGCGAGTATTGGCATGCCTCCTTACGAAGCGTTATACGACAGAAAATGCAGAACTCCGTTGTGCTCGGATGAGGTAGGAGAACGTCAGCTATTGGGTCCAGAGTTGGTGCAACAAACCGTAGTTATGTTGGTAGTTATGTTTTCTTAAAAGTATCTCCCTGGAAGGGGAAAATTCGATTTGGCAAGAAAGGCAAATTGAGCCCTAGATTTATAGGACCTTTTCAAGTGCTTCGCCGAGTTGGTGAAGTAGCATATGAGGTAGCTTTACCTCCAGAATTGGTGCATATCCATAATATTTTTCATATCTCGGTATTGAGACCATATAAACCTGATTATAAACATGTTATAGAATATGAGTCGTTGCAGTTTGAAAAAGACTTAACATATGAAGAAGTTCCTGTTCAAATTGTTGACAGAAAAGAAAGTACTGAGGAATAAGGTGATACCTTTTGTTAAGGTAATCTGGAGGAACCACAATGCTGAGGAAGCTACGTGGGAACTTGAAGATGTTATGATGAAGAATTATCCTCACTTGTTTGCTTGATTTTGTATAGCGATTCTGGGGACAGAATCTTGTTAAGGAGGGAAGAATGTAATGAATGAATTTTTTGAGTTGTGATTCTAGGGACAGAATCCTTTTAAGGAGGGAAGAATGTAACGATCGAGAAATTTGTAATTTAATTTAAATATTTATTGAATTAAATAAATATTTTAAATAATTTATTTATTAAGGAAAATAAATAATTGATAATTGTGGTGAATTAATTTAGTAATTAAATTGAATAATGATAATTTTATTGAAGGGTTTAATTTAAGAAAATAATTAAATTAAATCAATTGTTTAATATTTAATAGAATAATTAAACTAAATGAATTATTTAATTTAATGGAAATAAATAAATTAAATAAAGTGATGTTTCTAATTTATTAATTAAATTAGATATATAATTATTTATTAATTATATATCTAATGATAATAAGATTTTTAAACTAAAGTTATCTAGGTTAACTAAATTAGGGTGTGACACAAAGTAACTATATAATATAATAATATAATAATAATTTGGTTTGGAAATTATGTGGTTAGCCAAACATGGCCTTGTGGCCTTTGGTTTTTTTAACAGACACTATCTGTTGGGTTTTTACCTGACGTTAGTGGGAGTTAGTATAATTTTTGTACGCGTCTTATTTCTTTCCTTGGCTAAGTCTGAGAGTTGAGAGAAAACTAAGTAGAGTTTAACAGAGAACTTGAGAGATTGAGAGGAGATCTAAGCAATTTCAGTGTTTAACCAAATGGATTACCAAGGTAAGTGAATGTATTTTCTAAACCTTAGTATTATATATATATATATATATATGAGTTTACGACATAATTTATATGTTCTGTGAATTCGATTTTGTTGAATTATTGCTAGACAATTGAATTGTGATGATTATATGTGTTGGTTATGTTTGAGTTTGTATGTAAACAAGAATTCGTGTGCTAATTACAATTAAAAAGGAAGAAAATTAATGACAGTGTATATTTTTACATATGTCTTGTGAATAGTACCAATTCTAGTGGCTAATTCGTATGCTAAATTGTAAAGTGAGTCTTGTTTATGCTAGCTTATTAAGTAACGAGCATAACATAATTTGAATTAAGTGTTTTGGCCAGGTTTTGTGATGTCAGTGATGATTTTTGTGTAAGAAGTTCAAAAATGGAGTTTTATATGAAAACATGGAATTTTGAGAAATTAAACTAGTTTTAGTTGATGATAAATTATGTTAATTGGTTGTATATGTTAGCAAACATGTTTGTAATAGTCTGTACCAATTGTAGATGTTAATTTCACTGTTTGGTGGGTGAAATTCGTGTTTGTTGGGCTAAAGTTGGCTACTGTTCACTGTCGTTTGTGCCTCTATCTATGCACCAGTAGCAATTGCACGCACGGTATTAAGGCAAGAAAGCTAGCATTGCTTGCTGGCTCCAAGCTTAAGTATGGCGTAGCTGCGCCATACCCTGAATTGTGGCAGTGCAGTCTACTTAATTGCAGATCATGTGTAACAGACTTGTATTGGTTTAGCATGCATGTTAATAATGTTAAGACACAATATAGACTACAATAACGGATTGTCATGCGTTATAATACAAAGTGTAAAAGATTTTTAAATAATTGTTAAATAAGTTATAAAATGAAACCAAATGTGGTGTTTTCAAAGTTAGAGGTGAACGATTAAGTTATGTTGGCTCGTAGTGAGATTTCAGATTCGTTAAGTGTGTTAACCTATATGGTTAGATGCTAAGTTAAGGTTAGGACCTAAATGATGGTTTAAATCCTTAAAGCTAATGTTCATACAACTAAGTGTTGTTGCGGTTTTAATGATGTATGTAGGATAATTGGAGATTATTTTACACTTGTGTAGCTTACAAACAAGGCAAGTTCTTTAACCCCACTCTTATAATAATTGTGCAAGTTCCTAACCCTTAACTCCTTACAATTGAGCAAGATTTACTTTCCTTATTATCATTCGAAGCATATATTGTTCTAACACATTGATTCATAGTAGATTGTTCTAAACTCCTTTGAATATAGCATTTCGCATGTACATCATGCTTATTCAATTATATATATTGTTGATATCCGATCTTTGACTTTAATAGCCTTGTTCAGTTATACATGTAAGGCCCCAACTTTTTATAAATAAAGATTTAATTTCTCTAATTATTATTTTGAAATAGTAAGGGGTTGATTTGATTAATGTGGTTAGTTATGGGTAAAACGCGCAAATATTTCAAATAAGCAAGTGGTTATAAAATACTCATTGTTGTCGGAGAATATTCGTTTGGTCGTGGAATATTTCTTCTTTGTCGGAGAATATTAAATGCAACGGAAAGTGACCTTGTGTGTGCCCATGCTTGAAAGCAATTGGATGAAGAAAGCGATAAGTATGGGTTGTTTATAAATAAATGGTGTAGTTATTTACTGATTAATCTTGTTGGAATACCCGGTGGTTTAAAACACGATGTCTGGCGTTGTTGCCTGATGTGCAGCGGTATTGCACCAATTATTGATTCTTACGTAAGAAGGCACTACTCAATAATTGTTATAGTGATTACTGTTCAATATTTTATTTTATTGATTCAATAATTGTTGCGTTGATTTTTATATTACTGTTGTTTTAATAATTGTCACTACACAGTATTTTCCATTATCGAATCAATAATTCATATTATCTGAATAATATTATTAGAAAACATTATTGGCAATGTCTAGAAAGTTACATCTAAGGAGAGGTTTGGTCACCTAATTGCGCTTGATAAGGAGAAATTCTTATTGGAAAGCCCCTCTCTGAAAGCGCAGCGGTTGGTTGTCGATATTGTGATTACGTGATATTATTTGTGAATAATTAATTATTGATTTATATGATGAGAAAATATTGATTTTATGTGGATATAGATGGAGAAAATTTTTAAAGTGACAATTGTTAAAAATTGATATTTTATCTTTTACGATAAAATAATATTTTATTATATTATTATAATATAATAATGGTGATATTTTTACAATGAATGTGGGATATATGAGTATATGAGGAGGAAGAGTATTTTTATTGCAAAAGTTGTTTAAAACATGTTAAACATGTTGGTGGACCCATTTCTTATTTGAAATTTGATTATAGCTGTGTAAAATAAATGGTTTATGGATTTGGTCAATTTACATTTGAATTTGGAAAAACTTTCTTACGCAAAGTTGTAGAGAATTGAATTTCCTATAAAAAAGTCATGAGATTCAAATTTTTACGATAAAAGGCTATTTATTATGAATTATTGAAGTTAGAAATTCTGAATAATTGATTTTTGGAAGTTTTAATTGTTTTATTTAAGAAAAAAACATTTTTGTTGTTTTGGAACATGTGTGGTGATGATTTTTGCCAAAGAAGTGGGCGTAGGATGTTTAAGAAAATTATATTATTATTATATTAAATTTTACGCTTTGGTGTTCTAAGCAATTTCTATAAATAGGGTCTTAGGTTAGAATTTGAAAATCACACGAAAACTGAAATTTCTCTCTCTTTTCTCGATATATATCGAGCGTATTCTTGTGAGTATTTTAGTACTTTGAGTATTGCTTTATACGATGCAAGTTCTTTCAAAGACTATATCCGATATTCGGTCGAAAATCTTATTTTTTGCGAGGTAAGGGATGTTATTTTATTCGAAAATGATATTATTTCTTCAATATCATTATGCCGAAATATTGGTTGGAAATTTTTATCAAATTTGGAACTTTTTCATATGGGTTTATATTATTCATGAGTTACTATTCACAAGTTACTATTCACGAGTACTATTCACAAAGCGTGATGATGTTTTTTTTGTAAAATTTCTATCTTTTGAGGTGAGTTACTATTCACGATATCTGGCACTATTCACGTATCTGAGACTATTCACGAATCGACACTTATTCACGAAAAATTAAATTTTCTTTTTACGTGTCCAAGATTATCTATTATGATTCCTATCTTTGATTGGATCTATGTTTTGGTCTTCATTCTTGAATTTTACTCCACTCGATTATTTATGAAGTATTTTCAAACTTGGGTTATTTAAAGTATGAATCATTAATACTTGTTCTTTTGTTTCACTGGATTTGTTTTCTTTAAAATATTTTTCATCATCCTCAGTCCTAAATGATGATATTACTGAATATCTTTGGCACGTAGTGCAAAGATGAATGATTTTATGATGAATATCTTTGGCGTGGTGCAAAGTGTAAAGCAAAGATGAATGATTTTATGATGAATATCTTTGGCCGTAGTGAAAAGATGAGCAGTGTTTAGATGAACATGACCAATTGGAGAATATCTTTGCTTTGTAGTGAAAAGATGAGTATTTGATTTATGATGTATATTGATTGATGTTCTGAGGATAAAATATCGATGATGGACTTTTAAATTCATAGATGATAGTAGATTTCATTCTCTACTTAACTCTTCTAATGAATTATTGTTTCATTGCGGTTGTTGATCTAAAACTTGTTGTCTATTGTATTCTATTAGATTTTTCCTGTTGAAGACTAAGGATAATTTGTTGTACATTATCTTAGTCATAATATTCTTTCTTGGGCTAGTTGAGCTCACCCTTTTTCCTTTTGTTCCATTTTTCTTCTCAAGAGGCGAGAATATAGCGGGAACTAGTCGGGGTGTGGAGTAATGGTTCAAGACAGTTGTTTTAGTAGTCCTCACTATTTTGTAAAATAGTGTATCAATAATTGTAATGAGAACTTATTTGAGTGTGGATATTGTCTAGAAGACAATATTTGTATTTAAACTCACAGTTTATGTATTGTCGTATTTTACACGACAATTGTATTAATGAAGTTGTAGTTGTTTATGTACCATGTATTTGGCGACTCGGAATGGGTGATGTATATCTATTTTTGGGGCGTCACAGTTGGTATCAGAGCTTAGTGATATGATCTCTGGCGGAGATCGGGGAATAGAACTAGGAGGGGAGAGACGAGTAAATCCTTCGCTAGTGTGTCCTACCTAAGCTTATTTGTTGGTCGGTCATAATATAGGGGTATTATGTGATTTGTTAATTTTTTAATTAACCCTTGTTTTATAAGCGATGTATTTAAGAATGTCGAATTGAGAATGTTAATGATGGAGTAAATGAGACCATGGAGACACTTTACTCACCAACGAGGAGAAGCGTGCAACAGTGGCAATGTTCCTCCTGTGAACACCACCACCGAAAGATGATGAGACGATGGTATGTTTAGGAACTTTCTAGAATTCATGAAAAACCAAGCGAGAGAGACTACTTATTCAAAATGCGGTGGAAACACTTGGTAACTCACGGATGGTCACCGCATTAAGCAATTCAAGGATTTAGGACCATGGGAGTTTTTGGGAAAGCGAGAACCACTTACGGCAGAGAGGCGTGGATAAAGCAAATCACTAAAATATTTGATGTCTTGGGATGCTCGGAGGAGCAAAGGTTCATTTCACCACCTTCATGTTACGAGGAGGCGTGATTATTGGTGGGAATCAAGTAAAAGCGTACTCGACCTACCACTTGAAGATGTCTTGGGAGAAGTTCAAGAATTGTTCAATGACAAGTACTTTCCGAAAGTATTCGTCACATGAAGGAGGTAGAGTTCATCAAAAGTGGAGCAAAACAATATGAGCGATGTCGTGATCTGAATCTAAGTTTGCCGAGTTATCCGATTTACATCCCATTTGGTTGATAATGAGGAGATAATGACGCGAATGTTTCTGCGAGGTTTGAAACCCAAAATCGTCGATACCTCATTTCTCACAAACTTTGTTTATATTAGGATGTTGTGAATAGGGCTCGATTATTGGAGTAGCGATAATGAGTCGGCTAAATGAAGAATAATGACCAACAACTCGATGATAATCGTATCGGTAGTAGCGGTCATTGGAACAATGATAACAATCGTGGAGGAAATTATAATGCGAAATGGTAACCACTTGATTGGTAATCATGGCCAAGATAATAGAAGAAATAATTCAAGTGGAAATTTCAAAAAAGAAGATTTAACAATGGCGGGAAGCGTCGGCAAAGACCAACACCGAAGAACGAATTTTAGAGGAGGAGAAAGACCACCGGTTAGATGCTACTGAGATGCGGAGAAGAGGGACACATAAGTCCAAGCTGTTCATAACCTTCAAGGTATGTTATAATTGTTGAAAAGAAGGTCATATCGCTCGAGATTATACGATAGCGAAATCCAGTCCAGCGGGGATGGTGACTCAAAAGGCTGTCCCAGAAAAGTCAAAGTCAACGGTTCCTAGAAGAGCATTTTTCGTGGTAGTCGAATCGAGGAACCCGACGAAGTTAGCGCAGGTTAGTTAATTATAAATTCTTCTGAAGTTTATACCTTATTAGATACCAGTTCTACCCATTCATTTATCTCTCCTGCTTATACTCAACGTTTAAACTTGACTCTGGAGAAAATTAGAATTTGACTAATCTGTTGAAACTCCGTTATGAAAAACTTTCATTACATCCACTATTTATAAATCTTATTTGATCTAAGTTGGCACCATCACTTTACCTGTTGACCATATTTCTTTAAAGATATTTGCTTTTGATGTGATTTTAGGGATTGATTGATTAACTACTCATCATGCCAAAATTGATTGCTTTCGTAAGGTTGTTAGTTTTCATATTCCTAAGCAACTCGTTATTCGAATTCAAGCAACCAAACCATTGAAGTCAAACACTTTCATATCATGCCATAAAGTCATTCGTTTATTGAAAAACGGATATTAAGTTTTCTTAGACCATGTTATGGACTTGAACAAAAATACGTCAGATTTGAATGATATTTCTATTGTTAGTAAATTTCCTGATGTATTTCCTGAAAAATTTCTTGGCTTACTCCCAAAGTGTGATATTGAATTTTGTATCGACTTTGAACCCGGTATAAAACCCATTTCTAAAATCTCATGGCTCTTATTGAACTTCAGGAGTTAAAAATTCAACTGTAGAAGTTTGTACCCGAGCCTTTATCTGGTGACTTCCTTTGTGGAATACACCGAAGCCAGACTCTCTGTAGGGGACGCCATATTCGTGCGATAGTAAACTGATAGGTGTCATTGTGACGTGTTATCCAAGGTTGGGATATAAGTCACAGTTGAGAGCAACCTAAGTCAGTAATAGAAATACGTAGCTTTCTAGGCTTAGTTGGTTATTATCGAAGATTCGTTGAACAATATTCTCGAATCGCTATTCCATTAATGGAACTGACTCGTAGAGATACAAAATTCAAATGGAGCAAGGAATGTGGGAAGAGCTTCGAAGAACTCAAGAGGAGACTTATTTCGGCACATGTTCTGACCATACCATCCTTGAAAAAGTTTAACGTGGTAGGTGTTGCGTTGAAAGCGGAAGATCGTATGCGTTTATAAGTGCAAATATACAAACCTACGTGAAGATAGTAAATATACGATTAGAATCGACTTTAATCGATAAATTTAAAGATGCTCAAGCTACAGACCTGGAGTTGATGAATATGAAGAAGAAGATGCAAGAAGTCGTTATTCCAAAAGCGAGAATCGGCGATGTGAGGAAAGCTCAAACCTTCGATTTATTAGTCCATTTGAAATCCTCGATCGAATAGGAGCCGTAGCCTATAGACTCGTTTTCTGACCAAGTATGGGCGTGTTCATAACATTTTTCGCGTATCGATGTTACGTAAATATGTGGACGACCGAACCACATTATTGAGTTAGAACGAACGAGATAGCGAGAAGATTTAACGTCGAGGAGGTACGGTCAAGATCTTGGATGGGAAGGAGCATATCTACGATGTCAATTTTGAGGACGAAATTTCATAAGGAGGGGAGGTTGTAAGGCCCCAACTTTTTATAAATAAAGATTTAATTTCTCTAATTATTATTTTGAAATAGTAAGGGTTGATTTGATTAATGTGGTTAGTTATGGGTAAAACGCGCAAATATTTCAAATAAGCAAGTGGTTATAAAATACTCATTGTTTTCGGAGAATATTATTTCGTTTGGTCGTGGAATAATATTCTTCTTTGTAGAGAATATTAAATGCGACGGCCTTGACCTTATTGTGATGTGCCCATATAATGAAAAGCAATTGGATAAAAAAAAGCGACAAGTATGAGTTGTTTATAAATAATGGCGTAGTTATTCACAGATTATCTTGTTGGAATAAGGGTGGTTAAAACACGATGTCTGGCGTTGCACCTGATATACTTGCGGTATTGCACCAATTATTGATTCTTACGTGAAGGCACTACTCAATAATTTTTACGATGATTCTTATTCAATATTTTATTTTATTGATTCAATAATTGCTGCGTTGATTTTTATATTATTGTTGTTTCAATAATTGTCACTACGGTATTTTCCATTATCGAATCAATAATTCATATTATCTGAATAATATTATTAGAAAACATTATTGGCAATGTCTAGAAAGTTACATACGGAGAGGTTTGGTCACCTAATTTTGCATGATAAGGAGAAATTCTTATTGGAAAGCCCCCTCTTTCACAGGAAGCTGCTGGTTGTCGATATTGTGATTACGTGATATTATTTGTGAATAATTAATTATTGATTTATATGATGAGGAAAATATTGATTTTATGTGGATATAGATGGAGAAACTTTTTTAAAGTGACAATTGTTAAAAATTGATATTTTATCTTTTACGATAAAATAATATTTTATTATATTATTATAATATAATAATGATGATATTTTTACAATGAATGTGGGATATATGAGTATATGAGGAGGAAGAGTATTTTTATTGCAAAAGTTGTTTAAAACATATTAAACATGTTGGTGGACACATTTCTTGTTGAAATTTGATTATAGCTTTGTAAAATCGTCGTAGTTTATGTGGATTTCGGTGATTTACATTTGGAATTTGGAAAAACTTTCTTACGCAAAGTTGTAGAGAATTAAATTTCCTATAAAAAGTCGCGAGATTCGAATTTTCTGATAAAAGGACTATTTATTAGGAATTATTGAAGTTCCGAAATTCCTGAATAATTGATTTTTGGAAGTTTTAATTATTTTATTTAAGAAAAATGTTTTTGTTGTTTTGGAACATGTGTGGCTGATTTTTTGCCAAAGAAGTGGGCGTAGGATGTTTAAGAAAATTATATTATTATTATATTAAATTTTCTGCTTTGGTGTTCCAAGCAATTTCTATAAATAGGTGCTTAGGATAGAATTGAAAAACACACCAAAATTGAAATCTTCTCTCTCTCTCTCTCTATATATATCGGCGTATTCTTGTGAGTATTTTAGTACTTTGAGTATTGCTATCTGGTGCAAGTTCTTTCAAACACTATATCCGATATTCGGTCGGAATCTTTTTTTTGCGAGGTAAGGGATGTTATTTTATTCGAAAAATGATATTATTTCTTCAATATCATTATCTTAGAAATATTGGTTGAAATTTTTATCAAATTTGGAACTTTTTCATGTCGGGGTTTCTTATTCATGAGTTCTTATTCACGAGTTACTATTCATGAGTTACTATTCACGAGTACTATTCACAAAGCGTGATGATGTTTTTTGTGAAATTTCTATCTTTTGAGGTCAGATTCTTATTCATATATACGGCCTTTATTCACGTATCTGACCTTTATTCACAAATCGACTTATTCACATAAAAATTAAATTTTCTTTTACGTGTCCAAGATTGTCTATTATGATTCCTATCTTTGATTGGATCTATGTTTTGGTCTTCATTCTTGAATTTTACTCCACTCGATTATTTATGAAGTATTTTTGAACTTGGGTTATTTAAAGTATGAATCCTTAATACTTGTTCTTTTGTTTCTTTGGATTCGTTTTTCTTTAAAATATTTTCATCATCCTCGGTCCTAAATGATGATATTATGAATATCTTTGGCTTTGTAGTGCAAAGATGAATGATTTTATGATGAATATCTTTGGCGTGGTGCAAAGATAAGAAGATGTTTAATGATTTTATGATGAATATCTTTGGGCGTAGTGCAAAGTGAAAAGATGAACATGACTAAGTGGAGAATATCTTTGCTTTTGTGGTGCAAAGATGAATATTTGATTTATGATGTAAATTGATTGATGTTACGAGGATAAAATATCGATGATGTACTTTTAAATTCATAGATGATAGTAGATTTCATTCTCTACTTAACTCTTCTAATGAATTGTTGTTTTTCATTGCGATTGTTGATCTAAAACTTGTTGTCTATTGTATTCTATTAGATTTTTCCTGTTGAAGACTAAGGATAATTTGTTGTACATTATCTTAGTCATAATATTCTTTTCTTTGGGCTAGTTGAGCTCACCCCTTTTCTTTTTGTTCCATTTTTTTTCTTCAAGAGGCGAGAGAATATAGCGGGAACTAGTCGGGGTGTGGAGTAATGGTTCAAGGCAGTTGTTTTAGTAGTCCTCACTATTTTGTAAAATAGTGTATCAATAATTGTAATGAGGACTTATTTGAGTGTGGATATTGTCTAGAAGACAATATTTGTATTTAAACTCACAGTTTATGTGTTGTCATATTTTTTATGACAATTGTATTAATGAAGTTGTAGTTATTTCTGTACCATGTATTTGGCGACTCGGAATAGGTGATGTATATCTATTTTTGGGGCGTCACAGTTGGTATCAGAGCTTAGGGATATGATCTCTGGCGGAGATCGGGGAATAGAACTAGGAGAGGAGAGACGAGTAAATCATTCGCTAGTGTGTCCTACCTAAGCTTATTTGTTGGTCGGTCATAATATAGGGGTATTATATGATTTGTTAATTTGTTTAATTAACCCTTGTTTTATGGCAGTATTTAAGAATGTTGACTGAGAATGTTAATGATTGGAGTAAATGAGACCGCATGCGGAGACATTGCTACTCACCAACGAGGAGAACGTGCAACAGGCTGGCAATGTTCCTCCTGTGAACACCACCACTGAGTAGATGACGAACGATGGTATGTTTAGGAACTTTCTAGAATTCATGCAAACCCAAACGAGAGAGACTACTGTTCAAAATGCAGGTGGAAACACTGGTAACTCACGGATGGTCACCGCATTAGCGATTCAAGGATTTAGAACCACGGGTTTTTGGGAAAGCAAGAACCACTTACGGCAGAGACGTGGATAAAGCAAATCACTAAAATATTTGATGTCTTGGGATGCTCGGAGGAGCAAAAGGTTCATTTCTCCACCTTCATGTTACGAGGAGAGGCGATTATTGGTGGGAATCAAGTAAAAGCGTACTCGACTCTGACTTGAAGATGTCTTGGGAGAAGTTCCAAGAATTGTTCAATGACAAGTACTTTCCCGAAAGTATTCGCCACATGAAGGAGGTAGAGTTCATCAAGCTGGAGCAAAACAATATGAACGTGTCGTAGTACGAATCTAAGTTTGCCGAGTTATCCCGATTTACATCCCATTTGGTTGATAATGAGGAGATAATGACGCGAATGTTTCTGCGAGGTTTGAAACCCAAAATACGTCAATACCTCATTTCTCACAAACTTTGTTTATATTCAGATGTTGTGAATAGGGCTCAGTTATTGGAGCGCGATAATGAGTCGGCTAAACTGAAGAATAATGACCAACAACTCGATGATAATCGTATCGGTGGTAACGGTCATTGGAACAATGATAACAATCGTGGAGGAAATTATAATGCCAGAAATGGTAACCACTTCGGTGGTAATCATGGCCAAGATAATAGAAGAAATAATTCAAGTGGAAATTTCAAAAAGAGAAGATTTAACAATGACGGGAAAACGTCAGCACCAACACCAGTAACGAATTTTAGAGGAGGAGAAAGACCACCAGTTAGATGCTACAGATGCGGAGAAGAGGGACACATAAGTCCAAACTGTTCATAACCTTCCAAGGTATGTTATAATTGTTGAAAAGAAGGTCATATCGCTCGAGATTATACGATAGCGAAATCCAGTCCAGCGGGGATGGTGACTCAAAAGGCTGTCCCAGAAAAGTCAAAGTCAACGGTTCCTAGAAGAGCATTTTTCGTGACTGGTCAGAATGCGAGGAACCCGAACGAAGTTAGCACGGGTTAGTTAATTATAAATTCTTACGAAGTTTATACCTTATTAGATACCGGTTCTACCCATTCATTTATCTCTCCTGCTTATACTCAACGTTTAAACTTGACTCCGGAGAAAATTAGAATTTGACTTATCTGTTGAAACTGCATTATGAGAAACTTTCGTTACATCCACTGTTTATAAATCTTGTTTGATCCAAGTTGGCACCATCACTTTACCTGTTGACCGTATTTCTTTAAAGATACTTGCTTTTGATGTGATTTTAGGGATTGATTGATTAACTACTCATCATGCCAAAATTGATTGCTTTTGTAAGGTTGTTAGTTTTCATATTCCTAAGCAACCTGTTATTCAAATTCAAGCAACCAAACCATTGAAGTCAAACACTTTCATATCAAGCCATAAAGTCATTCGTTTATTGAAAAACCGGATATTAAGTTTTCTTAGCCCATGTTATGGACTTGAACAAAATACGTCAGATTTGAATGATATTTCTATTGTTAGTAAATTTCCTGATGTATTTCCTGAAAAATTTCTTGGCTTACTCCCAAAGTGTGATATTGAATTTTGTATCGACTTTGAACGTGCAGACAAAACCCATTTCTAAAATCTCATGGCTCTATTAAACTTCGAGGAGTTAAAATTCAACTATAGAAGTTTGTACCGAGCCTTTATCCGGTGACTTCCTTTGTGGAATACAAAGAAGCGGACTCTCGTGGGGATACCATATTAAATGCGATAGTAAAGCGATAGGTGTCATTGTGACGTCTTTATCCAATTTGGGATATAAGTCACGGTTGAGAGTAACCTAAGTCAGTAATAGAAATACGTAGCTTTCTAGGCTTAGTTGGTTATTATCAGAGATTCATTGAAGAATATTCTCGAATCGCTATTCCATTAACGCAGCTGACTCGTAGAGATGCAAAATTCAAATGGAGCAAGGAATGTGGGAAGAGCTTCGAAGAACTCAAGAGGAGACTTATTTCGGCACATGTTCTGACATACCATCCTAAAAAAAAAGTTTAACGTGGTAGGCGACGCGTTGAAGCGAGAAGATCGTATCGTTTATAAGTGCGAATATACGAACCTACGTGAAGATAGTAAATATACGATTAGAATCGACTTTAATCGATAAATTTAAAGATGCTCAAGCTACAGACCTGGAGTTGATGAATATGAAGAAGAAGATACAAGAAGTCGGTATTCCAAAAGTGAGAATCGGCGATGTGAGGAAAGCTCAAACCTTCGATTTATTAGTCCATTTGAAATCCTCGATCGAATAGGGCTGTAGCCTATAGACTCGTTGCTTTACACCAAGTATGGCGTGTTCATAACATTTTTTCGGCGTATCGATGTTACGTAAATATGTGGACGACCCGAACCACATTATTGAGTTAGAGTTAGAACCGCAGACGAGATAGCGAGAAGATTTAATGTACGAGGAGGTACCGGTCAAGATCTTGGATGGGAAGGGCATGTCTACAATATGTCAATTTTGAGGACGAAATTTTATAAGGAGGGGAGGTTGTAAGGCCCCAACTTTTTTATAAATAAAGATTTAATTTCTCTAATTATTATTTTGAAATAGTAAGGGGTTGATTTGATTAATGTGGTTAGTTATGGGTAAAACGCGCAAATATTTCAAATAAGCAAGTGGTTATAAAATACTCATTGTTGTCGGAGAATATTCGTTTGGTCGTGGAATATTCTTTGCTTGTGGGGAATATTAAATATGATGGCGCACAAGCTTGACCTTGTGTGTGCCCCATAAGCGGAAAGCAATTGGATGAAAAAAAGCGACAAGTATGAGTTATTTATAAATAATGGCGTAGTTATTCTGAATTAATATTGTTGGAATCTTAGGGTGATTAAAACACGATGTCTGGCGTTGTTGCGACGAAGCACTGCAGTATTGCACCAATTATTGATTCTTACGTAAGAAGGCACTACTCAATAATTATTACGATTGATTCTTTATTGAGTATTTTATTTTATTGATTCAATAATTTGCGTTGATTTTTTATATTCTTTGTTGTTTCAATAATTGTCACTACACAAGTATTTTCCATTATCAAATCAATAATTCATATTATCTGAATAATATTATTAGAAAACATTATTGTCAATGTCTAGAAAGTTCTGTCTAAGGAGAGGTTTGGTCACCTAATTGCGCTCCAAAGAAGGAGAAATTCTTATTGGAAAGCCCCTCTTTCCAGGAACCGCACTAGTTGTCGATGATTGTGATTCTGTGATATTATTTGTGAATAATTAATTATTGATTTATATGATGAGGAAAATATTGATTTTATGTGGATATAGATGGAGAAAATTTTTAAAGTGACAATTGTTAAAAAATTGATATTTTATCTTTTCGATAAAATAATATTTTATTATATTATTATAATATAATAATGGTGATATTTTACAATGAATGTGGGATATATGAGTATATGAGGAGGAAGAGTATTTTTATTGTAAAGTTTGTTTAAAACATGTTAAACATGTTGGTGGACCCATTTCTTGGTTGAAATTTGATTATAGCTTTGTAAAATCGCTTGGTTTATGGATTTGGTCAATTCGATTTGCATTTGGAAAAACTTTCTTACGCAAAGTTGTAGAGAATTAAATTTCCTATAAAAAGTCGCGAGATTGAATTTTTACGATAAAAGGGCTATTTATTATGAATTATTGAAGTTCAAATTCTGAATAATTGATTTTTTGAAGTTTTAATTGTCTTATTTAAGAAAAATGTTTTTGTTGTTTTGGAACATGTGTGGCTGATGTTTTTGCCAAAGAAGTGGGCGTAGGATGTTTAAGAAAATTATATTATTATTATATTAAATTTTCTGCTTTGGTGTTCTAAGCAATTTCCTATAAATAGGGTTCTTAGGTTAGAATTGAAAAACACACCAGAAACTGAAATCTTCTCTCTCTTTCTCTCTCAGTATATTGAGCGTATTCTTGTGAGTATTTTAGTACTTTGAGTATTGCTATCTGATTGCAAGTTCTTTCGAAGACTATATCCGTAATTCGATCGGAAATCTTATTTTTGCGAGGTAAGGGATGTTATTTTATTCGAAAATGATATTATTTCTTCAATATCATTATGCCGAAATATTGGTTGGAAATTTTTATCAAATTTGAAACTTTTTCATGTCGGGGTTACTATTCATGAGTTACTATTCATAAGTTACTATTCATGAGTTACTATTCACGAGTACTATTCACGAAGCGTGATGATGTTTTTTTTAAGAAATTTCTATCTTTTGAGGTCAGAGTTACTATTTATTCACGATATCGACTTTATTCACGAATCGACACTATTCACGGAAAAATTAAATTTTCTTTTCTGTGTCCAAGATTGTCTATTATGATTCCTATCTTTGATTGGATCTATGCTTTGGTCTTCATTCTTGAATTTTACTCCACTCTGATTATTTATGAAGTATTTTCAAACTTGGGTTATTTAAAGTATGAATCCTTAATACTTGTTCTTTTGTTTCACAGGATTCGTTTTCTTTAAAATATTTTTCATCATCCTCAGTCCTAAATGATGATATTACTGAATATCTTTGGCCCGTAGTGCAAAGATTAATGATTTTATGATGAATATCTTTGGCCCGTAGTGCAAAGATGAATGATTTTATGATGAATATATTTGGCCCGTAGTGCAAAGATGAACAGGTGTTTAGATGAACATGACCAACTAATGAATATCTTTGGCCTGTAGTGCAAAGATGAATATTTAATTCCAGATATATATTGATTGATGTTACGGGGATAAAAGATAGACGATGAACTTTTAAATTCATATATAGAAGATAGTAGTTTGCATTCTCTACTTAACTCTTCTAATGAATTATTATTTCCGCTGCGAAGATTGATCTAAAACTTGTTGTCTATTGTATTCTATTAGATTTTTCCCTGTTGAAGACTAAGAATAATTTGTTGTACATTATCTTAGTCATAATATTCTTTACTGGGCTAGTTGAGCTCACCCTTTTCCTTTTTGTTCCATTTTTCTTCTTAGGAGGCGAGAATATAATGGGGCCCGGGTAGGGGTGTGGAGTAATGGTTCAAGACAGTTGTTTTAGTAGTCCTCACTATTTTGTAAAATAGTGTATCAATAATTGTAATGAGGACTTATTTGAGTGTGGATATTGTCTAGAAGATAATATTTGTATTTAAACTCACAGTTTATGTGTTGTCGTATTTTGCACGACAATTGTATTAATGAAGTTGTAGTTGTTTCTGTACCATGTATTTGGCGACTCAGAATGGGTGATGTATATCTATTTTTGGGGCGTCACAATACACTCTTGTATTAAACCTTTATTGTTGAAATTTGAATAAGTGTTCTAAAATTCTAGAAACACTGATAAGCTAGTTCCAAACTAAACTTTCTTTAGTGCCGAAATTCTAAATTCAAATTGAGACGGACAACCCTAATATAAGGGATTTTGTACGTGTAACGTTTAGATGTTTGTGCACAATACATAGTACAAAGGGCTTATCCCCCTGAGTACATCAAGAAGAGTCTGTACAGTCTAATGACTATTGAGGTTAAGGTAATAATACCTAAACACCCTGGACATAGTTCGTGGTCATAAGACCCTCAGATAATTAAAGTTCGAACTTGTTTTCTATTTTGATTCGTAGAACAAGTTCCTTATCGTTCAGTATTCTTTGTTCACTCTCATGTTGTTATTATACTATCTTTGTGTCAGTGAGCAATTGTTTGCTCACTCTTGCAATTAATCAATGCAGCTAAAGTTGAAAGAGGTGATGATCCATCTACTAGTAAGGGAAAGGGCAAGATGTCTAAATAATGAAGAATTAGTTAAAGTTTATTTAAATGCTCGAAGTTTTAAGACTTGTTTTATTTTATAATGTATTCCGCAAACTGATGTAATAATTTTAAGGTTAGATTACCTGGGATTTATTTTGAGATTATGATGTAACCCTTTAATGGGAAAGATTATTGTTTAAGTTATTTAAATTATGTCTTTATCCTTTGATTATGGGTAATTAGATGTACTAGTTTTTGATAAGTGAGCGCCAAATCCTGTGGGAATGAAGTACCCGGATTTGGGGGTGTCACATCACTTATATGCAAAACATCTGCAGATGATTCAACTAAACAAGCATTGAACAAAACGCTGAAGAACACTCAACGCTCAACTCTACGATCTGAGAAAAAGGGAAAGCTTGCTCAGCTACTCAGTTCTTTCGAACAAGTGCTTAACGGCAACTGAGTAGAATCAACCAAGAACTCATCAAATACCAATAAAGTGAAGAAAGAGTTCCAAGTTAGAAGGACTTGAAGAGTTCTAAGTGAACTGTGAAGTCTGCTGGACTTGAAGAGTTCAAAAGTGAACTAAGAGTTCTAAGTGCCTTAGTGGATTTCCTACTCGAGGAGTAGAAGAGTGGATTAGGAGCTTTAAGTGCTCTGAACCACTTAAAACTGTCATGTCTATTACATTCTTGCTATAACTGTTATAACTGCCTCACTCTTATTAACTCACTATATCTAAAAGGGAGAACAAACAAATCTTAATTCCGCTGTGTTTGAATCATTATCAAAACTAACAAAGTAAAACGAAAAGAATTTTAAATATCTTTTCAACCCCCCCCCCCTTCTAGATAACTATTGTGCCTCCGGGAACTAACACAACTTTCTATCAAACAACTCCAAGACATATGTGTATAAAAGAATGTGTGACGAACATTGAACATTTCCTTAGTGTAAACAACTCAAAGTCACATCGAAGTTGATGGTGTCTGTAGATTGAACCTCTACTTCTATATGATATGACCGAAATTTTCACACACACAAAATCCTCCTACCACGGTGAGTATTCTCAATTGCTTTGCGCTAATAAGGCCATGCGCAATACCCTGTTTCATGAACTTCATATGTGTTTCTGTTGCTAAGAGTTTCTGTTGCTAAGAGCACAATAACTTTGTTAAAAGTATAACTCAACATCGGTCTTGCAATAGACGTTACTATCTTAAACTACATATGGAACCACATCGATAGTAACATAATCAGCAATTATGACTTGTTTTTTCCCATTGAACCTATAATCTAGGGAAAACCTAGGAATAGGTTGGGTTCCCATCACCCCTGACTCAAAGTGGTTTAAGTTCCATATCACAAATAGTTAAACTTACTAAGCTCTCATCAAACTCTTAGTAAAAAGATAAGCCAAGTCGTCACTTGACTTCCTCGTAAACAATTATTATGATACCTTCTTGTATCAAAAAATATGTCTATGGCCAACATGTCAAGACCTACCATTAAATGTAATCTCATTTGCTTTATATATAAAAACAATTTCTTTATCACAATATAATTACCTAAGCAATTTTGGAAGTGGCCACAATTTGATGTTTTAACAACAAATTTCGATTTCATTTGCTTTCTCCATCATATAAAGCAAGAGTATTACTTGCTGCTCCAAGTAAATTATTCCCTCACTAAAGGTAATAATATATCCACATAATTGTAAAAATATAATTATATATTCACCTACTTGTGAATATTTTCATACTTATCCAAGATCACAACCAGCTATGAATCCAAGATTAATAATTTGTACTACATAAAAATTTTTACTAACACAATATTGTGAAATAGGAGGCTTTAGACTAGGTTGCAATCAATGTTTTAACAAACACCCTAATCCATTAAACTTCCCTCATAAAATAATACTATTAGATCCATATTGTGAAATGGGAAATACTCATTTATTTCTTACTCATCTAAAAAACAATACTCAAGATTGGGTGAAAATTCACCTACTTGTAAATTTATAATTTCCCTCACTAAAATATAAATGACATTTATGTGATCTATTAAAACATTGAGAAATCTAACAAAAATCAATTTTAAATCATTGATATACTAAGTTTAAAAGTGTAGGTAGTATCTCATCTCGTGCATTGCATATCAAACATAAGGCTTCCACTAGCGCATGTGTACATCATATTTGCAATAGCAATATCAGAATTAACTTTCAGTAATGTACCACTGCTATTAAAGAATTATTAAATTCTTCAATCTCAAGGTTATCAAACTTAGTTCAATATAGCCCCTCAATACAATTAAATTGGTTTAGTTGAAATCCTCACTATGTTTTCACATGATAATAAGTTTACATTTATTTTACAAGTCTTTCAATATAAAGACCAAAAAAAGATGTCTTAAACTCGTTTAATTTAACAATACTATGTAAAATGATCAACATATCATCAATATACACAAACACTATCACATTATAGTTTATACAATTATATTGTTAGTGTAAACATATAAATAATTCTATATCTGATAGAATCTCAAGGTAAATATGCACATATTATCACCTAATATGTATCCATTTTAATATTTATAACTTAGTTTTAATCTCACTATTGAACTAAATCACAATAAATATTTTTGATCATATTTAGGCTAATAAAATAGGCATTTTATTTACCAAATTATTATATTGATTTCCTTCACCAAATCAATATTGCTCTTTCTAGGTTCAGTTTATAACTTTGTAGAATCTTAGATAATTAATTAAGTGAAATAAGTTCACACATCAATATTATTCAAAAGTGTGTGTTTCAAAGACTTTCATTTCATAGGACTACAAAATCAAATTGAATTTCGCAAAAAGAAAATCATAAACCTTACTATTTCTTACATAAATAAAATTATACTCCAAATAATTCAAAGGCCAAATTTAGTCTATAAGTAAAAATCTTAAAGAATCACCCCCACACTTTTAAATAATTGAAATCTCATTGAATAATTTCACTTCACAATATTATGCTCACTACTTAATAAATTTTAGATTAATTGACATTTTATATGACAATGTTCCTATAAATATTACTTCCACGTGAGAATATTAAGGAACACTTCTCAAAACAAAAAATAATTAATTCATATACATTTTATGTATTAGTTATTCATATAAAGATTGATTCAACTTAAGAATCTTTTAGAACACGCCCACATAAGAAAATAAGCTCTTATTTTCTGAATTACATAAATTTCATATTCAAAAAATTATTTAATATAAGCACTTAAAAATATACATGTACAATTTTCAAGTATATCAACATGTAACACTTTACTCTATGTAAATAATATAAAATTCATTATATACAAATTAAAGCACAACTCATTATATTGAACAAATTTATTTACATATAAATCATAAAATATGAAATTTTATATTTACTTTCTAAGAAATTAATTTATAACAAACAAAATTAATTTATTTAGAAAGCAAATAAAATTACACACATGAATTAGTATATCCTCAAGTATTTTCTTATCCCAACTTAGACATAAAATACCATAAACATTATATCTTTTGAAAATTATAAATTTAGAATTCAAGGCAATTATCATAATAATATGAAATACTTGAACTTCACTATATTTATAAAAAGTCAAAAAAATAAAATATTCATCTCAATTAGAATATACAAAATTCTTTTAACCACATTAAAATTTACTACTTCTTGGACAAGAAGTACACATAAAAATAAATTAACACATACCAATTATGATTATCCCAAAAATACTACGAATATCATTTCTAAGTGTTTTCTCAACATCAAAATCATAATGTATACAAGATTTACTCAACCAACTTTACTTCTACAATATCTCTTCTAACTATTAGTTGATAATTAATTTATTATCCATAAACAAAGTAATCTGTCTCAAAATTCATACATACAAATACCAAGTAATATTACACACTAAATATTATCTCAAATTTTATATGCATAATTTGTTCAAGAATAACATAAATTTACTTTATTCTCAAAATAAATTAATTTACAACTAATTGTTATACATAGAGAAAAGTAAATTTCACAACTTTTACTACAAACACTAATAATAAATTAATTAGTTTATAATAATTTTCTTAAAACTCATGCATATACACTTTTAGCAATATTATCTACTTAAAATATTACTAATTAATATATACGCACAAGTTAAAGTTTGTTTCATCATGAACAATTATCAAATTTCTCCAAATCAAATAAAAGTAATCAAATTAATTTATTATATAAGATCATTAGCAAAACAATACTCAGACATGCAAATATCATCAACACATGATATAGTACATCACATATATACCATTCATGTATATATACTTATAAAATGATAAACAAATATCATTCTCCAAAATAAATAAAATTCATAACACATCTTTTTTGGATAAAATCCGAAGAACACCATATCTCTTTAGAAAAATTTCTAGGCATCTACATTTGGTGTTTTTATGATGCCCCCAAAATAGATATACATCACCCATTCTGAGTTGTCAAATACATGGTACATAAATAACTACAACTTCATTATTACAATTGTCGAGTAAAATACGACAACATATATGCTATGAGTTTAAATACAAATATTGTCATCTAGACAGTATTCAAACTCAAATAAGTCATCATTACAATTATTGATACACTATTTTATAAAATAGTGAGGACTGCTAAAACAACCGTCTGGACCCATCAATCCACACCCCGACTAGTTTCCGCTATATTCTGGCCTCCTGAGAAGAAAAAATGGAAAAAAAGGAAAATGGTGAGCTCAACTAGCCCAGTAAACAATATTATGACTAAGATAATATTAAAAAAATTATCCTTAGGCTTCAACAAATCAGATAAAATATAATGGACAACAAGTTTTAGATCAATATTCGCAGAGGAAATAACAATTCATTAGAAGTGTTTAAGTAGAGAATGAAATCTACTAACATCTATGAATTTAAAAGTCCATCATCAATATTTTATCCATGTAACATCAATCAATATACATCTTGAATCAAATATTCATCTTTGCACTATGGTCCAAAGATATTCATTTGTATCACCAGTTGGTCATGTTCATCTCAACACCTGTTTATCTTTGCACTATGGGCCAAAGATATTCATCAGGTAATCATTCATCTTTGCACTACAGGCCAAAGATATTAAGTTATATCGTCATTTAGGACTGTGGATGATGAAAATATTTTAAAGAAAATGAATCTAGTGAGATAAAAGATCAAAGATTAGGGATTCATACTTCGATTTATCCAAGTTCAAAAATAGTCCATAATAAACCATAGCTGAATAAAATTCAAGAATGAAGATCAAAACATGGATACAATCAAAGATAGTGACCATAATATACATCTTGGACAAAGAAGAGAAAATTTTATTTTTCTGTGAATAGTGCCGTATTCGTGAATAATGTCGTATACGTGAATAGTAACTCTGACACAAAAAGGTAGAAATTTCACAATAAAAATACCAATATTTCGGAATAATGATATTAAAAGAAAAACATCATTTACGAAGAAAATAACATCTCTTACCTCAAAAGAACAGTACTTTTGTCTGAAATATCGGGTATAAGGCTGAAGAAAACTTGTACTGAATAACAACTCTCAAAGTATCTAAATACTCACAAAAATACGATCGATAATATAGAGAGAGAAAGCTTATGATTCTGGTGTGATTTTCAATTCTAACTAAGCACCCTATTTATAGGAAAAATACTTAGAACGCCAAAGCAGACTAACATGCTATATGATGGCTTTACCTGCTACTATTCACGCCCACCACTTTTGAAATAAAATTTCAACATATTTCTCACCAACCAAAAGTGGGGCCCACCCATTCTAGAAAATTTCCAAAATATTTTAAATTTAAACAATATTCAGAAACATCAATCATTCATAATAAAAAAACCCTTTTATCAGAAAAATTCGAATCTCATGTCTATTCCATAAGAAATTTAATTCTTTACAACTTTGTAGAAGAAAGTTTTTTCCAAATTCCAAATAAAAAATTGTCGAAATCCACATACGGACGATTTTTAATATCTCCATTCCGATAAAATAATGATAAAGCACATCAGCATTAATTCTTTCATTTATATCCACATAAAAATTAAATATTTTCTTATCATATAAATTAATTATTCACAAATAATATTACAAAATCATAATATGACAGCTAGGTCGTTCCCAGGAAAGAGGGGGCTTTCCGATAAGGATTTCTCCATACTGGCGCGCAATTAGGTGACCAAACCCCTTTCCTAAACAGAACTTCCTTAGACATTGCCAATAATACTATCTAACAATATTATTAAAATAATATGAATTATTAATCTGATAATGGAAAATACTGTGCAGTGACAATTATTGAAACAACAATAATATAAATATCAACGTAGAAATTATTGAATCAATAAAATAAAATATTAAACAGTAATTAATATAACAATTATTGAGTAGTGCATTCTTACGTAAGAATCAATAATTCAAAAAAATATTGTGCAATACTATGTGCTACTGTGCAACCACGCATATTACTGTATTTTAACCATCGGGTATTCCAACAGTGTTAACAGTAACAATTACGCCATTATTTATAAAAACTCAAACTTTTCATTTTTTTCATCCGACTGTTTTTCGTTATGGGGCCCACAAATGGCTGCGCCGTGGTACTAATATTCCCCGACAGCAAGAATATTCCACGACCAACCGAATATTCCCCAACAACAATGAATATTTTATAACCACTTGCTTATTTTGCAAAATTTGCACATTTCACCCATAACCAAAGCATTATATCAAATTAACACCTTATTATTCAAAATAATAATTAGATGGAATTTAATTTTATTTATAAAAAGTTGGGGTCTTATATATAAGGTACCAAGTAGTACAATGAAATCATGTGACATTTTAATACAGAAATAATTAAGTAACTGTATACTCCAGAAAAGGGGGAAAGGAATTAAATGTTTAGAATGAACATTTAATATTGAATAATGTTATTATGTGGTTATGTGAGTAGTAAAAATATCTATGTGAAATACCCGAACAATAATACCTAACTGCGTTATTTTATTGTGTGTATTAATATACATAGATTATATGATGTGAATATATAACTAATCCTTAATTTTCTAATATGGTAACAATTGTACATTAATATTACATTATGGAAATTAAAGAACCAAACCAAGTCTTACTTGATCAAGTTGCTGAGATTTTTGCTCTTGTCCTAATTTGAGTGACACAAAGGTACATGAATAGTAACATGAAGCTAGTTTACGTGAAACTAAAGTGGCTAAGCATAGGTGATGATGGCTGGGCATTTGGTGGTTAGCCAAATCTTGGTTAACCATTGTTCCCTTCCAATAAACCATGGATACTAACTTCCATGTAAACCCTAAATTTAGTCCAAGTTTCCTTTATAAATAGAAGTTTCAATTTTAGTTTTTTGTTGCTTGTAATTGTCTAAGTTTGAGAGTTCTAAGTTGCTGAGAATTTGTAGAAGCATATTCAGTGTGTGAGGAGTCCAATTCAAGCTCAAGAAGGTATAAACTCTATTTGTGTTCTTGAATTGGGTCTTGTTTAGTTCTTAAAATTACTTGTATTGCTATGTCAATCAAGATGAATTAATATGTTATAATGTGTTTAAGAAGTAGGTTTACACATATGAACTCTTTAATGATGGTTTGAAACATGTTTGAATCAAGGGAAATGAAGTTTGGTTGTTACTCTTGCAAAAGCAGTAGTCTGCTTATCGCTCGATTAGAGCATGGCGAATGTTGAGCCCTGTTTATACTAGGGTGCGTAGTGCTTAGTACCTCGTAATCGATCACCCGATTTTTGTTGTGTTACGTGTTGTGAAATTGGTATTGTGACCTAAATATATACTTAAAAGGGGGTATAGCATGAGATATATATCTTTCTTGTGTAGTATGAAGTGATCAACATGTTTTAGTAAGAGATTTGTAATAAAAACTTAAAGTGTTAAAAACAAAATTTGAAGTAATTCATGTTCTACAAATTCTGAACTTAGTAGCCACATACATGACTGATTTAGAACCTAAATAAGCATGATATATGAGTCTTAGTTATTATATTCATGACCAACTTGATAAGCTTGGTGTTAGAAATTATTTTAAAAGAAAAGCTTAGTAGAATAAGCTAATGGACATGAATGATATAAGATATAGTTTCTGATCATAAAGTGGTTATCATGACTTAGTTACTTATGATAAAAGTTTTAAAGTTGTCTTGCATGTGTTGGATTTCATCATTCATGTTAAAATGATTTCGAAGGCAACCTTGAACATATTTTCAAACTTAAGTTACATTAAGTATGAGTAGCTAGATTCTATAGATTTAAGATGTCATGTTTGTGTTTAAATATGATTCGTATGTGTTGGATATATTGACAACTAACCAAGAATGAGTTCAAGCATATTTTTAAGTGATAAATGATCCTAGCTATGAATAAATGGTGTGCACACTTATGACCATGCATAATACAGCTTATGTGGTCTCTTTGTGAGGACATAAGACTATTTAGTAGGCATTGTGATTACATGACCCTATTCGGCCTTAATTCCATGGGAATCTTAAAATAAGTCCCCAGTATGAGAAGTTAATCTTAAAATGGTCATGAAAGTATGTAAAGTCCTCTAACATGGGTGCCTGATGATTGTTAATGTCTTAGTATGCAAAGGATTTGGCTGAAACCAAGAGAGCAGAAGCTCAACTACGGTCGAGCTAGAGGGACAGTAGCAAATTATAACATCCCTAAGCCTAATCGGGGAAGCAATTTGCGCCATGTAAGCGATAATGCTGGTTATTTTAACTTTGATCTGAACCTTAAAGCATATGTGTAATGAATGTCTAAAGCTATAATACTTGACATAGATGATGTTTAAGCATAAGAGCATGTAATGGTTATATAAAACATAGAGTTGTTAAATTTTATTAGGTTTGCAAAATGCAAGAACTACGTGAATCATGCACCTATGAGTTTTAAATGTGTAAAAAACACATGGCGAGTCAAGTGTGTGATAGAATTTTGATGTCAAGTATGAGTGGTTAAGGTATACCTATACATACCTAGCTATTCTAAGAGTATGATGAGAAGTGAAATGTAGGTTTTACAAACCTAGTTAGGAAACAATGTAACATTATTATTATATTACGAATGTATGAAATATGTTAATAATGGATGTGAATCCATGATTATATAACTGTGTAGGAATAAACGAAGTGCAGATAACTATAAGCAATTAAGTCGTAGTTGATAAACTACGAATCAAGCAAGTCTTTCAATTCCTATTTGATATATGAATTCTATAACTGTTAGTTAAACTATATTATGCTATAAGAATGTTGATGTATATATATGAAATGCATATGAGATATGTATGAAATATGAAAGTTGATATTTGATGATATGCTTGTGGAACAAATCTTTATGCTTGTTATGTGAAAAGCAACATGCGTAGTAAATTATTAATTGATTATGAATACATGAACTGAGTATGCTATTATATGCTATGTGCTGCATGAAAACGGTTAGAATTGTTGGGCTGTCGAGCTCACCCTTGCAAATAACCACTTTTGCAGGTTAAGGACTCACGGTAAAGGTTATGTACTACTTGATTGATAAAGTTCAATAGCATCAAAGGAAATTGATTTATTTATTTAAATATATACTCTTGAACCATGTTTAGGTTCTAGGAGATGTACATGATAGTAGTTTACTATGTGTAATACATGTTAAGTTGTAAAGTTGTACTATGTGATACATAGAGGAATTTGAATCGAGATGTAAAAATTTATACGGTAATTCGAATAAAATGAGTCATAACATAATTTGATTCAAGGATATGTAATTGATTCAAGTTAAAAAATCAATAAAAGATTTATTTTCAAAGGAGATTGAAAAAGTTTAAATTTTTCCACATATTTTCATAACTTCGAATATGATGTAAGGCAGGAATGGTAAATGACCAAGATTTGAAACTTATAAAAGTTTGGGATCATTATACAGATCCTGGAAATGGAAAGAATTTATATTATAAATTGTAATAAGCAAAGTTATATTCATTAAGTTATGAATAAAAGATATAAATAGTTTGACGATAGTAGTATCATGGCGGACTGGATCCGAGGTTCAAAGGGACTCGAATTTGGGGGCGTCACAGGAACTAAGAATTAGTTTTGTTAAGAGTTAATATTTGGTAATTTGTATTAATAATTTCTCGTGGGAACGATACTTTACTTACACTTTATTACTTGTTGATAACGTATACTTGCGTGTTGTGCGTAACTAGAATGTACACCAACATGGGCTTATCATACTACTCCAAGGATAACAACGGGTGATTCACCGTTCAGACTAGCTTATGGTACCGATGCCTAGTTTCCTGTTGAGATTGGTTCTACTTCACTTCGAGTCCGTCAATTCAAAGGGTTGTATAATGATGAGGGTCTTCGCATCAACTTAGATCTGTTGGAGAAGGATAAGGAGTCGGCCCTAGTAAGGCTTGTAGCCTACCAAAGGAGAGTGGCCAGACATTATAACAAGCGTGTAAAGCTCAAGAGATTTGAGGTTGGGGATCTGGTTCTTCGGGAGGTGGAGGTTTATATGCCCTAAAATATCAGGAAACTGATGTCGAATTGGGAGGGACCCTATGAGGTCATTGATGTGACGAACGAGATTTTTGTAATTTAATTTTAATATTTATTGAAGTAAATAAATATTTTTCGATGATTTAATTATTGGATTAAATAATTATTTGATGCAATTGTGGTAGATCAATTTAATTATATGTGTTACATTTATTAAATTAATGTGGAGAATAATTATTATTCAAGTATAAAATTATGTGAGCTTGTCGAATTAAATGAAATATTTAATTAAGCATGATGTTATTTAATTAATTTAATTATTAATTAGAGAGTTAATAATTTGACATTATTTATTAATGAGAAATTAATTATATGACTATGTGAAATTATGAGAAGTTATTATATTTTATTTATATTAAATAAGATATATGAATTATTGTGCAAGTGGGTGTGGCATGATTTAAACTATAGTATAAGAGATTTTATTAAATTAATTGGGTATAAGTCTTTTATACTAGCCAAACATGGCCTTAGTGGGAGTTATGGGCAGTTACCCATGACTGGGTTAACTGACCATAATGCGCCAGTTCTTATATCGACGTCTTCTTTATTCATTCTATTATTGCTAAGTCTAGAGAGCTTTCACAGAGAAAGATACAGAGTATTAGTTGACAAGTCAGAGAGAAATTGATATTCATCTCTTATTAAAATCTACACCACGCTTTGGGTAATCTCCTCCTTCCCAATTTCTATTTTACGTCATTTAAATTCCATGAACATGGCTTTCAAAGTTTTTGGTTTAACCTCTGTAATTAGGATAGGAGTAATGATTATGGGTTGTGTATGTGTTATGACATATCACATTGTATTTAATTATATATATTATGTAAACCATATCATCAATTTCATGAAAACACATGTCGTATATGTTTTTCAAAAACTTACAGAGTTTGGGTTTTGGCCATATGGCCTTATACGTGATATTTCATGTGTTGATCATATATTATCCCTAAATTTTACACTCGTATTTTATTATGCATGTTGATACGAAGAGACTAGAGTTTAAATGAACGGATTCGGTGTTATAACGAATCTGTAGTGACAATTTTCAAGTTTTATTTTCTAAACCTTCAAGAACATCAAAGTCAGTGAAATTGCATGCTTAAATTCTGTAATTAAGTGTTTAAATTGGTTAAAGTCATTATATAAATTTTGGGTTATGATTATACATGAATTATAACATGTGGGTATGTCTAAATTCGAGTAGAAATTAAGAAATTGGTAGAAATTGGCATGTTCTGCGATTTTTCGCGAATTGCCATTCATGTTCTCAATACGTCATACACGCCATTACTTGTCTATTTTCGTCTTGTCATGCGTTAGCACCGCACCGTAGCGCCAAGTGTCCTGTAGGGTTGCGGCGCCATCATGCAAATACAAGAATAAGACCAGTGTACTGAAAGGCGCCAAATACCACTCTCCGAAAAGTTAGAATGAATTATTTTTAAAATGTTAAGTCTGTGCAATGTGTTAGTAACTTAATGTAATGAACATGTAAACATGTTAGAAGTATAATGAGATGTAAAATAGATGTTTAACATGTAAATAACATAATTGCATGTGGATCGAATTATTGAATACATAATTAGCTTGTTATTCATGAAGTATAAATTATGTGACAAAATGGTAAATTAACTAAGTATAGTCAATAATCAAAGTAGACAAAGAGTATGAGTTTTTGATGATTAGTTAAGTTATAATTAACTGATATTGTGAATGTGAATGGTATGTAGGATTAAATTCAAAGAACGTGCTTAGTTAAAGTGTAATCTACGCACGAGGCAAGTTTCCTAACCCTATTTGTCATTATTGTTCAAGTTAATTATTTACCTCGAGTAAATTATCATTGCTATTATTCAAGTTCGAATTATTATATTAAAGATTTATTTTGTTATACAATAATCGTTCTATTGTATACTTCTTGAGATTATTATTCAGATTAAATATCATTATTGTTGAACCTTATTAGACTAGTGAACCTTATTGATTCAACTAGTCCATAGTTGATGAACGTTCTAAATTTCAGAACCCTTGATGAATTATCCAAACCAAACTTCCTTTGGTGCGGACTCGAATGTCAAACTGAGATGAACAACCTTGCAAAGGGATTTACTTATGTGTTAGCGTTAAGATATTGTGCACAGTATGGTACTAAGGGTTGATCCCCCTAAGTACGAGAAGAAAGGTCTATAGTCTTATGACTGTTAAAGGTTTCAAGTATAACTCTTGATAACCTAGGACATAGTTCAAGGTCTTATGACCCTCAAAATTCTTTTAATTCTTGTTATTCATTCTAGATTCAAAAGTTAAGCTTTTATTCAGATGTCTTTGATTCACTCGCATGTTATTATACTATTATTTCATTGTTATACTTGTGGGCAATAGTGCTCACTCTTGCTTATTAATAACATTGCAGTTAAGAACGAAAGAACCGATGAACCTTCCACTAGTAAAGGCAAGGGCAAAGTTAGCAAGTGATGAAGACTTGTTATTTTATTTGATGATGTATTTATGTTAGACTTGAGTTAATGATGTTGTTTAAGACTTATTGTTTATATTTCCACACAGATGTTTAAGGTTAGTTTAACCTGGGATTATGTTTATGATTCAGATGTTGTAACCCTATAAAGGGAAGATTTTATTTCTATCTATTGCATGGTTTGCATTTATTATGGGTAGATAGATAGATGATATTTGTACAGTGAACACCAAATCCCGTGGAATCGAAGTACCCGAATTTGGGGATGTTACAATTGAGGTGCCGAAGTCAGGTACTTATCGGCTTCGGGCTATGGATGGGACATAAGTCAAAAATACCTGGCATGCAGTTGGGCAAACTTCCAAAATATTATCAGTAGAGCATGTGAAGGTGATTCAACTCTGTAATTTTTTTAAGATTATTAATAAAATGAGTATTTAATTTTTTAACGAATATTTTCATTAGTGTTTGAATCAATATTCAATTCCCCAAAACAAATGTTGATGATAAGGTTATTCAGTTCTTCGAACGAACGCCTTCTTATGTGCGCATCCAATTATGCCAAACGGATGTTCTTTTTATGTACACTTCAGTTCCCTACAACGAACGACTCTTATTCAGTTCTCCTGAACGAATATTGCTTATAAGGTTATTCAGTTCTTGTAACGAGTGCCTTAGCACTTATATTGGTATTCAGTTCTGTCGAACGAATACTTCTTAAGAACGAAGTGTCAGATTCCTGAAATGAACAATTCTTTCACTTGTATTCAAGTTTCTAACGAGGACTTAATTTTATTTATAAGTGTTCAGTTCTTTGAACGAACCCTTTTTATTATTTTTTTTCACAAGTGTTCATTTCTTCAAACGAACCTTTTGATTGTTTGACATAGGTATTCAGTTTTTAACGAGTACTTAGTTTTATATTTTAGTGTTCAGTTCTTCGAACGAACTCTTTATTTATTTTGCATATTTTTTCTGATTTTTGAATGGATTTTTTATTGAATAAGTGTAAGAAATATATATTCAGTTCTTCACAAAAGGTAAATCTTTTCATTGATCCGTTCAAAAATTACATAATGATAATTACATCGAAAGTATGGGGTTGAATAATTATGACACCTCCAAATTTGGGTACTTCAATTCCCACGGGATTTGGTGTTCACTGTACAAATATCATATGTCTATCTACCCATAATAATTGAAAACCATAAAATAGATAGAAATAAATCTTCTCCTTAAGGAGTTACAACATCTGAAAATAAATACATCAATCCCAGGTCATACTAACCTTCAATCTCAAATGCGAAAACATAATCAATTATTAAGTCTTACACAAGTTAAACATAAGTCTGAAACATAACATAACAAATAAACAACAAGTCTTCATCACTTGTTAATCTTGCCCTTGCCTTTGCTAATGGAAGGCTCGCTGAACCTTTCGTTCTTAACTGCAATGTTATTATTACGCAAGAGTGGGCACAATTTCCCACAAGTATAATAATGTAACAGCAATATAATAACATGCGAGTGAGTCAAAGACTTCTGAAATAAGAAATTTGACTTTTAAATCAAGAATGAATAACAAGAATCAAAAGAACTTCTGAGGGTCATAAGACCTTGAACTATGTCCTAGGTTATCAAGGGTTATACTTGAAACCTTTAATAGTCATAAGACTGTTAGGTTTGTAATATTCATGGACGCAATCAAATTGCACAAAATAAGCGAAAGCATGAAAAAATAAAGTTTTAAAATTTTACAAATCATATACCCGGATCATCCTTTATGCACAATTATTAATTAAACAAAAAGATAAAGAACAAGAATCATACCCTTAAAGATTCGAGCTTCCTCAGGTACAAGTTCACCTCCAAATCCTTGTCGCGTTCAACTTGAATCCATCGGGTTTGATTCCTTCCTTTGATCAACGTTAGCCACCCAAGTGTTTGGCCTCTAGAGGTGATCCACCAAAGAAGAAGAAAGATTCAAGAAGATGGGTATTTGGCAAAACCCTAGTTTTTATGTCTCTCATAGAAAAGTGTGTAATCTCCCAACTATTGGAATTACGTATTCACGTGTTTTGTGAAAGTGTCAACCACCACATCCATAATAAGACTCCTCTTATTTATAGATGTAGGCAACCCTCCTTAACAATTAAGGAATTAGGTTTTATTTTAATTAATTAAACTCCTTTAAATAATTAGGCTCCTAATCTTATTAGGAATAATTAATTAAACTCTTTTAATTAATTAGTCTCCTAATATTATTAGGAATATATGTGAGTACTTTTATTAATTAATTTCCAAACTCCTTTAGGAATTAAATAATAATAATAGTAATAATAATAATAATAATAATAAAAATAAGACTCTCTTATTAATTTATATTTAATATTTCTAAAATATTAAATAATAATATTAAGTTATTTAATTTATTCTATCACCATAGATTAAATTAAATATATTTAACTTATTATTACGATTATGTCATTTACTTCTTAAATAATTATTCTTCCTTTTATGGTGTGACCCTTTAGGTTCTCCATATTAAACTGGTTGTGAATAAATCAATTAGAACAAGTCTAATATTATTTAAATAAATAAATTAAGATATTAATTTATTTAAATAAATAATATTTATTCTACAATAGGGATAAGCCTCCCTAGCGATTAACGACTTTTCAGATAATATAGATTTTAACATTAATCATAAAAGAACCTTTGAGTAAATAGTTACCGTACAATTCAATCTTTCCACTATACAATGTCTCAATTAAATATAAGACAATGAATTACTATCAAGTCTTATTTTATTTAATTATATGTTTTTCGATTCTTAAATGCACAACACCAAATAATGCAAATTAGAAACTCCTTTCTAATTTCATTCTACCTTGGCCAAGGACTACTGGGTTGTCATTTATCGAATCACATAGGATATTTCTCTTCTTTTACTAGAAGTGGTAGATTCTTTATTGATCATACATTATCTTCATGTACAACTTATTATACCCAAGCATAACCTTTGATATACCCTAAGGGTCTTAAGGAATAAGTCAAAGTATAACTCATCATGCACAAGATACTATGATGATCTCAAGTCCAAGGATCACTTGTACTACTATCACTATAGGAATTCATATTGACAGGAAAGTAAAACTCCATTAGGTATTCCTTAGCAAGCCACGTTCAGTGTACTTATTCTCCAATAAGCACCTACATACTTGTTTTAGGGTCTTCACACAAATGATCATGAGATCAATCATCCTCATCTAATAAGCAAGCAACGTATGTACCAATCTATCTGGATTCACTAATCCCCAATTTAGTAATCCAACGATTGGGAACTATTTTAGTTTTAAGCTTTCTATGAATTTAGATCTCATTAGAATGATCATCATCATTATTCTAAAAGCATTGCTTAAAACTATGGGTTTATCACATATTATAAAACAGCATCATGTAGATAATTAAAAGCCTTTAATAAATTAATACTTTTTATTAATAAACGAATAAGATTGTTACAAAGTATATGCTTTATCATCAAACATGATTGGCTTGTGTGCATACTACTTTCAAAGACTATGTACTCTTCTTCTCGTACTTAGGGGGATCAGCCCTTAGTGCCATACTGTGCACAATATCTTAACGCTAAAGTATAAGAAATCCCCTATAACAGGGTTGTTCATCTCAGTTTGACATTAGAGTCCGGACCAAAGAAAGTTTGGTTTGGATAAACTTAACAAGGGTTCTGAAATTTAGAACGTTCATCAACTATGGACTAGTCGAATCAATAAGGGTTCGCTAGTCTTATAAGGTTCAACAATAAAGGATATTCAAATTGAATAATAAACTCAAGAAGTATACAATGGATTAAGTATTGTATAACATGAATCATGCATTGAAAAGATCAATAACCTTTAATATAACATCTTGAACTTGAACAATAAATAACAAGAGTTTTCTCAATATATAATATAAGTCTAGAACTTGCTCAATGTAAAGAGGTAAGGTTTAGAAACTTGCATAACGATAATAAGTAGGGTTAGGAAACTTGCCTCGTGCGTAGGTTATACGTTAATTATACACGTTCCTCAATTTAATCCTACATACCATTTACATTCACAATACCAGTCAATTATAATATAACTAGCATCACAAGTTCATTCTCTTTTGTCTAAACTCTGATTATGATTATACTAATCAAATCACAACACTTGTTTTCACATATTATTACACTTTACAAACGAAAAGCTAACTACGTGTTCAAAAATTTAATTAAACATGTAATTATGTTATTGATATGTTAAAAATCTATTTTAACATCACATTATATGTCTAGCACATTTTTATGTTCGTTAGATTAGGTTACAATTACATTCATGGACTTGAATAATTTTAAAAAAATCATTACTGAACAAACTGCAGAGTGGCGCTACGGCGCCACCCTATAGGCTAATCAGTGGCGATGCGACGTGGCTAGCACTGCAACCTAGATAGTGGTGATGCGGAGCGGAGTAAAGACTGAGAGTTGGCACATGGCACTGGACCTCGATTCAAATTTACGATTCATGAAAAAATACCAAACATGGCCAAAGAACCCAATTAATTTATTCACAAGCATACCCAGACACTATAATACACATATAATCACTACCCAACCCTTCTAGCATGATTTTAACAAGTTAAAACATACAATTACTTGAATCAAATCATGTAATTTCACTGTTCTTGGTGATTTTGCAAGTTATTGAAGATAAACATGGAATTTGACATTGTAGGTTCGTAATAATTCTGAATTTAACCATTCAACAATTGTTTTCTTTGTTTTAACATATGCTATCACAATCTACAATTAAACTTCAAGTTAAACAACAATTCATGGCATACCGTAGCCCAAAAGGTCATGTTTATGCAACTTTTGTACTCTGTATTTTCAAAAATCTAATTTATGATATATTTATATGAAATTGATGTTATGAAAGCATATGTATATGGTAACAAATATATTATAATAATATATTATTATATATAAACACATAAATCATTACTTTTTCAATTACAGAGACTTAAAAGCCATTATTCATGAAAAACTTTAATAACGTAAATTAAAACTTGAGTTTAAGGGTTTACCCTTGATTACTTCGCTTGGATTACACAAGGACGATAATAGATTCTTAATTTTTGTAAAACCCCAACTTTTTGAATAAAGATGAATTTTCTATAAATATTATTTTTGAATATTATGGAGTAAAATTGATATAATGTTATAGTTGTGGGTAATAATTATAAATTTTGCAAAGTATGCAAGTTGTTATATAATATTCGATTGGTTGAGGAGAATATTCGCATAACCAAGCACAATCATTGGTGGACCCCACAATGTAATTATTATTTCGGATTGAGAAAATGACAAAAATACTTTATGAAAATAACGGCGGAAGTTTTACTGTTAACTGTTGAAACACCCCTTGTTAAAAAAATACGATGTCTGGCGTGGTTGCATAATAGCACACGGTATTAATTATTGATGCTTACGTGATAAGTCACTCGGTTTTGTTGGTATTATTAATGTAATAATACGAAATTTTTTATATAAAAATGTAATACTTTTATAAAGTTATTCTATAAATTATATTCTATTATGCATAGTGTTGCATAGTGTCTCGCATAATGTTTTGTATAGTAAAATCTTTTTATATAAAATGTAATACTTTTATAAAGTTATTTGTTTTATTAGACAATAATTAGAATATATTATATTTTATTATGTAGTGTTTGCATAGTGCTTGCATAGTGTTTGCATAGAAAAATCTTTTATAAATTTATTTGTTTTATTAGATTATAAATAGAATATATTATATTTTATTTAAAAAAATTTGCTTTAAATATGGACCGTCAGATTAAAGTAAATCAACCTGGACCGTTCATGAGTTAGTTACTATGCAGTCCATTTTAATATAAATAGAAGCTCATTCCTTCATTATTTTCTTATTTAATTCTTTGAAACTAGAGAGATAAACTATAAAGAGAAATAAGAAAGTATTCTCGCTACTTCACTACTTATATATCCAACTCTCTTCTTCTTAAGGTAGGGAATATTATTCGTTGTACTCGTAAGGGGTGTTATTCTTTTGTATTCATGAAGAGAACTTATGTTATTCCATTCTTTATTATTACGTTGGAATAACTCAGATACGCTGCTACCCTATACTTGGTGACATTCTTCCATTATTCCGTCTTTTACTATTCTCGTTGGAATATCACATCTCATGCGTTTTATGGGACCGATTAAAATCTTTACTATTCTCGTTGGAATATCATATTCATGCATTTTACGTGGGACTGGTTAAAATCTTTATTATTATTCTATTGGAATATCCCGTCTGCATGCTTTTTCGCCGGACCTAATTCCGCCCTTATTAGTATTAGTCGTTGGAATAACTCGCCTATGCGCAATACCGCATGCATGGTGATTTTGTTGTTATTCCATTCTTTATTATTCTCGTTGGAACATCCTCGCATGTAAATTTTGCACGATTCGGTTCCGTTATTTAGTATTCGTTGGAATAACTTTGTCATGCGAAGTACCGCATGTATGGTGATTTCTTTTGTTATTCCATTCTTTATTATACTTAGTTGGTTAAAGTTTTGACTTCTATACTCCATGAAATTAGTGGAATATCCTTGATAATTGCGCTTCATCCAATATTTTTTCATAGAAATATTCTTCTGAGCATTCTTGAATTTTACTCTACAAAGCAATATCATATTGACAATTTGGACGTTATTGGTTCTTGGACGAATTAATTCTTGAACTTGTTTTATTGAATTCTTATATCATTGTCATCATCCTCATATTTATATTTTTTGAAAATCATCTATGGCCTGTAGTGCATAGATGGACTTGGTATGATTATGACCAGGGATTATTCGGTGTAATCATGACCGTAATGTTATAAATGATGTGGTAAAAGTCCTCATTGGCCGTGTAGTGCATTGATGGACCGATTGTTGGCATGATCATGACCATTAATGAATACACAAGTATTCTTGGTCCAGTAGTGCATGGATAATTGTGGTCATGATACTAAAGAATATCCTTGGTCAGAAAAGTGGGGTGATTCGATGATGTGAATTATTTATTAAGCCGAGTCCCAATGATAAAAGTGATGAAAACATTTTAAATCATAAAAGATAGTAGATTTTATTCTCTACTTGACTCTTTTAATGGATTGCTTGTTCATTATGATTAAACTTGATGTTTGTTATATTGTATCAGTTTAACACTATTTAAGGCTAATGATAATTTATTCTGCATTATCTTAGTCATAATATTTCTTACTGGGCTAGTTGAGCTCACCCTTTATTTCACTGTTCTCTTCAGGAAATGAGAATATAGCTGGGACGAGTCGGGGAACGGAGTGATGGTCCTAGATGGTGCATTAGTAGTCCTCACTATTCTGTGAAATAGTGTGATAATAATTGTAATGAGGACTCTTTTTGAGTTTGTATACTCTCTAGTAGACAATATTTGTATTCAAACTCACAGTTTATGTTTTGTCGTATTGTACACGACAGTTGTATTATTAAGTTGTATTTGAATTCTGTACCATATATCTGGTGACTCAAGATGGGTGATGTATACCTAATTTTGGGGGCGTCACAGTTGGTATCAAAGCTTAGAGATATGATCCCTGGCTAAGATGTGAGACTAGAACTAGGAGGGGAGAGACGGGGAATTCCTTCGCTAGTATGACCTACCTAAGTTTATTTGGTATTTAATTGATCGGTCAAAGTATAGGGATAATATGTTATATGTTAATTAACCTTTGTTTTGTGGCAGTATCTGAAAATGACATCCGAGAATGTTGAGAATAGCAATGGAGCATAAGAGACCATTGAGTCTCCACATATCAATAATCAGGATAATGTGCATCAGGAAGGCGACAATCCTCATGCAAACAACAACAAGGACCAAATAATGAATGATGTATTGTTCAGAGGCTTTATGCAATTCATGCAACATCAGGCGAGATCGGCTCCTATCCAAAATGTAGGTGGAAACACTAGAAACTCTCGGACGGTCACCGCTAAACAGTTCAAGGAGCTGGGACCACCGGAGTTTATTGGAGAGCCAAAACCACTTAAGGCGGAAGCATGGATAAAGCAGATCACCAAGATATTTGATGTCTTGGGATGCTCCGAGGAGCAAAAGGCTCCCTTCGCCACCTTCATGTTGCGTGAAGAGGCAGATTACTGGTGGGAATCTATAAAATGTACCCAGCCTGACGCACTCAAGATGTCTTGGGAGAAGTTCCAAGAGCTATTCAAGGACAAGTACTTTCCCGAGAGTATTCGTCACATGAAAGAAGTGGAGTTTATCAAATTGGAACAAAACAATATGACCGTGTCGCAATACAAGGCTAAATTTGCGGAGTTATCCCGGTTTGCATCCCATTTAGTCGATAATGAGGAGCGAATGACGCGAATGTTTTTAAGAGGTTTGAAATCGGAGATACGTCAATATCTTATTTCTCATAAACTGTGTTTGTACTCAGATGTTGTAAATAGGGCTCAGTTATTGGAGCCGCAGAACGAAGTCAACGCGAACCAAGAGAAAGCGGTACCGACAAAGATAAAAATACCAATGGTATCAGTCATCGAAACGGTGACAACAAACGTGGAGGGAATCAACATGCCAGAAATGGTAACCACTTCGGTGGTAATCATGGCCAAGACAGTAAAAATGGACATTTTAAGAAAAGAAGATTCAACAATGATGGAAAGACGTCAACACCAGCAACCGTGGTTAAGGAAGTAGAACGACCACCTATCATATGCTTCAAATACGGAGGGGAGGGACACATCGGTCAAAGCTGGCGATCGATTAGCCCAAAGCATGTTATAATTGTGGAAGAGAAGGTCACTTAGCCCAATTTTGTCGTTCACCGAAGACAAGTTCAGCCAGGATGGAGGCACCAAAAACCGTTCCAGAAAAGTCAAAGCCGGTAGCGCAAGGGAGAGCATTGTTGTGACCTCCCAGAAAGCAAGGAACCCGAATAAGGTCATCACGGGTAAGCTTATCATAAACTCTAGCGAAGTCTATACCTTATTTGATACCGGTTCTACCCATTCTTTTATTTCTCTTACTTGCGCTCAACGATTAAATTTGACTCTGGAGAAATTAGACTTTGACTTATCTGTAGAAACTCTGTTGGGAGAAACCTTCATTACATCCACTGTTTATAAGTCTTGTTTGGTTCAAATCGGTACCCTCACATTACCTGTCGATCTTATTTCATTAAAAATACTTGCATTTGATGTAATTCTAGGGATTGATTGGTTAACTACTCATCATGCAAAAATAAATTTTTTTGTAAGATTATTAGCTTTCATATTCCTAACCAATCTGTTATACGAATTCAAGCCACCAAACCATTAAAATCAATCATTGTCATCTCAAGCCATAAAGCTATTCGTTTATTGAAAAACGGATATCAAGCTTTCTTAGCTCATATCACGGATCTAAACAAAAATACGTCAGTTTTGAATGATATTTCTATTGTTAATGAATTTCCCGACATATTCCCTGAAGAACTTCTTGGCCTACCCCCAGAGCGTGAAATTGAATTTTGTATCGACCATGAACCTGGTACAAAACCTATTTTTAAAGCCCCATATCGAATGGCTCCTATTGAACTTCAGGAGTTAAAGACCCAACTACAGGAATTGTAAGACATCGGTTTCATTCGTCCTAGTACTTCTCCTTGGGGTGCTCCTGTTCTATTCGTGAAAAAGAAAGATGGGAGTATGAGACTTTGTATTGATTATCGGGAGTTGAATCATGTCACCGTCAAAAATAGGTACCCATTGCCACGTATTGATGACCTGTTTGACCAGTTGCAAGGAGCCAAATTCTTTTCAAAAATTAATCTTCGTTCCGGATATCACCAATTGAAGATTAGAACCGATGACATTCCAAAGACGGCTTTCAGAACTCGGTACGGGCATTATGAATTCCTAGTCATGTCCTTTGGATTGACTAATGCTCCTGCTGCCTTCATAGATATGATGAACCGAGTATTCAAGGAATATTTGGATCACTTTGTGGTCGTCTTTATTGATGACATCCTTATTTATTCCAAAAGCCGTGAAGATCATGAGCAACACTTGAGGCTGATACACCAAAAGTTTCTTGAATACAAGCTTTATGCCAAGTTGAAGAAATGCGAGTTCTGGCTTGAGGAAGTAGCATTCCTTGGGCACATGGTATCAAGTCATAGAATATCTGTTGACCCAGCAAAGATTGAAGCTATTCAAATTGGGGAGCAACCTAAATCGAATGATCAGAAGCACGTAGCTTTCTCGGCTTAGCTGGTTATTATCGAAGATTCATAGAAGGGTTTTCTCGAATCGCTACTCCACTAACTCAGCTGACTCGGAAAGATACAAAGTTCGGTTTGGAGCGAGGAATGTGAGAAGGGTTTTCAAGAACTCAAGAGGAGACTCATTTCAAATTTTGTTACGACAATACCATCTGGTTCGGAGGGATTTGTCATCTACAGTGATGCTTCGGGCAAAGGGTTAGGATGTGTTCTCATGCAACATGGGAAAGTCATAGCCTATGCCTCATGACAACTCAAAGAATATGAGAGGAATTATCCTACTCATGATCTAGAGTTGGTAGTTGTTGTCTTCGCACTAAAGATTTGGAGGCATTACTTATATGGGGAGAAAGTGGAGATCTTTACGGATCATAAAAGCCTCAAATATTTCTTCACTCAAAAGGAACTCAACATGCGACAACAACGTTGGCTTGAACTATTGAAAGATTATGATCATACCATCCAATACCATCTTGGAAAAGCGAACGTGGTAGCTGCGCATTGAGTAGAAGATCATATGCGGGTACGAGTGCATTATTGTCAACGCAAAGTCCCATTTTGTATGACTTGCAAAGGATGGAGATAGAGATAAAGACTCCAGGGACCCACGTGATGATGGAGAATATACGAGTAGAACCGACTTCAATTGATAAAATTAAAGCTGCTCAAGTTACAGATCCGGAGCTGATGCGTATGAAGAAGAAAGTGCAAGAAGGTGCGATGCCGGAAGCAAGAATCGATGATGAAGGAATACTTCGAGTCAACTCCAGACTTTGTGTTCCTAACGATCCTGAGTTAAAGTATAAAATCATGATGGAGGCGCACAACACACCGTTTGCAATCCATCCTTGGAGTACCAAAATGTATTATGATCTTCGCCATACATTTTGGTGGAGCAATATGAAGAGAGAGATAATATTGTTTATCTTAAGGTGTCTAACTTGTCAACGAGTCAAGGCGGAGACATCAAGTACCAAAAGGTTCATTGCAACCACTTAAAATTTCGAATGGAAGTGGGAGCACATTACCATGGATTTCATTCATCGGTCTTCCCAAGGTTTCTCAAGGCATTGATGCAATTTGGGTCATTGTTGATAGATTGACCAAATCGCTCATTTCTTACCAATCTGAGAAACTTATACACTTGAACGCCTTGCTCAGTATGTACATAAACGAGATTGTAAGACTGCATGGTATGCCAGTATCCATAGTTTCTGATCGAGATCCAAGATTTACTTCATAATTTTGGGTTAGTTTACAAAACGCTATGGGCACAGATTTACGATTTAGTTTGGCATATCATCCTCAGACGGACGGACAATCAGAGAGGATTATTCAAACTCTTGAAGATTTATTAAGACTCTGTGTCCTTGACTTCAAGGGAAGTTGGGACAAGTTCTTACCATTGGTGGAGTTTTCCTACAACAACAGTTATCGAGCAAGTATTGGCATGGCTCCATTCGAGGCGTTATATGGAAGAAAGTGTCGTTCTCCAGTATGCTGGGATGAGGTGGGTGAAGCAACGTTGTTGGGACCGGAGTTGGTACGTATGACTACGGAAAAGATTCAAGCAATCCGACAACATATAAAGACCTCACAAGATTGACAAAAGAGTTATGCTGATCTTCATCGAAAGGACGTGGAATTTGATATAGGAGATCATGTGTTATTACGAGTTGCTCCGTGGAAAGGAGTTATGAGATTTGAAAAGAGAGGAAAGCTCAATCCTCGATTCATCGGCCCATTTTAATCCTCGATCGAGTAGGAGGCGTGGCTATAGACTCGCTTTCTGCCAAGTATGTCTCGTGTTCATAACGTTTTCACATATCCATGTTACGTAAATATGTGGAAGACCGAACCACATTATTGAGTTAGAACCGGACGAAATAGCGGAAGATTTGACGTATGAAGAGGTTCCTGTTCAAATCTTGGATAAGAAGGAACATATACTACGCTCCAAGGTTATACCTCAAGTCAAAGTTTTGTGGAGAAACCACGATGTTGAGGAAATGACTTGGGAATTAGAATCTAAAATGAAATCAAGGTATCCTTACCTCTTCGATATACCAGGTACGTACCCTAATTTCGAGGGAGAAATTTCATAAGAAGGGAGGTTGTAAAACCTCAACTTTTTGAATAAAGATGAATTTTCTATAAATATTATTTTTGAATATTATGGAGTGAAATTGATATAATGTTATAGTTGTGGGTAATAATTATAAATTTTTCAAAGTACGCAAGTTGTTATATAATATTCGATTGGTCGGGGAATATTCGTACAACGGCACAATCATTGGTGGACCCCACAAAGGAATTATTGTCAGATTGAGAAAATGACAAAAATACTTTATGAAAATAACGGCGGAAGTTTTACCGTTAACTGTTGAAATACCCTTGTTAAAGTACTGATGTCTACGCGTGGTTGCATAATAGCACACTCACGGTATTAATTATTGATGCTTACGTGATAAGTCACTCAGCTTTATTGGTATTATTAATGTAATAATACGAAAATCTTTTTTATAAAAATGTAATACTTTTATAAAGTTATTCTATAAATTATATTCTATTATGCATAGTAGTGTTGCATAGTGTATGCATAGTGTTTTGTATAGTAAAATCTTTTTATATAAAAATGAATACTTTTATAAAGTTATCTATTTTATTAGACAATAATTATAATATATTATATTTTATTATGCATAGTGTTTGCATAAGTGCTGCGTATAGTGTTTTCGTGATAGTAAAATCTTTTATAAAGTTATTCGTTTTATTAGATTATAAATAGAATATATTATATTTTATTTAAAAGATTTTGCTTTAAATATGGACCGTCAGATTAAAGTAAATCAATCTGGACCGTTCATGAGTTAGTTCTTATGCAGAGTCCATTTTAATATAAATAAGCTCATTCCTTCATTATTTTCTTACAAATTCAAAAACTATAGAGATAAACTATAGAGAGAAATAAAAAGTATTCGCTACTTCACTACTTATATATTCAAGACTTTTATTCTTAAGGTAGGGAATATTATTTGTTGTACTCGTAAGGGTGTTATTCTTTTGTATTCATGAAGAGAACTTATGTTATTCCATTCTTTATTATTACATTGGAATAACTCAGATCACGCGGGCTACCCTATACTTGGTGACATTCTTCTATTATTTCATCTTTACTATTCATTTGGAATATCCCGTCATGCAATGCGTTTTTTACGACCGGACCGATTCCGTCATTATTATTCATTGGAATATCTCATGCATGCGTTTTTTTACTGGACTGGTTAAAATCTTTATTATTATTTCGTTGGAATATCTTGTGCATGCGTTTCTGTGGGACCGATTCCGCCCTTATTAGTATTACGTTGGAATAACACGTCATGCTAAGTACTACATGCATGGTGATTTCGTTGTTATTCCATTCTTTATTATTCATTGGAACATCCTGTTGTGCGAATTTCTTTGGCTTTGGTTCCGTTATTTAGTATTCGTTGGAATAACTTGTTCATGCTGGCACCGCATGCATGGTGATTTCTTTTGTTATTTCATTCTTTATTATACTCGGTTGGTTAAAGTTTTGACTTCTATACTCCAAGAAATTAGTGGAATATCCTTGATAATTGCGCTTCATCCAAAGATCTTTTCATGGAAATATTCTTACGAGCATTCTTGAATTTTACTCTACAAAGCAAGATCATGTTGACAATTTGGACGTTATTGGTTCTTGGACAAATTAATTCTTGAACTTGTTTTATTGAATTCTTATATCATTGTCATCATCCTCGTATTTATATTTTTTGAAAGTCATTTGTGGCCTGTAGTGCATAGATGGACTTGGTATGATTATGACTAGGGATTATTTGGTGTAATCATGACCGTAATGTTACAAATGATGTGGTAAAAGTCCTCATTGGCCCGTAGTGCATTGATGGACAGTTGTTGGCATGATCATGACCATTAATGAATACACAAATATTCTTGGTCCGTAGTGCATGGATAATTGTGGTCGTGATACTAAAGAATATCCTTGCCGTAAAAGTGCGAGGGGTGATTCAATGATGTGGATTATTTATTGTTTGAGTCCCAATGATAAAAGTGATGAAAAACATTTTAAATCATAAAAGATAGTAGATTTTATTCTCTACTTGACTCTTTTAATGGATTGCTTGTTCAACATTATAGATTAAACTTGATGTTTGTTATATTGTATCGGTTTAACACTATTTAAGGCTAATGATAATTTATTCTACATTATCTTAGTCATAATATTTCTTACTGGGCTAGTTGAGCTCACCCTTTATTTCACTGTTCTCTTCAGAAAATGAGAATATAGCTGGGACGAGTCAGGGAACGGAGTGATGGTCCTAGATGGTGCATTAGTAGTCCTCACTATTCTGTGAAATAGTGTGATATTAATTATAATAAGGACTCTTTTTGAGTTTGTATACTCTCTAGTAGACAATATTTGTATTCAAACTCACAATTTATGTTTTGTCGTATTGTGTACCGCACCTCTTGTATTATTAAGTTGTATTTGAATTCTGTACCATGTATCTGGCGACTCAAGATGGGTGATGTATACCTAATTTTGGGGGCGTCACAATTTTCCTCGCTCCTTCTTCTTTAATCTCACTGACCCTCAATTTCTCTCTGTGAACTTGTTTTCTAGACTTAGAAAGAAATAAAAGAAGGCGTATATAATTATAAGAAACTGACGTTGTTGTGGTTAATTAATCCAATTCGTGGGTTAACTGCCCAACTCCCATTAGGGCCTTGTTTGGCCAGCCTTAAAAGGCTCATTCCCATTTAATTTAATAAATCTCTTATAATATAGTTTAATAATGTCACACCCATTTAAAAAATAAATTGAATATCTTATTTAATTTGATTTAAATAAAATATAATAATTTCTCATTAATTTACATAGTCACATAATTAATTTTCTCATTATTAATTATGTCAAATTATTAAATCTCTAATTAATTATTAAATTAATTAAAATAACATTATGTTTATTAAATAATTCATTTAATCCAATAAGCTCAATTAAGTACATATTTTGAATAATAAAATTCTCCACATTAATTTAATCAATATAAAACATATAATTAAATTAATCTAACCCAAATTCCACAATTAATTATTTAATCCAATAATTAAATCATCGAAAAAATATTTATTTAATTCAATAAATATTTAATGTAAATTACACAAATCTCGTTCGTCACAATAATAATTAAAGAAGTAGAGTTATTATTGTGGTGGGTCATCTTCAACTTCATTTTTCGAAGAGCCGAGGATAGAAATGTCCAGTTTGGCGGCAACAACCTTTGTTTTATCTTTACTTCGGGTGATTTCATATCTCTCAGCATATATTTGTATCACTTCAGCTGAAAGCTCATCGAATTTTCGGTAGTCTTGACGGATCTAATTTAAAAGTTCTTTAGTCAAAGGAGGACCCAGTGCCTTGTACTATGCGAATTTCTTTTCCAAGGTGATGCACGTTTGATGAGTCTTTTCCTCCCTTTTCATTAGATCACAGTTTTGGCGGTTGAGGATTTGGATGGTCTGCTTCAGCTCTTCATTTTCCTTTATTATTTCTTAACATTTTTCGATGACGCAATTTTAGCGTGCTCCAGATGCAGCTGCTTCTTCCTTCAGCTTGGCGATATCGGTTGTGAGTCATTCGCAGTAGAACGCAGTATTGTTGTGAAGACTCTTTTCTTTTGCTAAGGCAACCTTTAACATTTCATTTTCTCTTCGGATAGTCTTTTCTTCCTCTTCGATTTCTTTATATCGTCGGAGGAGGCATCTGGATGTAGCAGCAGCCTGAGGATGATAATGTAAGGTTAGTCTCATTTTGGATTAAGTGAAGGCTTTATGAAAGTTAGGGGTTCCGAAAGACTTACTCTGCCTTTGTGCATCTTTCCTGCAAAAATGAGCTCAATGATGGATATGTCTTCAAAGCGAGGTTCATCGGATAGAAGGACGAAGTGGTCAAATAGTTCAAGAGGATATTCTTTGGTGGCATCTGGCCAAAGGGTTGGGGAAGACCTACTCTCCTGGGTACGAATGGGAGAGGGTTGTTTAGGTGGGGGAAGCATATGTTGAGAAGAATGTTCGGGAGTTTTTTGGGTGTTGGATTTTTTGTGTGGAGGTTCGGAGGAGGAAACTTCTGGTTATTTTCTTTTTTAACTTTGGTTCGGGTTAGGATTGGAAGTTTCGGTTTGAATGATCTAAATAATGGGAATGTTTTCAGTTTGGGTGATAGGGACTTCAGACGAAGGGGCTTTTAATGCTTCGGAAGTGAAGGGGATAATTTTGGTATGTCTCTTCTTAACAAGGAGGATTTTGGTCCTTTTAGAGTGTGGCATATCCAAGAGGCTTTCTTTAAAGAGGGGAGTGGGGATGGCTTTGGGCTTCGGTACTTTTGTGCTAGGTTTTGTTTTGGTTTAGGAGGAGGATGGCTCTTCGGATATAACTTCTAATGGTGTTGTTTGGTTAATTAGCGGGATGTCAGATGCTTGAGAATCTTCTTCTTGGTTGGTGGGGTGTTAGGTTTTTCAGAGGCGAGGAAGTCTTTGAGATCTTGCCTTTCAGCAGATGTTGGTCTGATGAGAGATGTTGTATTCGGAGAGCAGGTCAGGATAATTGATAATTAAAAGATATGATTAAAATGAAAGGTTTCGAAATGTACGTTTGTGATCGAAGAGCCAGGCTGGCTTGGTCAGAAGTATATAACTCCATTCTTTCATTGGAAATTTCTCTATCAGTTTTGCTAGCTCCAAGACTCGTTGCGGAGGGGTCTCCCCAATGGAGACGTTTGGATGTCCGTGGGAGGCCCAATTAGGGAGTGTGTTGGTTTCTGGTCCTTTGACGAAGAACCAATCTTTGTGTCACCCTTTGTTGCTTGAAGGGGCGTTTATTATGGATGGCTTCTCAATTTTTTGGGTGGGTTTTGGTGGTTGTTTGCTCAGAGTTTTAAAGAGGGTTTCTCGAGATTTGGTCAATTGGAACAAGGCGAGGAGGAAGTTGATGGAAGGAGGTACGCCGATCTCGTGACAGAAGGCTAGGAAGGCGATGATGTTGATATACAAGTTGGGCACCAGCTGGGCAAAGCATGTGACACCCCCAAAATAGGTATACAACACCCATTCTGAGTCGTCAAAATACATGGTACAGAAAAAACTACAACTTTATTAATACAACATAAAACTGTGAGTTTAAATACAAATATTGTCATCTAGACAATATCCACACTCAAATAAGTCCTCATTACAATTATTGATACATTATTTTACAAAAATGGTGAGGACTACTAAAATGACTTTCTAGAACCTTCATTCCATACCCCATTTAGTACTCATTGCATTACATTCTCGCCTCCCGAGAAGAAAAATGGAACAAAAAGGAAAAGGGTGAGTTCAACTAGCCCAGTAAAGAATATTATGACTAAGATAATATAGAAAAAAATTATTGTTAGTCTTCAACAGGGAAAAATCTGATAAAATACAATAGACAACAAGTTTCAGATCAATATTCGCAGCGAAAACAATAATTCATAGAAGAGTTACGTAGAGAATAAAATCTACTATTATCTATGAATTTAAAAGTCCATCATCAATATTTTATCCCTGTAACATAAATCAATATATATCTGGAATCAAATATTCATCTTTGCACTACAGGCCAAATATATTCACCAGTTGGTCATGTTTATCTAAACACATGTTCATCTTTGCACTACGGGCCAAAGATATTCATCAGAAATTATTAATCTTTGCACTACAGGTCAGAGATATTCAGTAATATCATTATTTAGGACTGAGAATGATGAAAAATATTTTAAAGGAAACGAATCCAGTGAAACAAAATAACAAATATTAAGGATTCGTATTTCGGTTTATCCATGTCCAAAAATACCTCATAAGTAATCATAGTGGAGTAAAATTCAAGAATGATCAAAACATGGATACAATCAAAGCTAGAATCCTTAATAGATATTTTGGACAAAAAGAAGAAAAAAAAAATTTGGTGAATAAGGTCGATTTAGTGAATAGCTTAAGTATACGTGAATAGTCTCAGTATCACGTGAATAGTAACCCAAACATAAAAAGTTCCAAATTTGATAAAAAGTTCAGACCAATATTTCGGCATAATGATATTGAAGAAAATAATATCATTTAATAAGAAAACAACATCCCTTACCTCAAAAAAATAGTACTTCTGGCTGGAATACTGAATATAGTGTTGAAGGGGACTTGCACCGTATAACAACACTCAAAGTATCAAAATACTCACAAGAATACGCTCAATATATCGAAAGAGAGAGAGAGAGAGAAAGAAAACTTTATTTTCTGGTGTGATTTTCAATTCTAACTTAAACACCCTATTTATAGGAAAATGCTTAGAACACCAAAGCAGAAAATTTAATAAAATATTAATATTATTTATATAAATTCCTACGCCCACCATCAATAACTGAATTCATCCATTTCAACAACCAATGGGGCTCACCAAACATATCAAAAACGTTTTTCTAACTATAAATATTTTAAACTTCCAAAAATAATTTATTCTGGAACCTCGGAACTTCAATAATTCATAATAAATAGCCCTTTTTCAGAAAAATTCGAACCACATGTCTTTTTCACAGGAAATTTCATTATCTACAACTTTGCAGAAGAAAGTTTTTCCAAATTCCAAACAGAAATTAACAGAAATTCATAAACGGGTGATTTTACAAGCTATAATCAAATTTCAATCAAGAAATGGGGCCCACCGACACACAAAACATGTGTTAATTATTTAATGCAACAAAAATACTTTTTCTCCTCATATACTCATATATCCCACATTCATTGTAAAAATATCATCATTATTATATTATAATAATATAATAAAATATTATTTTATCAGAAAAGATAAAATATCGATTTTCAACAATTGTCACTTTAAAAATTTTCTCTATCAATATCCACATAAAATGAATATTTTCCTCATCATATAAATCAATAATTAATTATTCACAAATAATATTCTGAGAATCACAATCATCGACAACCGAGCAGGTTCACAGGAAGAGGGGCTTTCCAATAAGGATTTCTCCTTACCTGGCCGCAATTAGGTGACCAAACCTCTCCTTAGACAGAACTTTCTAGACATTGTCAATAATGTTATCTAATAATATTATTCAGATAATATGAATTATTTCTTTGATAGTGGAAAATACTGTGTAGTGACAATTATTAGAACAACAGTAATATAAAATATCAACGCAACAATTATTGAATCAAAAAAATAAAATCTTTGAGCAGTAATTCTTGTAACAATTATTGAGTAGTGCTTTCTCACGTAAGAATCAATAATTGGTGCAATTGGTGCTACATCGCAAGCAACAACGCGTATTCATGTGTTTTTAACCACCGGGTATTCCAACAAGATAATTCAGAATAACTACTACTAGTTATTTATAAATAACTTATACTTGTCGTTTTCTTCATCCAATCGTTTTCCGTTATGGGGCCCACAAAAGACTGCGCCGTCGTACGAATATTCTCCGACAGGAAGAATATTCCACGACCAAACGAATATTCCCCGACAACAATGAATATTTTATAACCACTTGCATATTTAAAATATTTGCGCATTTTACCCATAACTAACCTCATTAATCAATTCAACCCTTACTATTTCAAAATAATAAATAGAGGAAATTAAATTTCATTTATTAATAATTTGGGGTCTTACAACCTCCCCTCCTTATGAAATTTCGTCCTCGAAATTGACGTACGTACCTAGTGTTTCGAACAGATGAGGATACCTCGCTTTCATTTCTATTTCCAACTCCCAGGTCATTTCCTCAATAGCATGGTTCCTCCACAAAACTTTAACTTGTGGTATGACCTTTGTGCGTAGGACATGCTCTTTCCTATCCAAGATCTTGACAGTACCTCATCGACGTTAAGTCTTCAATTTATCTCGTCCGGGTTCTAACTCAATAGCGTGGTTTGGGTCTTTCACATATTTACGAAGCACAGATATATGAAAAACATTATGAACACGAGACATACTTGGAGGTAACGCGAGTCTATAGGCCACATTTCTTACTCAGTCAAGGATCTGAAATGGACCAATAAATCATGGATTGAGCTTTCCTCTCTTCCCAAATCTTGTAACTCCCTTCCATGGAGCCACACGCAACAATACATGATCCCCAATACTAAATTCCACGTCCTTTCGATGAAGATCCGCATAACTCTTTTGTCGATCCTGTGCCGTTTGTATATGTTGTCGAATCATTTGGATTTTTTTCGTAGTCATACGTACCAACTCGGGTCCCAACAATGTTGTTTCACCCACCTCATCCCAACATATTGTAGAGCGACACTTTCGTCTGTATAATGCTTCAAATGGAGTCACACCTATACTTGCTTGATAACTGTTGTTGTAAGAGAATTCCACCAACAATAAATACTCACTACTAAAAATTCAATATATTGCAACGAGCTATAGCAACGGTCAGCACGGAACCCTTGCTATAGGGTATATATAGCGATGGTCAGACGACCGTCGGTATAGATGTCTTTTAAATCCCCTCCCATTTTTCCCCAAATTATTTCAGCTTTCCCCCAAATCATATTCCTCATCTCTAACAGTTTCTCTCTCGTTACTCTTCCTCTACCGCTCGCTCTCCTCTCTAACCCAAATCATTTCAGTACCTGCCGCTTGTTACTCGATCCGCGACAAAATGCACAAAAAGTTATGGATCGCCGTCGGCGATTATTATCCTCGTCCGACTTTTCTTTAGGGCACAGTCTTTTCGTGGGGGTCCTCGTGGTGGTCGTCGCGGTGGTTATAATAACAGAGAAGTTGCAGAAGGGGAACGCCCTCGAAGGGCATATGAACGCCATAGTGGGACTGGCCGTGGGTTAGTTTTTTTAATCGCTTCTAAAATTAAGTTTCTTACATTATGTACTTATTTTACTGGTTATATATGTTATGATATCATGACTGTATGTATTTGATTCTACCAATAAATTGTGATGTCGTTGCAGAAATGAGTTTATTAAACGTGATGGTGCTGGTCGGGGCAACTGGGGTGCTCCTACTGATGATATAACCCCGTGAGGATTCTGTTCTGAACTCCTTGGTTTGGATTAGAATTTTTAGATATATTATATAATTATGATTCTTCATTTGAGGTTATTCTATAATTTTTTTAATCTCATTCTCATATCTAGGGAGACAGAAGAGCCTATTAATGGAGGTGAAAAAAGTGTTGATGCTGAAAAGCAATTGGGGCAGGAAGATGTTGGCGATGCCAGCAAGGAGAATCATGTGACTGAGCCAGAAGAGAAGGAGCCTGAGGATAAGGTGAATGTTTCTCTGACTATTTTGTTTCCTAAATCCTTCATGATACCATTTTGTGAAATGTCATGTTGTTGCAAGTAAAGAGTTTGAAGAAGAGGAAACTTCTGATGTTTGAACAATTTGAGCTGAGTGTTAAAATTAGGAAATTCATACTTTTATTCCATAGAAATAAAAGGGACTGTTAGTTCTGAACAGAATATTATAGAAAGTATTTACATACTTTTATATTTTTAGGATATTAAATGTGGATTATTCATACAAAATCCTGCTCTTTATACTCGTGTGTATTTGGGCAGGGTAGGGAGACCTCCGACTAACGGCCATTGGTCGGACTCAAAGCCCAACAATCATTATTGTAACATATATTCTGTTTTGATCCTTGATAAATTATTATGTTCTGCCAGGAGAAAAGTACATCCGGATATTGCAGATATAGGCAACTTATTCCAGTTGGTAGTGGAGGAAGACTAGATATTGAAACAAACTTTGGCTGTCGGAAAAGCTTCCTACCACAAGTATGAATTCGATCATAATCATAATCATAATCATAATCATAATCATAATCATCGGGTTTTCTGAATTAATAACGTTTTTGAGTTATTTATATAGCAGATTTTGTGTTGATTTTGAATTCAGGGGAGCAGGAAATATACTCCTCTTGGACAACCTACTGCTCAACAAGTACTGATAGACAAAATCTCAGCTGCTCCAACCACTGTAATTATTATTGGAGCACGTACAAATTTTGCCATTTTTCTTATGAATAATCCACAGACAAGAAAAGGGTATGTCTCTGTGGTAAATAAGTAATACTTGTTATTAGTTTATGGAGAGATATGTGTTGGCCATTAGCTTTAATGTTGTTATTACTTTCTACCATCATATCGAAGGGTAATGGGTGTTTGTGCAAATATTAAAATGCAGGGGTTGTGTTAAAATGTAAATGTGTGTGGGTGGAAGAGTAAATTACCTTCTATTTTCTTTTTGTTACTATTTCTTATAGTGCTAAATGTTCTGCATTTTGATATGTTTCATATATCTAGATATGTGGGTAGACTTTTTGTAAAGAGTTCCGGAAAGCCAGTTGAGATCTTAACAAAATTAAATGAAATGGCGGGATTTGATGCTAATGAAGAAATTGAACTCTCTGAGGTTTGTTTTTTCATCTGATTTCTACTGTAACTATGTGATTGGAATTTTTATTTTGGCAGATTTTGTTTTTTGCATGGTGAGACATGTTATGATTGCGTACGACTTTTGATTATAAACTTGAGCAAAATGACGTTGTTCTCAACAACCTAAACCCCATCCTATTAAATATAGAGCAGCAAAGCATTTATTGGACATGTTGGTTCACTATAATCAGGTTGATGTCACATAAACTCTGCTTTATTGGATTCATGAAGCTGGGATATGTTCTATTTTTCTATTCGATCAAATACCAATTGTTAGATAGAGATGGAAAAATAAAGAAAATGGGGAGAAATTAAGATTTCAATTACTCACAAGTTTAACTTTTATTTGTTTTCTTATGGGCAGATCTCTGATATTTTGTATTATGAAGTGATGGATATTCCTCTTCCAGAATTGCAGTGCCTGAAAACTCTGAAAGTGGCTTTCCATCATTCAACTAAGGATGAGGTGTTCTTCTTCGTTGGGCTTCTTTAATCATATATTGCATTGGCCATACTTTCATGCCTGCTACTCTGGATTTATAACCAGAGACGAAGAAAGGATTATTGCAGCCATCAGTAAATACACTGCTCCTACTACTCTGGATTTATAATCCAACTTTCCAAACTTTGCTTTTATGTACGATATTATTCAGATCTTAAGAATGGATGGTGCAAGATACTTACAACTGGTGTAATGTGAATTAAATGCAACTGTTGTAAGAATGGATGGTGCAGTCACATTTTTGTAATGTGAATGATTTTAAATTATGTATATAATATTTTTTATGTTTTTTTTTATATTGTACTTGTGTTTATTGAATAAATGTGCATTATTAATGAAATTTTATTTTGAAATCTAAAACATCTATAGCGACGGTCGCCGACCGTTGCTATAGGCCTAAAGACCGTCGCTATAGAGTATACTGACGGCTTCTATGGCGACGGTCGGCGACCGTCGCTAAAGCCTATAGCGACGGTCTTTATGCCTATAGCGACGGTCGACGACCCTCGCTATAGGTCGATTTTCTAGTAGTGACTTATCCCAACTCTCTTTGAAGTCTTGGACACGGAGTCTTAATAGATCTTCAAGAGTTTGAATAGTTCTCTCTGATTGTCCGTCCGTTTAAGGATGGTATGCTGAACTGAATCGTAAATCCGTGTTCATAGCTTTTTGCAAGCTAACCCAAAATCTTGAAGTGAATCTTGGGTCACGATCCGAAACTATGGATACTGGCATGCTATGCAATCTCACAATTTTATCTACGTACATACGAGCAAGACGTTCAAGGGAATAAGTCTCCCGTATCGACAAGAAATGAGCAGACTTGGTTAATCTATCAACAATAACCCAAATAGCATTTATGCCTTAAGAAACCGTGGGAAGACCCGTAACGAAATCCATGGTAATGTGTTCCCACTTCAATTTCGGGATCTCAAGTGGTTGCAATGGACCCTTAGGCACTTGATGTTCCGCCTTTACACGTTGACAAGTTAAACACCTCGAGATAAACTTTGCAATTTCTCTCTTCATATTGTTCCACCAAAATGTATGTCGAAGATCACGATACATTTTGGTATTTTCAGGATGGATTGCAAACGGTGTATTATGTGCCTCCATTATGATCTTGTACTTCAAATCAGAATCGTTAGGAACACAGTCTGGGGTGGACTCGGAGTATTCCTTCTTCATCGATTCTTGCTTCTGGAATAGCACCTTCTTGCACTTTCTTCTTCATACGCATCAGCTCCGGGTCTGTGGCTTAAGCAACTTTAACTTTATCGATTAAAGTTGGTTCTATACGTATCCTTGACATCATTGCATGGGTCCCCGGAGTCTTGAATTCTATCTTCATCTTTTGTAAATCACACCAAATGGGCCTTTGTGTTGACAACATCGCACTCGTTCCCGCGTATGATCTTCTACTCAATGCGTCGCCTACCACGTTCGCTTTTCCAGGATGGTATTGAATGGTATGGTCGTAGTCTTTCAACAGCTCGAGCCAACGTCGTTGTTGCATGTTGAGTTCCTTTTGGATGAAGAAATATTTGAGGCTTTTATGGTCTGAATATATCTCCACTTTCTCCCCATATAGATAGTGCCTCCAGATCTTTAGCGCAAAAACGACTGCTGCCAACTCTAGATCATGAGTAGGATAATTCCTCTCATATTCATTAAGTTGTCGCGAGGCATAGGCTATGACTTTCCCACATTGCATGAGAACACATCCTAACCCTTTGCCTGAAGCATCGTTGTAGATAACAAATTCATCCGAACCAGATGGTATTGTCAAAATAGGTGCCGAAATGAGTCTCCTCTTGAGATCTTGGAAACTCTTCTCGCATTCCTCACTCCATATGAATTTTGTATCTTTACGAGTCAGCTGAGTTAACGGAGTAGCGATTCGAGAAAATTCTTCCACAAATCTCCGATAATAACCAGCTAAGCCCAAAAAGCTACGTACTTCGGTCACCGATTTTGGTTGTTCCCAACTTTGTATTGCTTCAATCTTCGTCGGGTCAACAGATACTCCATGTTTTGACACCACGTGCCCAAGGAATGCTACTTCCTCAAGCCAGAACTCGCATTTTTTCAACTTGGCATATAACTTGTTTTCACGAAGCCTTTGGAGTACCAGCTTCAAATGGTGCTCATGATCTTCATGACTTTTGGAATAAATGAGGATGTCATCAATAAAAACAACAACGAACTGATTCAAATATTCCTTGAATACTCGGTTCATCATATCCATGAAAGCCGCAGGAACATTAGTCAATCCAAAAGACATGACTAAGAATTCATAATGCCCGTACCGAGTTCTAAAGGCAGTCTTTGGAATATTCTCAGTTCTAATCTTCAGCTGATGATATCCAGAACGAAGATCGATTTTTGAAAAGAATTGTGCTCCTTGTAACTGGCCAAACAGGTCATCAATACGAGGTAGCGGATACCTATTCTTGATAGTGACACGGTTTAATTCTCGGTAGTCGATACAAAGTCGCATACTCCCGTCTTTCTTCTTTATGAATAAAACAGGAGCACCCCAAGGAGATGTACTAGGACGAATGAAACCGATGTCCAACAACTCCTGTAGTTGGACCTTTAACTCCTGAAGTTCAATAGGAGCCATTCGATATGGGGTTTTAGAAATGGGCTTTGTACCAGGTTCAAGATCAATAAAGAATTCAACTTCACGTTCTGGAGGTAGACCAGGAAGTTTTTTAGGAAATACGTCAGGAAAGTCAATAACAACAGGAATATTATTCAAATATGACGTGTCTTTATTCAAATCCATAACATGGGCTAAGAAAGCTTGACATCCGTTTTTTAATAAACTAATAGCTTTATGACTTGATATAACAGTGATTGATTTTAATGGCTTAGTTGCTTGAATTCGCACAACAGGTTGGTTAGGAATATGAAAACTAACAACCTTACGAAAATAATCAATTTTAGCATGATGAGTAGTTAACCAATCAATCCCTAAAATCACGTCAAATGCAAGTATCTTTAAAGAGATAAGGTCAACAGGTAAGGTGATGGTGCCAACTTGGATCAAACAAGATTTATAAACAGTGGATGTGATGAAAGTTTCTCCTAACGGAGTCTCCACAGATAAATCAAAGTCTAATTTCTCCGGAGTCAAGTTTAAACGTTGAGCACAAGCAGAAGAAATAAATGAATGGATAACACCGGTATCTAGTAAAGTATAAACTTCGCATGAATTTATGATTAACTTACCCGTGATCACCTCGTTTGGGTTCCTCGCATGTTAACCAGTCACAACAAACACTCTTCCAGGAACCGTTGACTTTGACTTTTCTAGGACAGCCTTTTGAGTCACCATCCCCGCTGGACTTGGTTTCGCTATAGTGCAATCTCGAGCGATATGTCCTTCCTTTCCACAGTTATAACATACCTTAAACTGTTGTGGACAGTTTGAACTGATATGTCCTTCTTTTTCGCACTTATAGCATATGACCGGTGGTCGTTCTCTTCCCTTGGAACCAGTTGCTGCTGGTGCTAACGTCTTCGTATAGTCATTGTTGAATCTCCTCCCGACTCGCTTCTTCTATTCTCATGGCCACGATTACCACCATAGTGGTTGTCGCTCTTCTCCGTATTTTTCTTTCTCCGCTGGTTATCGTTGTTCTGATGACTGCTGTCACCGATATGATCCTGGTTGTGGTCCCTCGGTTGACCGTACTCGTTATCTCGCTCTAATAATTGAGCCCTATTGACAACATCTGAATAGAGAGAAAATTTATGAGAAATGAGATATTGACGTATGTCGGGTTTCAAACCTCTCAGAAACATCCGCGTCATACGTTCCTCATTCTCCACCAAATGAGGTGCAAACCTGGATAACTCCGCGAACTTCGCCTCGTACTGGGACACCGTCATGTTATTCTGCTCCAGTCTAACAAACTCTACCTCCTTCATATGACGAATACTTTCAGGAAAGTACTTGTCATTGAACAGTTTCTGAAATGTTTCCCAAGACATGCTAAATGCTGCTGGATGGGTACGCTTCACAGATTCTCACCAGTAATCTGCCTCATTACGGAACATAAAGGTGGCGAATGGAACCTTCTGTTCCTCCGTGCATCCCAAGACATTGAATATCTTGATAATTTGTTTGACCCACGTCTCCGCTTTAATTGGATCCGGCTTTCCCTAGAATTCTGCTGGTCCCAACTCCTTGAACTGCTTGGCTGTAACAAACCATGAATTGCTATCATTTCCTCCTGTATTTGAACACGAGTCTCTCTCGTCTGATTTTGCATGAACTGCAAAAAGCTTCTAAACATCCCATCGTTCATCATCTGCTCAGTGGTGTTGTTCACACGAGGAACATTGCCAGCCTGTTGCACGTTCTCCTCATTGGTGAGTACAGGCGTATCCACGGTTTCATTTACTCCACTGTTAACATTCTCAGTTGTCATTCTTAAATACTGCCATAAAACAAGGGTTAATTAAATAAATTAACAAATCACATAATACCCCTATATTATGAATGAGCCAACAAATAAGCTTAGGTAGGACACACTAGCTGAAGGATTTACGTCTCTCCCTCCTAGTTCTATTCCCCGATCTCGCTTGCAGAGATCATATCCCTAAGCTCGATACCAACCGTGGACGCCCCCAAAATAGGTATACAACACCCATTCTGAGTTGTCAAAATACATGGTACAGAAACAACTACAACTTTATTAATACAACATAAAAACTGTGAATTTAAATATAAATATTGTCATCTAGACAATATCCACACTCAAATAAGTCCTCATTACAATTATTGATACATTATTTTACAAAAATGGTGAGGACTACTAAAACGACTTTCTAGAACCTTCATTCCATACCCCGACTAGTACTCGCTACATTCTCGCCTCCTGAGAAGAAAAATAGAACAAAAAAGAAAAGGGTGAGCTCAACTAGCCCAGTAAAGAATATTATGACTAAGATAATATAGAAAAAAAATTATCGTTAGTCTTCAACAGGAAAAATCTCGATAAAATACAATAGACAACAAGTTTTGAGATCAATATTCGCATAATGAAACAATAATTCATATAAGAGTTACGTAGAGAATGAAATCTACTATTATCTATGAATTTAAAAGTCCATCATCAATATTTTATCCCTGTAACATAAATCAATATATATCTGGAATCAAATATTCATCTTTGCACTACAGGCCAAATATATTCACCAGTTGGTCATGTTCATCTAAACACCTTTTCATCTTTGCACTACGGGCCAAAGATATTCATCGAAATCATTAATCTTTGCACTACTGAAGCCAAAGATATTCAAAGAATATCATCATTTAGGACCGAGGATGATGAAAATATTTTAAAGGAAACGAATCAAATGAAACAAAATAACAAATATTAAGGATTCGTATTTCGGTTTATCCATGTCCAAAAATACCTCATAAGTAATCATAGTGGAGTAAAATTCAAGAATGATCAAAACATGGATACAATCAAAGCTAGTATCCATAATAGATATTTTGGACAAAAAGACGAATTTTTTTTCCGGTAAATAGTGCTGTATTCGTGAATAGTGCCGTATACGTGAATAGTAATCCCGACACAAAAAGTTCTAAATTTGATAAAAAGTTCAGACCAATATTTTGGCATAATGATATTGAAGAAAATAATATTATTTAATAAGAAAACAACATCCCTTACCTCGAAAGAATAGTACTTCTGGCTGGAATACTGAATATAGTACTGAAGGGAACTTACACCGTATAACAACACTCAAAGTATCAAAATACTCACAAGAATACGCTCAATATATCGAGAGAGAAAGAGAGAGAAAACTTTAGTTTCTGGTGTGATTTTTAATTCTAACCTAAGCACCCTATTTATAAGAAAATGCTTAGAACACCAAAGCAGAAAATTTAATAAAATATTAATATTATTTATATAAATTCCTACGCCCACCATCAATAACTGAATTCAGCCATTAAAACAACCAATGGGGCTCACCAAACATATCAAAAACGTTTTTCTAACTATAAATATTTTAAACTTCCAAAAATCAATTATTCTGGAACCTCAGAACTTCAATAATTCATAATAAATAGCCCTTTTATCAGAAAAATTCGAACCACATGTCTTTTCCATAGGAAATTTCATTATCTACAACTTTGCAGAAGAAAGTTTTTTCAAATTCCAAACAGAAATTGACCGAAATCCATAAACGGGTGATTTTACAAGCTATAATCAAATTTCAGTCAAGAAATGGAGTCCATCGACACACAAAATATGTGTTAATTATTTAATGCAACAAAAATACTTTTTCTCCTCATATACTCATATATCCCACATTCATTGTAAAAATATCATCATTATTATATTATAATAATATAATAAAATATTATTTTATCAGAAAAGATAAAATATCGATTTTCAACAATTGTCACTTTAAAAATTTTCTCCATCTATATCCACATAAAATGAATATTTTCCTCATCATATAAATCAATAATTAATTATTCACAAATAATATTACATAATCACAATATCGACAACTGTGCGGTCTCAAGAAAGAGGGGCTTTCAATAAGGATTTCTCCTTCATTGGCCATGCAATTAGGTGACCAAACCTCTCCTTAGACAGAACTTTCTAGACATTGCCAATAATGTTATCTAATAATATTATTCAGATAATATGAATTATTGCTTCGATAATAGAAAATACTGTGTAGTGACAATTATTGGAACAACAAAGAATATAAAATATCAACCCAACAATTATTGAATCAATAAAATAAAATCTTTGAATAGTAATTACTGTAACAATTATTGAGTAGTGCCTTCTTACGTAAGAATCAATAATTGGTGCAATCTGGTGTGCTTCTCTTGTGCAACAACAACGTATTCTTGTGTTTTAACCACCGGGTATTCCAACAAGATACTTGAATAACAACTTCCTAGTTATTTATAAATAACTTATACTTATCGTTTTCTTCATCCAATTGCTTTCCGTTATGGGGCCCACAAAATACTGCGCCGTCGTACGAATATTCCCCGACAGGAAGAATATTCCACGACCAAAAGAATATTCCCCGATAACAATGAATATTTTATAACCACTTGCTTATTTAAAATATTTGCACATTTTACCCATAACTAACCTCATTAATCAATTCAACCCTTACTATTTCAAAATAATAAATAGGGAAAATTAAATTTCATTTATTAATAATTTGAGGTCTTACAAAGCCGATGCCAATAAACCCTAGGAGGGTAATGATGAAGGCGTGAAGTGGGGATGGGGCTTTTAATTGGTGGGTGGATGGGATGTGGTAGTGCTCTCTAATGGTGGCAAGGTCGGTCTCAGTGATTTAAGATGGGGTGTTGGCATGGGAAAATTTGGATTCATTGGAATATTCACGAATCATTTTTTGAAATTCTGACTATGCTTTGGAGCCCTAGGGGGGCCGAGCGGGTAGTGTTGGTGGCAGAAATGGTCGATACCATGGTGGATTCAGTGGTGGCGGCAGTAGTAGTGGTAGTGGTTCACTACTAGAAAATTGACCTATAGCGACGGTCACCGACCATCGCTATAGGCTTTAGCGACGGTCGCTAACCGTTGCCATAGAAGCCGTTGGTAAACTCTATAGCGATGGTCTTTAGGCATATAGCGACCGTCGGCGACCGTCACTATAGACTTTTTAGATTTCAAAAAAAATTAATTAATAATGCACATTAATATCAAAAAAATTAATTAATTATGCACATTAAAATCAACAAAATTCAGAAATTTACAAAAGGGAGGATAAATTAATTAACCCTCAAATGAAAGCTTATTATTGCCAATTATTGGCAACAATATCAGCCAAATCAACCACCCTCTGTGAGTAACCCCACTCATTGTCATACCAAGCAGTCACCTTCACCATGTCATCTCCCATAACCATGGTCGGTGATGCATCAACCTATTGAGGAAACATCTCAACATCTCGAAATCAATCAAACGAGGGGCTATCGGTAGCTCTCTTGGAACGCCGCGTTCACTTCCTCGTGAATGTCTTCTTGGTAACTTGAACAACAAGGTCCACGACCGACACGTTAGGGGTGGGCACACGTGGGGCAATGCCGTTGAGTTTTTTCTTTGAGGTTTGGGAGGACGAGCTCCACCGCTTTTGCGCACCAGTTGATGTTGGGACGATGTTCAGAGCTACAACACATGCACGCCTCGATCCTCGTGGCTTGCATCCGTAAGCCTCGGTCTCCGGTGTAGGAGTGTGTTATGGTCATAGTTCCCTTAATGATACCTGCCAATGCATGCCATATTTCATATATGTCAAATGTCAAATTAATTTTAACCTGCACACTTTCATTAATTGTTTTTCTTCAGAAAAGTTGGTCAAGTTCAATAAAAGAACAAAGTTGCATTGTAATTTTAATAATATAAAACAAATGCAACTTTTTAACCAATGGTCAAAGGCATGCAAACTTCACCAAGTTCAGATCCAAAAAAGTGCTTAATAACTAATAGTAATAATTTGATAAATAGAAAAATAGGAAGGATTCTTCTGTCTGCTTTGCTATGATTGACAACTTCTAGCAAAACCAACCAAACACAAAACAACACTATGGGAAGTAATACCACAAATAAACAACGTATTATTAACCAACCTTGTCCTTGAATAGCATTCTGACTCCATGATCCAGCCACTGACATGTTGTTAATGTACTCCTCTAGTTTATCCTTCAACAGAGGGAGCTCAAAAAACAAGTGGTTTGTATCACGAATGCATGGTGTGTTCTGACAAACATGTATACAAAGTATGGTTAAATGATTTGAAATACATATGAAGTCGGAAAATAAGAAAAAATTTATACCACCAATGAATTTCAGTTTTGACACGTGGAGAAGCAACCTAAAAATGGCTGATCTCTCAGCAAACCTCTTATTTATAACTAATTTTGTTTTACAATGAAAAAAAAAGTGACTTTAAGTAATTAAAAACTTTGGAAGTGATTACCAATCAATCAGGGTTGTTTTTACGAAAATGTAGAAATTCACACACTTGATGCGATTGCACTTAAAAAGCCTCTAAACTAATAGTAAAAAACTGAAACACTAAAAGTGTGCATGAACCTTGCATTTAGGACTTTGTAGTTCTGTTGGGTTTAAAAGCTTCCCACACTTCTCACATTGATCTCCTCTTGCATAATCATAATTACAAATTTAGTGTGGGGCATGTACCTTCCACGTAGGTCACCAAAAACCTTTTGCATGTATCACAATAAAGCTGCATTGTAATAGAGAGATACAATCGATAGGTATTAATGTGACATATATGGCAAAGTCAAATGTAATACAACATCCAAGCTATGATCCTAACCCACTAAAAAATATGTAACACAAAAAATAATGTCTATAGGAGCACAGAACAACTTTTATATGCCATTAGACATTAAGTGAAGTTAATGAACAAGTATAAAATAACTTCATACCTTCTGCATAGTGTTTTCAGAAAGCCAATTGTTCTCCAGCAGTTCTTGAAAATGGCTTGGAAAACCTAAGTCTGCTGTGGGGTTGAAGTGCGTCCAAATTCATCAAAACTTATGTTAAACCATTTATACACCTCCTTATGAATCGCACGATATCTATGATAGTAACAGAACAAGCCAAGGAAACAACTATAAGATATGTGATTCATCTGTTTATTGAAATCAAATATGGAAAAAAATAATCAAAAAACACACTTCGTAGTCATCTTCAATTTTCCTTTTTCCATTTTTTTCTAAATCTAAACTTAAAAGATTGCATAACCACGCCAAAACCAAATCAACGACCATTTTTTTCTAAATCCACGCTTAAAAGATTGCATAACCACGCCAAAACCAAATCAACTTTGATAACCTTTCCATCAACGGAAATGCCATCGGTACCGACAGGCTTGACATCAGCATCAAAGATGTATTATGTATTTTTCTTCATATTCTTCATATTCATCCCATTTTTAGATGATTATTATTATTATAGCATTGGGTTAAAATCAAATCAATTAAATACGTAAGGATGATCTCTTGAAAAGTCTCTAACCATCTACAAGCTTAAAATCTCAGAGTGAATCCTCACATAATTTAGATGCAAGTATGCAACTACAAAAATAGAAAATAGTGATAATGACGAAATGTAACATAAAAGACTCTCGTCATCAAAGACTAAAGACCTGAAAAAGATTTAAACAAAAAGCCTTCCAAAGTTTGTAGATTGTTTTGCAGAACATAAATTTTTTTCTTAGCAACCAAACCTTTTCTGAATTGATCAGAACTACATGAGATTATTTAGGCCATAAATTAAGAAGAAATAACCTAAGGTAGAAAATCGAATTGAGCATTTCCAAAATACAATTTTTCTTTACTTCATCATCAAATTTGAAGCATTTTAAAAGCTAATAACATAAAAACTGCAAATCAAGCAATAAATAGATCAACTTGGGACCAAATGCAAGTGACAAAAATAAATTAAATCCAATCAATCTGAGTTCAGAGATATTAGGTTCTTACAGGTGCTATATCTGAGTGAGAAACAATACGAACGCCGTCTTTGTTGACTAATAGATCACCATCCATAAACGTTCCCGATTGAGTTCTAGGACAAGTAACAAATAGTAGTAAAACAAGATAAATAAATAATGGAGAAATAATACGAAACACATACAAATCGTACATCTATATACATATAGGAATTTGGATAAAGAAGATTCATCGGGAAGAGGGAGAGAGAGCTTGAGGCTAGGGCCTAAACTTCCCTTCTTCATGCTTGATTTGGGTTAGAGAGGACAGCGAGCGGTAGAGGAAGAGTAACGAAAGAGAAATTGTTAGAGAGGAGGGAGAGGACGAGAGGAGGAAGATGATTTGGGGGAAAACTCAACTGATTTGGGGAAAATGGGAGGGTTTTTTCTTTCAAAAAACATCTATACCGACGGCCAGACGATGACCATCGCTATATATACCAGGGTTCCGTGCTGACCGTCGCTATAGTTTGTCGCTATATGTCGAATTTCTAGTAGTGGGGGTTGATGGTGGTAGTGGAGGTTGTTAGCGGAAGTGATGGAATGGAAGAAAGGGGCTGACTTGAAGTGGTGTGATGGTGGTGGAGGAAATCGGAGTATTGGATGATGCCATTGATGGGTAGCTAAAAGAGATTGTTGCCAGAGAATGAGTTTAGCAGGAGAGAGAAGGAAACTCTGGGGTTCTGGCGAGAAGTGTAGATCTGGTCGACTTGGGGGAGAGGGTTTTGTAACAGGTGTCTTTTCAATTTTCACGCGCTTTTTGAGGAGTGGCTAATTAATGGGATGTGATGATTGACATCGTGGGGAGGAGTTGTTGGGTCTCTACTTTATGGACTGGGCCCTTTTCGAGGAGGTTGGGTTCAGTGGTATTTATTTTAAATCATTGGGCTTTGTTTGGAAAACTCTTTCATTAAATGTTTCATTTAACCAAAGACTAACGGATAATGTTAGGGCGTGATTATTGTGCTCGAATTATATGGTGGGCCAAAGTTCACGTTGAGTTATTTTAGCCCATGTAGGAACCCTTTTTGGAAGTTGAATATTTTAAGAAATCAAGGCTTCTTAATTATATTTAATTTCTAATTCCTAAGGAAAATGTCAGGTTATAAACCGACTTCTTTTCTTTAAGGGAAATATATTTGATCCAATTAAGAAATTATATTTAATGAGGAACCCTAATTCTATATGGAGAAGGATTTTACGAAGATGGTGAGATCACTATAAATACAAGTTATTATTTTTCAGCATTAGAGCATTAATTCTTCATTTTAAGGTACACACATATATATACAATTATTATTTTTCAGCATTAGAGCATTAATTCTTCATTGTTAAACTTTATTCAGACTGTACTTATTCTCACACCGGAGTTATCCCAGTTTTTGGTGTGACTTCGTTTCTGTGCATTATTTAATGTGTTTTGATGATTGAAGTGCTTGGACGAATTTTGACGTTAACACTGATCATCAAAATTAGATGGTCGAAATAAGCTCTTCTTGATCAGCTTTTTAAAATAAGTGGAAAAAACATGGACAATAAGCGCTTACCTTTTAAAATAAGCTATAAGCTGCTTGAAATAAGTGGAAAAAACATGGACTATATAATCCGACTGGACATGACAAAAAGTGGATTTGGTTTAATTATGTTACAAAATATGGTTATTTTTTTCAAAATGCAAAAAAAATTATTTCTGAAAATATAAACTGAATCCAAAAGATTTGGATCCAAAATTATATATATATTTTTCAACTCACAAATCTGCTGCTCAAATGTTGTTTACTTGCATCGAGACACCTAAACTGCATGATTATGGTTTCATTAATAACTAAAATCATATACTCTCTCCATTCTTATTTAATTGATATTTTAGAGAATAAATTTTGTTCCTATTTATTTGACGTTTGTAGATTTTTAGGAGATATTGATTATATTACTTCCTAAATTATACCTAAACATTTAATACTCTACTTAATTCTCTCCTATTTTTTCAGGCTATTTTTCTCCCTCTTTTAATACCTTAATGGTATACTCTCTTTCTCTCTCTTATGATTTATATATTTTCTTTATCCTCTAACAATATTTCTCTCTCATCTTTATCATCTGGCGTACAATTTAGCTTTTCATTTATCTATACAAGAGTGTTTTTGGTAATACATAGTAATTTTAATGAAATTTTTATAGGAATTTTAACTTCCGTAATACACTCTGTTTCTGAGTTTTAAAATGGACAGGAAAAAAAAATTGACGGAAAATTTAAGTTTTTTTCCAATTTCTATGTTTCCGAGTTTTTTAATAAACGGAGAAGAAAAGAAATGGATAGAAAATTTGGCCACTTTTTCTGCCAAACGTTTCCGTCCAAAATTGGTCATATTTGGACAGAAAAAAAATTGAAATAAGTAATATTTTTATAATTCCCATATTATCCTCAACTTTCAATATAATAAATTTTAAATTACAACTTATGTCTCCAATTTTTATTTTTTTCTACTAAACCTAAGTTGATAAAGAGAATCATACTCTTTAGCGCGAACAACTTCTTTATTGTCGCGAACGAGTTCTCATACTGCCATTAACCATATCTAAATCTGAATTCTCAAGTCGACAAGTGATAAGAACAACTTCATCACCTTCCTCCCATGTATTGGGTGTTAAGAAAAATGTAACCCAAAAAAAAATCAACCGTGAGGATCATAAGGAAATTAATTTTAAATTTTCGCTTTATGAAATCCATATATGAGTTCCTGATGGAAATGGTTAAATTTTATTTATTTTTATTTTTTTTTCTTTTTCCTATATAAGGCCAAGGAAGAGATTGTATAACAAACTGATTGCATTTTTCCTTTATGTTAAGTGAACAAGTTTGATTGCATCACAAAAGGTTTGATAAAGAAATAGTACTTGGAGATCAATTTCCATAAAAGAGTATCATGTGATAGAATCTGATGTTGGATGCTGGGCACCAGCGCACCACATAGTTTAAGAAATATTGATATCATAGTTTATATTCAAAAGAAAAACGCAACATTTTGATGATAAAGGTAAATTAACTAATGTGATGGATAGATATTAGCTACCATATTAGAAAAGTAAGGGGAGACATTTAAAAATCAGGCAGAAGTATTTATCAATTCATCTGTGCTAGTCTATTCTACAAAAAATCTTTAAAGGACTAACTGAAATGAATTTCGATGAGGAAAAAATTGATGAGGCCGAGTAGTGTTTGGGTTATCATTAGAGAGGAAATTGAATTTCTTAAAGAATTTGATGAATAATCTCCGTTAATATTAATAATACAGATTATATTTGATGACTTTTGGGTATGGTATGACAATAACTTTGTAGAAGTAGTTTTTGTTTAACATTTCTTTGGATATTTGTAATTGATTATATTGTAATTTTTTCTTTAATTAAATTTATCTTGCATTTTTTTCTTCATGGTTCAATGGCTATAATTAATATAAGGGTAAATTTATAAAAGTGATATTTTTCTTTTCTTTTCATTAGAACTCAAAAACGCAAGAAAAGAAAAAATTTAAATTTTATATTTTTTTCTATTAAAAACTCAGAAACAACACAAATGAAAACTTTAAATTTTCTATTCTTTTCTTTTCTGTTCTAATTTAAGTTTTCTATTTTTTTTTTTTTATGTTCAAAACTCAAAAACAGAGTGTAATAGTTGTTTAAATCTCCAAAACATCAAGTAATTTGGAATGAAGAGAGTAACATATAATATCCCAAGTTTCATGCGAGTTAACTAGCTTTGCTATGAGTATAAAATTAACGTAATAGTAATTAATAATATGCTAAGATGATAATTTTTCTTTAATAAAATAATAGTTTCACCTTTATTATAATTAAAAAATTAATTTAATGGGAAACGACTGAAAACTTAAACAAACTAAAAGTGAATCACGTAAAAAATTCCTATTAATTAATAATATGTGGGATATTTTTTATATTTACGTATAATTAAATATTTAATATAAATTTATATTATAATTTGTATCGTACAACATAATTATTGAATAAAAACAAAAGGAACATGGACATGAATTTTATTTAGTAACATTAAGCGTTACCGACAGTTTTTCTCAATGAGTTCTCCATTGTAATAAATCGTTAAAGTTTTCTAAGTATTTTGTTTTTAGAAGGAAAAAAAAAGCCTATTGAAAGTTGCTGAAAATTGATGAAAGCAAAAGAAACCACCTAAAAGCATAATGAGACCAACGTACAGACCATACGCCACTTTTACTATAAGTATAAGATTAAATATAGTGACACCCTCTAGATAATCATAATAACACTCACCTCTTTTCTAGTTTTTTAAATAACAGTTTGTACCCTTGCAAGTTTTTAGAGTTGACTAAATAGATAAAGTTATATATTTATCCTTGTATTTTATCAAATTTTAATTACTAAATAATATATATATATATATATATATATATATATATATATATGTTTAATTATCCTTTTTTAATATAATACATTTTAATTATAATTTTATTTGTAATTAAAACTATCTCATTTAAATTGTTGGTGACTTATAAAAACTAATTTAATTTAATTAACACATATTTTTGGATAAGTGATACAAATATTTAAAAAAATTAAATTAAATTATTAATGAAGCTACTCTAATTAGAGTGATTGAGTATATTGATAGTTTAGTTTTTGGTGCTTAACAACAAAAAATATTATTTGAATTTTAGTTTCAAATTATAATTTTTATATGTTAAATTTTATTGAGTATATATAAAAAATTGGGATGTTTATGATTTTGATTACATTTTTTAGTATATGATTGACGTTGTTTTATGCAATGTTAAATAAAAAAATATAATTATATTTATTACTACCTCTATCTTGTAAAAAAAAATTCTTTTAATATATATATTTTTTTGAGTAACAACATTTGTCATTTTTATTGTAAATAATTATATTTAAGTGTGACTTATGTTTAGTTTAATATATGAGCAAAATAATTAATATAATTTTTTTAATATTTTTTTTATATGAGTAATAAGATTCAGTATAAATTGTAATAATAAGTTTGTTTTACGTAAATTTTAATATTTGAAAAAATAATTATTATTTTATTGCGTTAATTTGTAATTTTATGGGTATTAACATTATAATTACAAAAATTATATTTGAATATATATAACGTAAATTTTAATATTTGAGAAATTTAATTAGTAAAAATTGTATGACTTTATTTTCTTGATAAAATGAATATTTATTATTTTTTGACTTTTATGTTATTTATTGCATAAGTTCATAATTTAATTAATTAGATCAAGTAAAGTAAAAATTATGATATACAAATTTATATTTAGTGGAGAAATTAAACATTATAACTTGAAGGGTATATTAGACATTATATTAAAAATATTTTTAAATATTAGTTGGTCAACCACACTAGGGGTAGTGAATGTTACATATTATGGACTAGAGGGGTACTGACTATTACTTGAAAAACTAGAAGGGTGATGAGTGTTATTATGATTATCTATAGGGGGTGTCAATGTATTTTACTCTAAGTATAATTTGGAACTCGAAAAAAAATGAGTCTTCTTTTTCTTTAAAAAAATATGATTCTAAACTTTAGTCAATTCAAATAATTTTAAATAGTTAATTTGAGTTAACCTATTAATTTATAAATTAAATTGTCAGGTTTAAATCCGAGAATGTGGAAGTTGGGATTGAATATATAGAACCCTTTTTGATATTAACTAGTTTGTTAACATTAAGATTTGTCCACACATCAAATCACCAATAGTACGTTTAATTCTGCACAAAAATGAAGTCATACAGAGAAATTTGACGGTCTGGACCGCCGGAAGATAGCTCCGGGTGTGAGAATTAGTAAATGTTAAATAATGTTAACAATGAAGGCTTAAAACTTTAGTGTTGAAAATAATGTGACATACGAGAATTATAGTGTAGTCTTGTATTTATAGTGATCACATCTTCTTAGATTAACATTTTGTTTCTGAGTTTTGAACAGAAAAGAAAAGAATAGAAAACTTAAAATTAGAACAGAAAAGAAAAGAATAGAAAACTTGAAATTTTCATTTATGTTGTTTCTGAGTTTTTAATAGAAAAAAATAAAAAATTTAAAATTGAGGACATGAGTTGTAATTTAAAATTTATTATATTAAAAGCTGAGGATAATATGGAAATTATAAAAATATTACTTATTTCAATTTCTTTTCAGTCCAAATCAGGTCAATTTTGGACGAAAAACTTTGGCAAAAAAAGTGGCCAAGTTTTCTATCCATTTCTTTTTTTTTCCGTTTATTAAAAAACTTAGAAATATAAGAATTGGAAAGAAAACTTAAATTTTCCGTTCATTTCTTTTCTTTTCTGTCCATTTTAAAACTCAGAAACAGAACGTAAATGCAGTTAAGAATCCTAGATTCTTTAAAAAAATTCAACCGTTCATGAAACAACCCGGATCAAATTCCTAGTCCGGAATAAATCTCGAGTCAAATCCCAAGTCCGAATCGAATCAAATCCATCAAAATAAGTGTGACGCCCCTAAAATTGGTATACATCACCTATTCGGAGTCGCCAAATACATGGTAAAAATTCAAATACAACTTAATTATACAACAGTCGTGTAAAATACGACTAAACATATGTTGTGAGTTTTAATACAAATATTGTCATCTAGACAATATACAAACTCAATGGGGGTCCTCATTACATTTATTATCACACTATTTCATAGAATAGTGAGGAATACTAATGATATTATCTGGACCATCACTCTGTTCCCCGACTAGTCCCTGCTACGTTCTCATTTCCTGAAGAGAACAATGAAAGCAAAAGGATGAGCTCAACTAGCCAGTAAGAAAAATATTATGACTAAGATAATGCAGAATAAATTATCATTAGCTTTCAACAGTGTTAAACTGATAAAATATAACAAACATCAAGTTTAACTGCAGCGGAACAAGCAATTCATTAAAAGAGTCAAGTAGAGAATAAAATATACTATCTTCTATAATTTAAAAGGTTTTTCATGACTTTTATCGCTGAGACTCATCTTAATAAATAATCCACATCATCCCTGCACTATGACCAAGGATATTTATTAGTATCACAACCACAAATTATCCATGCACCACAGCCAAGGATATTCGTGTATTCATCAATGGTCATGATCATGTCAACAACTGTCCATCAATGCACTACGGGTCAATGAGGACTTTTTCCACATCATTTGTAACATTACGGTTATGATTACACCGAATAATCCCCGGTCATAATCATACCAAGTTCATCTATGTACTACAGGCCACATATGACTTTCAACATAATATAAACATGAGGATGATGACAATGATATAAGAATTCAATAAAACAAGTTCAAGAATTAATTTATCCAGAAACTAATAATGTCCAAATTGTCAACATGATACTTCTTTGTAGAGTAACACTCAAGAATGCTCAGAAGAATATTTTCATGAAAAGATACTGGATGAAGCGCAAATATCAAGGATATTCCACTAATTTCATGGAGTATAGAAGTCAAAACTTTAACCAACCTGAGTATAAAAAAGAATGGAATAAAAAAGAAATCACTGTGCATGCGATAGATCGCATGCATGAGTTATTCCAATGTAATAATAAATAATGGAACCGAGTCATGCGTAAACGCATCGGCATGTGATATTCCAAAATGTAATAATAAATAATAGAACCAGTCATGCGTAAACGCATGCATGTGATGTTCCAAATGTAATAATAAACAACAGAACCAGGTCATGCGTTAACGCACAGACAGGATGTTCCAACAGAATAATAAATAATGGAATAACAGAATAATTTCACCAAGTATATGGTAGCCCGCGTATACAGGTTATTCCAACAGAATAATAAAGAATGGAATAACAAAAGAATTTCACCAATAACAAAGAAGGAATACCCCTAACGAGTACAACAAATAATATCTCTTACCGTAAGAGTATTTTGACTGGTAGGGCAAGGATATACTCAAAGAAAACTTGCACTACGCTCAAAGATTTCTTAAACTCTAAAGAAATGCGCTCAAGATTATAGAAGAAGAACCCTCTCTATAGTTTCTCTCTCTAGATTTTCAGTGAATTCGTAAAAAATAATGAAGGAATGAGCTTCTATTTATAAAAGAATGGACTGCATAGTAACTAATTCATGAACGGTCCAGATTGATTTACTTTAAACGGACGGTCCAGATTGGTTTACAATAAAATATAATATATTCTATTTATAATCTAATAAAACGAATAACTTTATAAAAGTATTCTCGCTTTTTATATAAAAGATTTTACTATGCAAACACTATCGCAGCACTATACAAATACTATGCATAATAAAATATAATATATTCTAATTATTGTTTAATAAAATAGATAACTTTATAAAAGTATTACATTTTATATAAAAAGATTTTACTATTAGTCAAATAAAACGAATAACTTTATAAAAGTATTCATTTTTATATAAAAGCTTTTTCGCTTTTATTACATTAATAATACTAATAAAACAAAACACATCATCATTATTATAATTCACAATATTAATCCACTGTGTCGTTCCTGTGAAAGAGGGGCTTTTAATAAGGATTTCTCCCCATTGCACGCAATTAGGTGACCAAACCTCTCCTTGAAAGAACTTCTAGACATCGTTAATATTGCAAATAATAATATTAATAACTTTGTCATTTCAATTATTGATTATAAAATATTGACAATAATTGAATCAAATAACGTGAGATACTATGCATCAATTACTATAACAATAATTGAACAAAACTGAGTGACTTCTCACGTAAACATCAATAATCAATACCGGTGCTCATCGTGTAACTACGCCAGACATCGCATTTACTTTTAACATGTGGTGTTTCAACGATTAATCGGTAAAAATTCACCGTTATTTTTATAAAGTATTTTTGTCATTTTCTCAATCCGATAATAATTCCGTAGGGGTCCACCAATGATTGTGACATTGCATTTAATATTCCTCGTTAAAATGAATATTCCCCACCAATCGAATATTATATAACAACTTTGCGATTTTGAAAAATTTATAAATATTACCCACAACTATAACATTATATCAAATTCATTCCATAATATTCAAAAATGATATTTATAGAAAATTCATCTTTATTCATAAAAGTTGGGGTCTTACAACCTCCCCTTCTTATGAAATTTCGCCCTCAAAATTATGGTACGTACTTGGTATGTCGAAGAGGTAAGGATACCTTGATTTCATTTAGATTCTAACTCCCAAGTCATTTCCTCAACATTGCGGTTTCTCCACAAAACTTTGACTTGAGGTATAACCTTGGAGCGTAGAATATGTTCCTTCTTATCCAAGATTTGAACAGGAACCTCTTCAGACGTCAAATCTTCTGCTATTTCATCCGGTTCTAACTCAATAATGTGGTTCGGGTCTTCCACATATTTATGTAACATGGATATGTGAAAAACGTTATGAACACGAGACATACTCAAGCAGAAAGCGAGTCTATATAGCCACGCTCCTACTCAATCGAGGATTAAAATGGGCCGATGAATCTAGGATTGAACTTTCCTCTCTTTCCAAATCTCGTAACTCCTTTCCATGGAGCAACACGTAACAACACATGATCTCCTATATCGAATTCCACGTCCTTTCGATGAAAATCAACATAACTCTTTTGTCGATCTTGTGAGATTTTTATACGTTGTTGGATCATTTGAATCTTTTTCGTAGTCATACATATCAACTCCGGTCCCAACAACGTTGCTTCACCCACCTCATCCCAGCATACTGGAGAACGACACTTTTTTCCATACAACGCCATAAATGAAGCCATGCCAATACTTGCTTGATAACTGTTGTTGTAGGAAAACTCCACCAATGGTAAGAACTTATCCCAACTTCCCTTGAAGTCAAGGACACAGAGTCTTAATAAATCTTCAAGAGTTTGAATAGTCCTCTCCGATCGCCCGTCCGTCTCGAGGATGATATGCCGAAGCTAAATCAGAATTGCGCCCATAGCTTTCTGCAAACTAACCCAAAATCGTGAAGTGAATCTTGGGTCTTGATCAGAAACTATGGATACTAGCATACCATGCAGTCTTACAATCTCGTTTATGTACATACGAGCAAGACGTTTAAGTGTATATATTTCTCGTATCAGTAAGAAATGAACAGACTTGGTCAATCTATCAACAATGACCCAAATCGCATCTATACCTTGAGAAACCGTAGGAAGACCCCAGAATCTAAATCCATGGTAATGTGCTCCCACTTCCATTCGGAATTTCAAGTGGTTGCAATGGACCTTTTGGTACTTGATGCTCCGCTTTAACTCGTTGACAAGTTAGACACCTTGAGATAAATAACGCTATCTTTCTCTTCATATTGCTCCACTAAAATGTATGACGAATATCATGATACATTTTGGTACTCCTAGGATGGATTGCAAACGGTGTGTTGTGCGCCTCCATCATGATTTTATACTTTAAATCGTGGTCGTTAGGAACACAAAGTCCGGAGTTGACTCAAGTATTCCTTCTTCATCGATTCTTGCTTAAGATAACACCTTCTTGCACTTTCTTCCTCATACGCATCACCTGTGTCCAGTGCAGTAGCGAGCGAATTTTTAACTTTATCAATTAAAGTCGGTTCTACTCAGATATTCGCCATCATCACATGGGTCCTTAGAGTCTTTAACTCTATCTCCATCCTTTGCAAGTACACAAAATGGGTCTTTGTGTTGACAATATCGCACTCGCACATTGCATATGATCTTCCACTCAACGCGCCGCCACTACCACTCGCTTTTCCAGATGGTATTGGATGGTATGCTCATAATCTTTCTACAGTTCAAGCCAACGTCGTTGTCCCATGTTGAGTTCATTTTGAGTGAAGAAATATTTGAGGCTTTTATGATTCGTAAAGATCTCCACCTTCTCCCCATACAAGTAATGCCTCCAAATTTTAAGTGCGAAGACAACAGCTGCTAATTCTAGGTCATGAATAGGATAATTCCTCTCATATTCTTTGAGTTGTCTTGAGGCATAGGCTATGACTTTCCCATGTTGCATGAGAACACATCCCAACCCTTTGCCTGAAGCATCACTATAGATGACAAATCCCTCCGAGCCAGATGGTATTGTCAGAACAGGTGCTGAAATGAGTCTCCTCTTGAGTTCTTGAAAACTCTTCTCACATTCTTCGCTCCAACCGAACTTTGTATCTTTTCGAGTTAGCTGAGTTAATGGATTAGCTATTCGAGAAAATCCTTCCATGAATCTCCGATAATAACCAACTAAGCCGAGAAAGCTACGTACTTCGATCATTGATTTAGGTTGCTCCCAGCTTTGAATTGCTTCAATCTTTGCCGGGTCAACAGATATTCCATGACTTGATACTACGTGCCCAAGGAATGCTACTTCCTCAAGCCAAAACTAACATTTCTTCAACTTGGCATAAAGCTTGTATTCATGAAGCTTTTGGAGTGTCAGCCTCAAGTGTTGATCATGATCTTCACGGCTTTTGGAATAAATAAGGATGTCATCAATAAAGACGACCAAAAAGTGATACAAATATTCCTTGAATACTCGGTTCATCATATCAATGAAGGAAGCAGGAGCATTAGTCAATCCAAAGGACATGACTAGGAATTCATAATGCCCGTACCAAGTTCTGACAGCCGTCTTTGGAATGTCATCGGTTCTAATCTTCAATTGGTGATATCCGGAACGAAGATCAATCTTTGAAAAGAATTTGGCTCCTTGAAACTGGTCAAACAGATCATCAATACGTGGCAATGGGTACCTATTTTTGATGGTGACATGATTCAACTCCCGATAATCAATACAAAGTCGCATACTCCCATCTTTCTTCTTCACGAATAGAACAGGAGCATCCCAAGGAGACGTACTAGGACAAATAAAACCAATGTCTAACAATTCTTGTAATTGGGTCTTTAACTCCTGAAGTTCAATAGGAGCCATTCGATATGGGGCTTTGGAAATGGGTTTTGTACCGGGTTCAAGGTCGATACAAAATTTAATTTCACGCTCTGGGGGTAGGCCAGGAAGTTCTTCAGGGAATACGTCAGGGAATTTATTAACAATAGAAATTTCATTCAAAACTGACGTATTTTTGTTTAGATCCGTGACATGAGCTAAGAAAGCTTGACATCCGTTTTTCAATAAACGAATAGTTTTATGGCTTGAGATGACCGTGATTGATTTTAATGGTTTGGTCGCTTGAATTCACATAATAGGTTGATTAGGAATATGAAAGCTAACAACCTTACGAAAACAATCAATTTTAGCATTATGAGTAGTTAACCAATCAATCCCTAGAATCACATCAAATGCAAGTATTTTCAATGAAATAAGATCGACAGGTAATGTGAGGGTACCGATTTGAACCAAACAAGACTTATAAACAGTGGATGTAATGAAAGTTTCTCCCAACGGAGTTTCCACAGATAAGTCAAAGTCTAATTTCTCCGGAGTCAAATTTAATCGTTGAGCGCAAGTAGGAGAAATAAAAGAATGGGTAGAACCGGTATCAAATAAAGTATAGATTTCGCTAGAGTTTATGATAAGCTTACTCGTGATGACCTCATTCGGGTTCCTTGCTTTCTCGGAGGTCACAACAAACGCCTCCTTGCACTACCGGGCTTTGACTTTTTCCGGGACTGACCTTTGGTGCCTCCATCCTAGTGGAACTTGTCTTCAGTGAACGACAAAATCGAGCTAAGTGACCTTGTCTTCCACAATTATAACATGTTTTGGACGGCATCACGCAGTTTGGACTGATGTGTCCCTCCCCTCCGCATTTGAAGCATATGATAGGTGGTCGTTCTCCTTCCTTAACAACGGGTGCTGGTGCTGACGTCTTTCCATCATTGTTGAATCTCCTCTTCTTGAAATGTCCATTCTTATTGTTTTGGCCCTGATTACCACCGAAGTGGTTACCACTTCTGGCCTGTTGATTCCCTTCACACTTGTTGTCACCGCTTCGATGACTGCTCTCACTGGTATTATCATTTTGCCGGCTGCTCTCTTTTGGTTGCGTTGATTCGTTATCATGCTCTACTAGCTGAGCCCTATTTACAACATCTGAATACAAACACAGTTTATGAGAAATAAGATATTGACGTATCTCCAGCTTTAAATCTCTTAAAAACATCCGCGTCATTCTCTCTTCATTATCCACCAAGTGGGATAAGAACCGAGATAACTCAAAGAAACTTAGCTTCAGATCATTGCGACACCGGCCATATTATTCTGCTCCAACTTGATGAACTCTACCTCTTTTATGTGACGAATACTTTCGGGAAAGTACTTTTCGTTGAATAGTTCTTGGAACTTCTCCCAAGACATCTTCAGTGCGGCAGGTTGAGTATGCTTTACCGATTCCCACCAAAGAATCGCCTCTCCTCGCAATATAAAGGCGTGAAGGGAACCTTTGCTCCTCTGAGCATCCCAAGATATCAAATATCTTAGTGATCTACTTTATCCATGCTTCCGCCTTAAGTGGTTTTGGCTCTCCAATAAACTCCGGTGGTCCCAGCTCCTTGAACTGTTTAGCGGTGACCGTCCGAGAGTTTCCAATGTTTCCACCTACATTTTGAACAGGAGCCGCTCTCGCCTGCTGTTGCATAAAGCCTCTGAACATTCCATCATTCATCATTTGGTCAGTGTTGTTGTTTGCATGAGGATTGTCGCCTTCCTGATGCACATTATCCTGATTATTGATATGTGGTGAATCAATGGTCGCCTGTGCTCCATTGCTATTCTCAACATTCTCGGATGTCATTTTCAGATACTGCCACAAAACAAAGGTTAATTGACATGTAACATATTATCCCTATATTCTGACCGACCAATTAAATACCAAATAAACTTAGGTAGGTCAAACTAGCGAAGGAATTTCCCGTCTCTCCCCTCCTAATTCTATTCTCATATCTTAGCCAGGGATCATATCTCTAAGCTTTGATACCAACTGTGATGCCCCCAAAATCGGTATACATCACCTATTCTGAGTCGCCAAATACATGGTACAAAATTCAAATACAACTTAATTATACAACAGTCGTGTAAAATACGACTAAACATATGCTGTGAGTTTTAATACAAATATTATCATCTAGACAATATACAAACTCAATGGGGTCCTCATTACATTTATTATCACACTATTTCATAGAATAGTGAGGACTACTAATGCTATTATCTGGACCATCACTCTGTTCCCCGACTGGTCCCTGCTACATTCTCATTTCCTGAAAAGAACAATGAAAGCAAAAGGGTGAGCTCAACTAGCCCAGTAAGAAATATTATGACTAAGATAATGCAGAATAAATTATCATTAGCCTTCAACAGAGTTAAACTGATAAAATATAACAAACATCAAGTTTAACTGCAGCGGAACAAGCAATCCATTAGAAGAGTCAAGTAGAGAATAAAATCTACTATCTTCTATGATTTAAAAGGTTTTTCATGACTTTATCGCTGAGACTCAGCTTAATAAATAATCCACATCATCCCTGCACTACGGCCAATGATATTCATTAGTATCACAATCACAAATTATCCATGCACCACATCCAAGGATATGAGAAATAAGATATTGACGTATCTCCGGCTTTAAATCTCTTAAAAACATCCGTCATTTCTCTCTTCATTATCCACTAAGTGGGGACTTAAAACCGAGATAACTCGCAAAGCAAGCTTTCAGACGTATTGCGACACGGCCATATTATTCGCTCCAACTTGATGAACTCTACCTCTTTTATGTGACGAATACTTTCGGAAAGTACTTTTCGTTGAATAGTTCTTGGAACTTCTCCCAAGACATCTTTCTTGGCGGCGGAGGTTGAGTACGCCACCGATTCCCACGAAGTCCGCCTCTCCTCGCAACATAAAGGCGGCAAAGGGAACCTTTTGCTCCTCGGAGCATCCCAAGATATCAAATATCTTGGTGATCTACTTTATCCATGCTTCCGCCTTAAGTGGTTTTGGCTCTCCAATAAACTCCGGTGGTCCCAGCTCCTTGAACTGTTTAGCGGTGACCGTCCGAGAGTTTTCAGTGTTTCCACCTACATTTTGAACATGAGCCGCTCTTGCCTGCTGTTGCATAAAGCCTCTGAACATTCCATCATTCATCATTTGGTCAGTGTTGTTGTTTGCATGAGGATTGTCGCCTTCCTGATGCACATTATCCTGATTATTAATATATGGTGAATCAACGGTCGCCTGTGCTCCATTGCTATTCTCAACATTCTCGGATGTCATTTTCAGATACTGCCACAAAACAAAGGTTAATTGACATGTAACATATTATCCCTATATTCTGACCGACCAATTAAATACCAAATAAACTTAGGTAGGTCAAACTAGCGAAGGAATTTCCTGTCTCTCCCCTCCTAATTCTATTCTCATATCTTAGCCAGGGATCATATCTCTAAGCTTTGATACCAACTGTGATGCCCCCAAAATCGGTATACATCACCTATTCGGGGTCGCCAAATACATGGTACAAAATTCAAATACAACTTAATTATACAACAGTCGTGTAAAATACGACTAAATATATGCTGTGAGTTTTAATACAAATATTATCATCCAGACAATATACAAACTCAATGGGGTCCTCATTACATTTATTATCACACTATTTCATAGAATAGTGAGGACTACTAATGCTATTATCTGGACCATCACTCTATTCCCCACCGTCCCTCGCCACGTTCTCATTTCTGAAAAAAGAACAATGAAAGCAAAAGGGTGAGCTCAACTAGCCCAGTAAGAAATATTATGACTAAGATAATGCAGAATAAATTATCATTAGCCTTCAACAGTGTTAAACTGATAAAATATAACAAACATCAAGTTTAACTGCAGCGGAACAAGCAATCCATTAGAAGAGTCAAGTAGAGAATAAAATCTACTATCTTCTATGATTTAAAAGGTTTTTCATGACTTTTATCGCTGAGACTCAGCTTAATAAATAATCCACATCATCCCTGCACTACGGCCAATGATATTCATTAGTATCACAACCACAAATTATCCATGCACCACATCCAAGGATATTCGTGTATTCATCAATGGTAATGATCATGCCAACAACTGTCCATCAATGCACTACGGGTCAATGAGGACTTTTTCCACATCATTTGTAACATTACGGTCATGATTACACCGAATAATCCACTCGGTCATAATCATACTAAGTCCATCTATGCACTACAGCCACAGATGACTTTCAACATAATATAAACATGAGGATGATGACAATGATATAAGAATTCAATAAAACAAGTTCAAGAATTAATTTATCCAGAACTAATAATGTCCAAATTGTCAACATGATACTTCTTTCAGAGTAACACTCAAGAATGCTCAAGAATATTTCCATGAAAAGATATCTTTGGATGAAGCGCAAATATCAAGGATATTCCACTAATTTCATGGAGTATAAGTCAAAACTTTAACCAACCGAGTATAATAAAGAATGGATAACAAAAGAAATCACCAGGGCATGCGATAGACCGCATGCATGTGTTATTCCAATGTAATAATAAATAATGGAACTAGGTCATGCAGAACGCATCGACAAGATATTCCAATGTAATAATAAATAATAGAACCGTGTCATGCGTAAACGCGTCTGCATATGATGATATTTTTCAAGAATAATAAACAACGGAACCAGGTCATGCTTAAACGCACAGACAGGATGTTCCAATAAATAATGGAATAACAGAAGAATTTCACCAATAAGAAATAAGGAATACCCCTAACGAGTACAACAAATAATATCCCTTACCGTAAGAGTATTTTGACTGGTAGGGCGAGGATATACTCAAAGAAAACTTGCACTACGCTCAAAGCTTTTTTAAACTCTAAAGAAATACGCTCAATGCTTTTTTAAACTCTAAAGAAATACGCTCAAGATTATAGAAGAATAACTCTCTCTATAGTTTCTCTCTCTAGAGTTTCAGTGAATTCGTAAGAAATAATGAAGGAATGAGCTTCTATTTATAGAAGAATGGACTGCATAGTAACTAATTCATGAACGGTCCAAATTGATTTACTTTAAACGGACGGTCCAGATTGGTTTATAATAAAATATAATATATTCTATTTATAATCTAATAAAACGAATAACTTTATAAAAATATTCTGTTTTATATAAAAAGATTTTACTATGCAAACACTATGCATGCACTATGCAAACACTATGCATAATAAAATATAATATATTCTAATTATTGTCTAATAAAACAGATAACTTTATAAAAGTATTCTATTTTATATAAAAAGATTTTACTATTAGTCTAATAAAACGAATAACTTTATAAAAGTATTTTGTTTTATATAAAAAGCTTTTCTGTTTTATTACATTAATAATACTAATAAAACAAAACTCATCATCATTATTATAATTCAAAATATTAATCGACAAGGTCGTTCCCAGGAAAAAGGGGGCTTTCCAATAAGGATTTCTCCCCATTGGCGCGCAATTAGGTGACCAAACCTCTCCTTGAAAGAACTTCTAGACATCGTTAATATTGCAAATAATAATATTAATAACTTTGTCATCTCAATTATTGATTATAAAATATTGACAGTAATTGAATCAAAAAACGTGAGATACTATGCAACAATTACTGTAACAATAATTGAACAAAACTGAGTGACTTCTCACGTAAGCATTAATAATCAATACCGTGTGCTATTGTGTAACTACGCGTATTACTGTATTTTTAACACCGGGTGTTTCAACAGTTAACGGTAAAACTTCCGCCGTTATTTTCATAAAGTATTTTTGTCGTTTTCTCAATCCGCCAATAATTCCGTTGTGGGTCCACCAAAGATTATGTCGTTGTACGAATATTCCCTGTTAAAACGAATATTCCCCGACCAATTGAATATTATATAACAACTTGCGTACTTTACAAAATTTATAAATATTACCAACAACTATAACATTATATCAAATTCATTCCATAATATTTAAAAATGATATTTATAGAAAATTCAATTTTATTCATAAAAGTTGGGGTCTTACAATAAGGCCTTAAACTACTGACCCAATAGTATCTTCTTTGGTCGACTTGAAAGTACTATTGGTAGTAACTTATTTCCTTATATGCAGATAAATTTTTCTTCTATCTTTCGATGTGGGACTGGGGTGTTACAAACTCCCCCACTTAAATTTCTGACGTCCCCGTCAGAACCGATCACACACTTTGTCTCTCTAGCCATTGTGGGATAATACTGGCTGGCTTCGTGTCCCCACCTCCGGACCTCCATCTCTCCATTGTGGGATAATACCACCAAATTTTCGTGTCCCCCTCTCAAGAACCGATCGGATGACCCGACCCGTGCTTTTGAGAGTCGGCTTTGATACCATATGAAACAACCCGGGTCAAATTGCGAGTTCGGAACAAATTTCGGGTCAAATCCCAAGTCCGAATCGAATCAAATCCATCAAAATAAGGCCTCAAACTAATGACTCAATAGTATCTTCTTGGGTCATCTTAGCCCACCACAGGCTCCCCAAAAGGTCATGACTTGAAGGTACTATTAGTAATAACTTATTTCCTTTTATGCAGACAAATTTTTCTTCTATCTTTCGATGTGAGACTGGGATGTTACAGTTCATAACAAATTTCTACGCGGAGAGATTTTCTTCACGTGAATTATAACCCACCGAATCATCCAGCCCAAACAAACATAGCCCAATATGACCTAAAGAGTAAAACTATAATTTCTTGATTGTCATCGTTAGACTATTCAACCACAAACAATTGCTTAAAGATATTAAAATAGTATAAATAAATATAAATAGTTGAATCTCACATGCAAACAAAACTAGCCAAATGAGTACCATACACCTAAATATTAGTATTCTGACTTGCCTTCATGTTTGAAGTGGCTTTTGGACTTGTTCAACAGAATTTATATACCTACCAAATGCACTAGACTTTGGATAGTATATCTCCTATAATAATGTCTGAAACACGGCGATTAGCCTCTTGTGTTAGATGCATGCCATCCCAGTGTATGTATTTAGCTGGGTAAGAGCAAACTGGCACACCTACAGATCCACATCCTCTGTTTAGATCATAATTATGCGAGCCTCCTATTCCGCAGCAAGATTTCAGTACCGATGTTTGATCAAATCCTACAAACAATGCATAATACAAAGTAATTATGAAGAAATCTATAGTTCAATCAAAGGTTTAATTTTCTTCGCATTTTTTTAGAAACTGATATTTCACATGAGAAAAAAGAAGATATTTCCACATAAGTGAGTCTCACGATCATGTAAGAGTGCCTCCCGTGAAAATATTATATTTTATGTGAAAATATTAATTTCATGTTTTAATTTTTTTTCTTCATGATCGAATTTATGCAATAATCATAACAATAACATAAAAAAACGAAACAACCTTAACCAAGTTAGGTATATTTACCGCTAGACTTGTGATGTTTTTAGATACTTTTTAGACCTATTGCTAATGGGAGTGGTTATCATGAAATTAATGTCGACACACAAGCTGGGGATGATCTTTCCCTCAGCGTGTCAACACTGTATTGATCAATTGACCAACTTACCATGAAGTTAACTTTATGGTAACCGAATTCATCATTTAACCTTAAAAATAGCAGTCAAAAATTTGTATCCATCATTCATGATATTATGCATGGATTAGATATATTATGACGGTGGTAAATGTTATGGAGTTTGTATATATTGAAACAATTTCATGACTGAAAAAATCGAACTCTTGTAAAACTATATATCAGAAATATTTACAAACTACTTTGATTGAAGTTTTAAATAATTATCAAAAATGCCCAAAATTTGACCAAACTCATATGCAAATGTCAGCTGACATGTCAGCTCATGTGGTAAAATTTTAGAATATTTTTGATAATTGTTTAAAAATACAATGAATTTTGTGCAAAAGAAATAGTTTGTATATATTTCTAATAGCTTGACAAAAGTTACTATTAGGACACACACACATATATCTACATATATATTAAATGATTACTTGATTGTTTAATCTGAAGAAACTGACCAAGAAAGGGTGCTCGATTAAGAACTGAAAGAAAGGCCGAGTAGTAATCCGCGTAGATTATGACAACATCAGCATATTCTTTTCTGAGCATGTCCAAAGCTTGTTGAATATTGTTGTTCAGAAGTTGTATAAGCTCATTTACATAAATTAAGCACCCCAATTCGTCATACGCATTCGGATCATCATTAGGTAAATTAGTCAAGGTAGACGGGAAACATCCCTGTGCAAAATTTCCAGGAACTACTATTCGGACAGCGCCAAGCCTGATCACTTCCTGTTTTGGATGTGATTAATAATAAGGCTAAATATACTTCGGTTGTAAGAATACGGTTCAACTTATTAAATTCGTATAAAATTTGTACAAATACTTATTTTGACGTATTAAATCTGTATAAATAATTATTATATGTTAAATTATAAAAATTAAATATTAATGAACATAATTTTTTTATTTTAAATTTTTTTTAAAAAACTTAATTACCAAAAAAAAAACAATAAACTTTTAAACATAAAGCTTACCCTAACAGCATTTGTGATGGCCGCAACAACCGGTGGAATGACAGTCTGAATCTCTTGAATAGATTTGCCTTGAACTAGAAAATATCCAATGTCATTACCTCCAAACTCACCAACAAAGACCAAAGCCCTCCTCAGCCTTCTTGAACATTCTGATCATCCATACTTAAATTGATTAATTCATTTGCAAAAGTTGTTAATACTCCATACGTTTCAAAATATAAGATTGTTATTTAAAAATTGACATGATTATCATCAATACAATCAATACAATGATGAATATTACATACTATCTAAAAACTATTACTAATTGTTGATTTATTATTTAACATATTTTATGAATCATGTCCCTTTCGAGTTTGAAAATGTTTCCAATTGACTTTTAAAGTCAACAATGATATTATAATGTGGAATAATAGGGAAAATATTAAGGACATATTTTTATTTCATATTTAACCTTAAAAATAATAAATTGTTAGTTTAATAATTAATAATGCCACAATAATGAAACTATGATGACATGAAAGGAGGAATATTATGAATCATATCGATTTTTGAATTTGAAAATATTTGGAATTGACTCTTAAAAGTCAACAGTAACCTTATAATTTGTAACTTAGGGAGTATTAAAGATGTATTTATTTTCTCTATTTATCTTTAAATATAATAAATTGTTAGTTTCGGATTAGGATTATCTATATTACACATTCTCCAATTTCTCCTGATACACATTTAGCAACATAAATATTATTTTTACGACAATATCAGACACAATTACATGTGATAATTTTTATTAATTGTGTCGCTAAATATAAAATTTGTAACGTTGAATGTGTATTGAGAAAAATTAGAGTATAGTTGTAACCGATGAGATTTCAATCCATTAATTTAATAGTAATGTCAGAAATAAAATATTATAATAACAAACTTGAGAATATTGTGTTATGACTAACCTATTGGTGTTTGGCAAGTGGAGTTGAGCAAAGTTTCAAACCAATTGAGCTGAGCACTGAGGGGACTAATGAGAGGTGAAATTATTTGAACGCCCCTGGCCGCAAAGAAAGACTGATCCAGTGCTGTAGCCCCGGCTACTGCAAAGTTTGCACCATATTCAAATGACGCCGTCCTTTCGAGATATGGATTTAACAGGGGAAGGTGAAGAGCCCAAGCTGCACCACACAAACACATTGAGTTACCGAGTGGCTTTTGGTCTAGTAGTATGACTCAACCCATGGTATTCATGAAGTTGAGATTTTGATCCTTGGCGTGCTAAGGAAAAAGAATGTACGAGTTTAAAATAATTATTAATATAAAATTATCAAAAAAAACACATTGAGTTCCAAAATTAGAATATATTATTTTTAATTTGTAATTCGATTTGCAAATTTAATTTAATGATACAAAGTTGTTTAATTTTAGCACGAAGAACAACTATAAACAACTTAAGATGTTCTAAAAAGTAACTCTAGTTATCATACTTGTTGTTTTCAGAGTTTTAAAAAAAGAAAATCAATAAATTTTAAATTTCAAGATGTATGGAAACACTATTTTTACATGTAATTTTGATATTTCCACGTGGTCTTCTTTCACAAAATAGTAGGGTGAATTTCAGCTTTGTGTGAGAGGAGCACACGTGGAAATACCAAAATTACATGTGGAAATATCATTTTCCTTTTCATAAATTAACTGAAAAAGTGATCAAATTGTATCCATCTAATTTTGCAGTTAATGGGGATGTGTGAAAATAATAATGTCAACAAACCAAAAATTATAGAGGATTGATATTAGGTTTCTTGCTTCTAGTTTAAGTAATTAAGGGAAATAAAAAGTCAACTTAATTAATTACCAACGAAATCAATGAGAAGCAGGCCATCAGACCAGCGACCGGTGGGGCGGCCGGGAAAAGTTTGACCATACGGTAAGCGGGTAGCGAGTTGTGCTGGACCAATGATGGGGCGTATTCGAATAAGGTTGCCGGTATCTGCAAGTGAATCTCCAAGCTGATATATTGATTGGAAAGGGCATATTGTTTCTTGAGCAGCTAGTGCTGTTATATTGACAATTAGGAAACTAGAGAATAATATTGGAGGTAATGAATGATAGAAACTTGGTGAAGACATACTAGTTGAATTAATGTTCGATGAGAAATGAGATTGTGTTTCATGATATATATATATATATATATATATATATATATATATATATATATATATATATAGACGGATCGGTCAGGACCCAAAATTTTAATTTTAATTTTTATTTTTTAAAACAACTAAAAAAATATTTAATATTTTATGAAATTGAAATTTTTCATAATACAACGTTTTTTGGGGTGATTTGATACCTATACCAAAAAATGTATATACTACCGACATGCATACATACTTGTTTTAATCAATTCAAAGAGTCCCGAACCGATCATTTCTATATATATATATATATATATATATATATATATATATATATATATATATATATATATAATCAAGATCCATGATAAACCAAATCTTTAAGAAACAACTCAAAAAGTAATGGTACAACAATTTGTAGCGGTCCCATTTTTATTGTCCCTGTAATAACCCGATATTTTCAATATATTTAACTCAGAAATTTTGCGTATAGATTTTTTATTTTATTTCAAGGATGAGGATTTGTACAAGATAAAGCTTATGTAATTATGTAATAAATAAAAATATTTTTATTACATGAATGTTTGCAAATAATTTTATTTTAGAATTATTGATTATTATAAAGTATATTCTTATAATAATTAATTTTATAGTAAAAATATTTTTATTAATTATTTTCATGAAAACATGATTATTATATTATTTAAATAATATATGAAATGATTACTGACATTATTATAATAACTATTTTATTATATGAATTTATTTGATTAATTAAGTTATTTATTTTAACTTATTTATTAATGTTATATTTGAAAGATAAATCAAATATGGAATCCAAAATCCTAATTTTAGATTTTTATCAAGGAATGAGAATAATAATATAATATTAATTATATTTTAATTTTTCAAGATTATAAATATGTATTGTATGTATGCATTATTAATAATTGGTCAATGATGGTGCGGTATTTGAAAACCCTAGTTTGAAGTGAAGACCCCAACTTTTATAAATAAAGATGAATTTTCTATAAATATCATTTTGAATATTATGGAGTAAATTTGATATAATGTTATAGTTGTGGGTAATATTTATAAATTTTGCAAAGTACGCAAGTTGTTATATAATATTCGATTGGCTCTGGAGAATATTCGCTTTTAACAGGAATATTCAGATAACGACACAATCATTGGTGGACCCCACAAACTAAAATTATTATTTGATCGAGAAAACGATAAAAAAATATTTTATGAAAATAACGGCGGAAGTTTTACCGTTAATCGCTGAAAAACACCCGATGTTAAAAAAGTACAAGAATACGCGTGGTTGCATAAGAAGCACACTCAGATTGATTATCGATGCTTACGTGAGAAGTCACTTAGTTTTGTTCAATTATTGCTACAAGAATTGCCGTGATAAGATCTCACGTTATTTGATTCAATTATTGTCAATATTTTATATATTATTAAATCAATAATTGAGACGACAAGGTTATTAATATTATTATTTGCAATATTAACGATGTCTAGAAGTTCTCACAAGGAGAGGTTTGGTCACCTAATCAAGCGCCAATAGGGAGAAATCCTTATTGAAAGCCCTCTTCTCCGGGAACGAATTCGGTCGATTAATATTGTGAATTATAATAATGGTGATAAAGTTTGTTTTATTAGTATTATTAATGTAATAAAAATGTAAAACTTTTTTTATATAAAATGTAATACTTTTATAAAGTTATTCATTTTATTAGACTATAAATATAATATATAATATTCTATTATGCATAGTGTTTTGCAGATAGTAAAAATTTTTTATATAAAATGTAATACTTTTATAAAGTTATTTGTTTTATTAGACAATAATTAGAATATATTATATTTTATTATGCATAGTGTATATATATAGTGCCTATGATAGTATTTTTGTATAGTAAAATCTTTTTATATAAAACATATACTTTTATAAAGTTATTTGTTTTATTAGATTATAATAAATATATATATATATATATATATATATATATATATTATATTATATTATATTTTATTGCATAAAGCAAAGATAGTATCCTTTCTATTTTCCTATAAATAGATGCTTAGTTAGAATTGAAAAACCACACCGTAAGTTTCAGAGAATTCTTCTATAATCTCGAGCGTATTTCTTTTAGAGTTTTAAGAAGCTTTGAAAGAGAAGTGCAAGTTTTCTTCAAGAATATCCTCGCCTCTACCAAATAATAATACTCTTCTTTACTAAGAAGGGATATTATTTGTTGTACTCGTAAGGGGTATTCTTTCTTTCTTATTCATGAAAGAGACTTTCGTTATTCCATTCTTTATTATTCTCGTTGAATAACTCGTATATACGCGGGATACCCTATACTTGGTGAAATTCTTCGTTATTCCATTCTTTATTATTATGTTGAATAACTCGTCTATGCAAAGTAATCGCATACATGGTGAAATTTTATTTCGTTATTCCATTCTTTATTATTCGTTTGTTTATCCCGTCTGCATCTGCGCTTTTACGCATGACCGGGTTCCGTTGTTTATTATTCTCGTTGAATATCCCGTCGTGCATTTTACGCATGACCGGTTCCATTATTTATTATTTCGTTGAAATATCCTGTCGTTGCGCGCTTACGCACGACCGGTTCCGTTATTTATTATTCTCGTTGAATAACTCGTCTGTGCGGGTCTATCGCATGCCCGGTGATTTCTTTTGTTATTCCATTCTTTATTATACTCAATTGGTTAAAGTTTTGACTTCTATACTCCATGAAATTAGTGGAATATCTCTTGATATTTGCGCTTCATCCAAAGATCTTTTCATGGAAATATTCTTCGAGCATTCTTGAATTTTACTCCACAAAGAAGTATCATGTCGACAATTGGACGTTATTAGTTCCTCGGATAAATTAATTTTTGAACTTGTTTTATTGAATTCTTATATCATTGTCATCATCCTCATGTTTATATTATGTTGAAAGTCATCTGTGGCCTCTGTGAAAGTGCATGATGGACTTGGTATGATTATGACCGTGGATTATTTAAGTGTAATCATGACCGTAATGTTACAAATGATGTGGAAAAAGTCCTCATCGCCCGTGTAGTGCATCGATGGACAAGCTTGTTGGCATGATCATGACCATTGATGAATACACGAATATCCTTGGCCCGTAGTGCATGGATAATTTGTGGTCGTGATACTAATGAATATCCTCGTCAGAAAAGGTGGATGATGTGGATTATTTATTGTCGAGTCTCAAACGATAAAAGTAATGAAAACCTTTTAAATCATAGAAGATAGTAGATTTTATTCTCTACTTGACTCTTCTAATGGATTGCTTGTTCACCGCAGCTTAAACTTGATGTTTGTTATATTTTATCGCTTTAACATTGTTGAAGGCTAATGATAATTTATTCTCGCATTATCTTAGTCATAATATTTCATCTGGGCTAGTTGAGCTCACTTTTGCTTTCATTGTTTCTTCGTGAAATGAGAACGAAAGCAGGACTAGTTGGGGAACCAGAGTGACGGTCCGTGATGATAGCATTAGTAGTCCTCACTATTCTATGAAATAGTGTGATAATAAATGTAATGAGGACCCATTGAGTTTGTATATTGTCTAGAAGACAATATTTGTATTAAAACTCACAATTCATGTCAGTATAATTAAGTTTTTATTTGTATTTGTACCATGTATTCATGCACTCAAGATGGGTGATGTATACCTATTTTGGGGGGCGCCACAGCTTGGTATCAAAGCTTAGGATATGATCCTCGCTAAGATGTGAGACTAGAACTAGGAGGGGAGAGACGGGGAATTCTTCGCTAGTATGACCTACCTAAGTTTATTTGGTATTTAATTGGTCACGAGTATAGTGATAATATGTTACATGTCAATTAACCCTTGTTTTGTGGCAAGATTCAAAATGACATCCGAGAATGTTGAGAATATCAATGGAGCATGTGAGACCGCTGAGTCACCATAAATCAACACCTGTGATAATGTGCATCAGAAGGCAATAATCCTCGTGTGAACAACAACACCGACCAAATGGCTGAACGATGGAATGTTTAGGAGCTTTTGCAATTCAGACAACATCGTGCAAGAGAGACTCCTCGTCCAAAATGCAGTGGAAACATCGGAAACTCTCTTGACGGCCACCGCTAAACAGTTCAAGGAGCCGGGACCACCGGAGTTTATTGGAGAACCAAAACCACTTAAGGCGGAGACGTGGATAAAGCAAGATCACCAAGATATTTGATGTCTTGGGATGCTCCGAGGAGCAAAAGGTTCCCTTTGCCACCTTTATGTCATGAGAGAGAGGCAGACATCGGTGGGAATTCCAGAAAGCGACTCAACCCGCCAGACCAAGATGTCTTGGGAGAAGTTCCAAGAACTATTCAACGACAAGTACTTTTTCCCAAAAGTATTCATCACATGAAAGAGGTAGAGTTCATCAAGTTGAGAGCAGTAACAATACGACCGTGTCGCAAAGACGAAGTTAAGTTTGCCGAGTTGTCCCGCTTTAAGGCCTCACTTGGTTGACAATGAGGAGAGAATGACGCGGATGTTTCTAAGAGGTTTGAAACCCGAGATACGCCAATATCTAATTTCTCATAAACCGTGTTTGTATTCGATGTTGTAAATAGGGCTCGCTTATTGGAGCGCGATAACGAGTCAACGCAACCAAGAGAAAGCAAAACAAAAAAATGATAATACCAAAGAGAGAAAACCATCAAGCAATGACAACAAGCGTGGAGGGAATCAACATGCCGTAAATGGTAACCACTTTGGTGGTAATCGTGGCCAAAACAATAAGAATGGACATTTCAAGAAGAGGAGATTCAACAATGATGGAAAGACGTCAAGACCAAACACCCGTTGTTAAGGAAGGAGAATCCACCACCCATCATATGCTTCAAATGCGAGGGAGGGACACATCACCAAATCGCGCGATGCCATCCAAAGCATGTTATAATTGTGGAAGAGAAGGTCACCTAGCCCGATTTTGTCGCTCAATCAAGACAAGTTCATTTAGGATGGAGGCACCAAAGGCCATCCCGTAAAAGTCAAAGCCAGAGAGCAAGGGAGAGCTTTGTAGTGACCTCCCAAAAAGCAAGGAACCCTAACGAGGTCATCACGGTAAGCTTATCATAAACTCTAAATAAGTCTATACCTTATTTGATACCTGTTCTACCCATTCTTTTATTTCTCCTACTTGCGCCAACGATTAAATTTGACTCGAGAAATTAGACTTTGACTTATCTGTGGAAACTCCGCTGGGAGAAACCTTCATTACATCCATCGCTTATAAGTCTTGTTTGGTTCAAATCGGCACTCTCACATTACCCGTCGATCTTATTTCATTAAAAATACTTGCATTTGATGTGATTCTAGGATTGATTGGTTAACTACTCATCATGCAAAAATTGATTATTTTCGTAAGGTTGTTAGCTTTTCATATTCCTAACCAACCTATTATGTGAATTCAAGCAACCAAACCATTAAAATCAATCATCGTCATCTCAAGCCATAAAGCTATTCGCTTATTAAAAATGGATGTCAAGCTTTCTTAGCTCATGTCACGGATCTAAACAAAAATACGCCGCTTTTGAATGATATTTCTATTGTTAATAAATTTCCGACGATTCCCTCAAGAACTTCTCGCCTACCCTCAGAGCGTGAAATTGAATTTTGTATCGACTTGAACCCCAGACAAAACCCATTTCCAAAGCCCCATATCGAATGGCTCCTATTGAACTTCGTGGAGTTAAAGACCCAACCGCAGGAATTGTTAGACATTGGCTTTTATTCGCCCTAGTACTTCTCCTCGGGGTGCTCCTATTCTATTCGTGAAGAAGAAAGATGGGAGTATGCGATTTTGTATTGATTATCTGGAGTTGAATCATGTCACCATCAAAAAATAGGTACCCATTGCCACGTATTGATGACCTCGTTTTGACCAGCTTGCAAGGAGCCAAATTCTTTTCAAAGATCGATCTTCGCTCTTGATATCACCAATTGAAGAGATTAGAACCGATGACATTCCAAAGACTTTCGTAACCCTGCAGACGGCATTATGAATTCCTAGTCATGTCTTTTGATCGACTAATGCCCCGCCGCCTTCATGGATATGATGAACCGAGTATTCAAGGAATATTTGGATCACTTTGTGGTCGCCTTTATTGATGACATCCTTATTTATTCCAAAAGCCGTGAAGATCATGAGCAACACTTGAGGTCGATACTCCAAAAGCTTCGTGAATACAAGCTTTATGCCAAGTTGAAGAAATGCGAAGTTCGCTTGAGGAAGTAGCATTCCTTGGGCACGTAGTATCAAGTCATGGAATATCTCGCTGACCCGCAAAAATTGAAGCAATTCAAAGTCGGGAGCAACCTAAATCAATGATCAAGTACGATGAGCTTTTTGCTTAGCCGGGTTATTATCTGAGATTCGTGGAAGGATTTTTCTAATCGCTACTCCATTAACTCAACCGACTTTAAAGATACAAAGTTTGGTTGGAGCGAAGAATGTGAGAAGAGTTTTCAAGAACTCAAGAGGAGACTCATTTCAAAGACTGCTCTCGACAATACCATCCGCGCTCTTGAGGGATTTGTCATCTACAAGTGATGCTTCTAGCAAAGGGTTGGGATGTGTTCTCATGCAACATGGGAAAGTCATAGCTTATGCCTCAAGACAACTCAAAGAATATGAGAGGAATTATCCTACTCATGATCTAGAGTTGGCAAATGTTGTCTTCGCAGACTTAAAATTTGGAGGCATTACTTGTATGGGGAGAAAGTGGAGATCTTTTACGGATCATAAAAGCCTCAAATATTTCTTCACTCAAAAGGAACTCAACATGCGACAACGACGTTGGCTTGAACTATTGAAAGATTATGATCATACCATCCAATACCATCCTCGAAAAGTTTAACGTGGTAGCCGACGATCGAGTAGAAGATCATACGCGGCACGAAAAGCGATATTGTCAACGCAAAGGCCCATTTTGTGTGACTTGCAAAGGATGGAGATAGAGTTAAAGACTCCAGGACCCATGTGATGATGGCGTAATATACGAAGTAGAACCGACTTTTAATTGATAAAGTTAAAGTCGCCAAGCTACGCACTGGAGCCGATGATGATGAGGAAGAAAGTGCAAGAAGGTGCTATGCCGAAGCAAGAATCGATGAAGAAGGAATACTTGAGTCAACTCCGCACTTTGTGTTCCTAACGACCTCGATTTAAAGTATAAAATCATGATGGAGGCGCACAACACACCGCTTGTAATCCATCTCGGGAGTACCAAAATGTATCATGATCTTCGACATACATTTTGGTGGGGCAATATGAAGAGAGAGATAACGTTGTTTATCTCAAGGTGTCTAACTTGTCAACGAAGTCAAGTGGAGCATCAAGTACCAAAAGGTCCATTGCAACCACTTGAAATTCAGTAATGGAAGTGGGGAGCACATTACCATGGATTTCAAGCATCGGTCTTCCCAAGGTTTCTCAAGGCATAGATGCAATTTGGGTCATTGTTGATAGATCGACCAAGTCTCCATTTCATTTCTTACCTATACGAGAAACTTATACACTTGAACATCTTGCTCAGATGTACATAAACGAGGTTGTAAGATTGCATGGTATGCCAAGATCCATAGTTTCGATCGAGACCCAAGATTCACTTCAAGATTTTGGGTTAGTTTGCAAAAAGCTATGGGCACGGATTTACGATTTAGTTTCTAAGATATCATCCTCGCATTGGACGGCACAATGGAGAGGACTATTCAAACTCTTGAAGATCTATTAAGACTCGTGTCCTCGACTTCAAGGAAGTTGGGACAAGTTCTTACCATTGGTGGAGTTTTCCTACAACAACAGCTTATCAAGCAAGTATCGCATGGCTCCATTTTGAGGCGCTGTATGGAAGAAAGTGTCGCTTCCAAAGTGTCGGGATGAGGTGGGTGAAGCAACGTTGTTGGGACCGGAGAGTTGGTACGTATGACTACTTAAAAAGATTCAAACGATCCGACAACGATAAAAAACCTCACAAGATCGATAAAAGAGTTATGCCGATCTTCATCGAAAGGGACGGAATTCGATATAGAGATCATGTGTTGTTACGTGTTGCTCCATGGAAAGGAGTTACTTAGATTTGGAAAGAGAGGAAAGCTCAATCCTCGATTCATCGCCCATTTTTAATCCTCGATCGAGTAGGAACCGTGGGCCTATAGACTCGCTTTTACCGCCAAGTATGTCTCGTGTTCATAACGCTTTTCACATATCCATGTTACGTAAATATGTGTGGAAGACCCAACCACATTATCGAAGTTAGAAACCGACGAAATAGCGGAAGATTTGACGATGAAGAGGTTCCTGTTCAAATCTTGATAAGAAGGAACATATTCTACGCCCAAGGTTATACCTCAAGTCAAAGTTTTGTGGAGAAACCACGATGTTGAGGAAATGACTGGGAGTTAGAATCAAATGAAATCAAGGTATCCTTACCTCTTCGACATACCGTGTACGCATTCTAATTTCGAGGGCTTAAATTTCATAAGAAGGGAGGTTGTAAGACCCCAACTTTTATAAATAAAGATGAATTTTCTATAAATATCATTTTTGAATATTATGGAGTAAATTTGATATAATGTTATAGTTGTGGGTAATATTTATAAATTTTGCAAAGTACGCAAGTTGTTATATAATATTCGATTGGTCTGGGAATATTCATTTTAACAGGAATATTCGACAACCAAGACAATCATTGGTGGACCCACAATGTAATTATCATTTGATCGAGAAAACGATGAAAAAATATTTTATGAAAATAACTACGGAAGTTTTACCGTTAATCGCTGAAACACCTGTTGTTAAAAGTACAAGAATACGCTGTGGTTGCATAAGTAGCACACCATATTGATTATTGATGCTTACGTGAGAAGTCACTCAGCTTTTGTTCAATTATTGCTACAAGAATTGTCGTGACAAGATCTCACGTTATTTGATTCAATTATTGTCAATATTTTATATATTATTAAATCAATAATTGAGACGACAAAGTTATTAATATTATTATTTGCAATATTAACGATGTCTAGAAGTTCGCACAAGGAGAGGTTTGGTCACCTAATTCGCGCGCCAATAGGAGAAATCCTTATTCGAAAGCCCCTCTTTCCGGGAACGAACGGTCGATTAATATTGTGAATTATAATAATGGTGATAAAGTTTGTTTTATTAGTATTATTAATGTAATAAAAAAAAAAAACTTTTTATATAAAAAATGTAATACTTTTATAAAGTTATTCGTTTTTATTAGACTATAAATAATATATATATATAATATTTATTATATATAGTATTTTGCATAGCATAAAAATTTTTTATATAAAATGTAATACTTTTATAAAGTTATTTGTTTTATTAGACAATAATTAGAATATATATATATTTATTATATGCTAGTGTATTATAAATATAGTGCAGATGATAAGTTTTTTGCATAGTAAAATCTTTTTTTATATAAAATGTAATACTTTTATAAAGTTATTTGTTTTATTAGATTTTAAATAAATAAAATATAATATATATATATATATATATATATATATAGAATATATTATATTTTATATATAGATAATCAAAAAGATAGTATCCTTTCTATTTTCCTATAAATAGATGCTTAGTTAGAATTGAAAACCACACCGTAAGTTCGTAGAATTCTTCTATAATCTTGAGCGTATTTCTTTAGAGTTTTAAGAAGCTTTAGAAGAGAGAATGTAGTGTAAGTTTTCTTCAAGAATATCCTCGCCCTACCAAATTAATAATACTCTCTTCTTTACTAAGTAGGGATATTATTTGTTGTACTCGTAGGGGTATTCTTTCTTTCTTATTCGTGAAGAGAACTTCGTTATTCCATTCTTTATTATTCGTTGAATAACTCAGATACGCTGGATACCCTATACTTGGTGAAATTCTTCGTTATTCCATTCTTTATTATTATGTTGAATAACCTCGTCTATGCAAAAATCGCATACATGGTGAAATTCTTTTCGTTATTCCATTCTTTATTATTCGTTGAACATCCTCGTCTCAAGGCATTTACGCATGACCGGTTCCGTTGTTTATTATTCTCGTTGAATATCCTCGTCTCTGCAAGCGCTTACGCATGACCGGTTCCATTATTTATTATTTGAATATCCGTTGAATACGCATGCTCGGTATGCATTATTTATGACCGTTCGTTATTTATTATTTCCGTTAATATTATCGTTGAATAACCTATCCGTTCGGCCTATCGCATGCCTCGGTGATTTCTTTTGTTATTCCATTCTTTATTATACTCAAATTGGTTAAAGTTTTGACTTCTATACTCCATGAAATTAGTGGAATATCCTTGATATTTGCGCTTCATCCAAAGATCTTTTCATGGAAATATTCTCTTCGAGCATTCTTGAATTTTACTCCACAAAGAAGTATCATGTCGACAATTTGGACGTTATTAGTTCCCGGATAAATTAATTTTGAACTTGTTTTATTGAATTCTTATATCATTGTCATCATCCTCATGTTTATATTATGTTGAAAGTCATCTGTGGCCTCAGTAGTGCATGATGGACTTGGTATGATTATGACTGTGGATTATTCGTGTAATCATGACCGTAATGTTACAAATGATGTGGAAAAGTCCTCATTCGCCCGTAGTGCATTGATGGACAGCTTGTTGGCATGATCATGACCATCGATGAATACACGAATATCCTCGCCCGTAGTGCATGGATAATTTGTGGTCGTGATACTAATGAATATCCTCGTCGAAAAAGGTGGATGATGTGGATTATTTATTGTCGAGTCTCACGATAAAAGTAATGAAAAACCTTTTAAATCATAGAAGATAGTAGATTTTATTCTCTACTTGACTCTTCTAATGGATTGCTTGTTCCACCGCAGCTTAAACTTGATGTTTGTTATATTTTATCGCTTTAACATCGCTTCAAGGCTAATGATAATTTATTCTCGCATTATCTTAGTCATAATATTTTCATCGGGCTAGTTGAGCTCACCCCTTTTTGCTTTCATTGTTCTCTTCAGAAATGAGAACGTAGCTTAAGTGGTGGACTAGTCTGGGGAACGGAGTGACTCATCCGTATGATAGCATTAGTAGTCCTCACTATTCTATGAAATAGTGTGATAATAAATGTAATGAGGACCCCATTGAGTTTGTATATTGTCTAGAAGACAATATTTGTATTAAAACTCATCAAAACTCATGTTGTATAATTAAGTTTTTATTTGTATTGTGTACCATGTATTTGGTGACTCAAGATGGGTGATGTATACCTATTTTGATTTTTGGATGTCCTTTCCGCTACATTTGTTCTTTGGTGTTCTCATTTTAGGTGAGATTTGTTTGAAAAAACAAGTGAAAAAGGTCCCATATGTATAATGTCGACGATGGATCGTTAAGAGTCGCCATTGGTTTTTTAAATGGTTGTACCAACACAACCGAGAAAAGGTTTGCACATTGACCCAGTTGATGTGACATCGCTAAACTGCCTGGTGAAACCGAGATTCATTAGGGTCCGGACTTTGTTATGCGGGGAAGGTGTTAGCACTTCGACATCCGTGTTACCACGGTGACCGCTTCTTTTCAAGAAACTATTATCCTAATGTGTGTGTGTGTGTGGGTCAATGTGTCGTTATTTGGAAAGAAAAGTGCGAGGCCTCGCTCAACCTATATATATTGTGGTTTGAATTTATGTAAAAATTCAATTTTTAGCAAGATATAGCAATGATGTTTTATAAAAAAGGTTTTTCAAACCCCGATGCTCAATAGTAATTGAGACCTTTACACTCCCATTTTATTAAGTGTTCTATTTGATTGATTTTATTTTACTTAATGCGAGGCATCCGTGATGAAAATAATGTACAAAATAATGCCGATTTCCTCGTGGGTATGGAAACCATCCGAGGAAATTCGTAGACACCGCAGTATAATTTACAAGTCGCCATAATTAAAAAATGTCCATCACGGAACCTAATCTAGATTCAATGGGATGATCTGTGATCACATGATTCCTAAAGCACAAAATACCGCAATTTATATGAAAGTAAAAATAGTGTATATATATAAAAGTATATATATAAATATATATATATATATACATGATCACCAACCACGTAAGCACCTCCATGGGGGATCAAAATGTAAATAAAGTCGTTAAAAGTTATCAACCGCCATTTTGAGGAAACTCCAAAGGGATTTAAACGTAAATAAAGTCAGAATATGGCCAACCGCCATTAAGGAAACTCCAAAGTGACAAAATGTAAAATAAAGTCATAAAAGCAATCAATCGCCACGTAAGTAAAACTCAAAGTGATTTAAACGTAAAGAAAGTCATAAAGCGTATCAACCACCACGTAAGTAAACTCTGTGTGGGACAATATATATATATATATATATATATATATATATATATATATAAATATATATATAAAATCTGTGCTCATCGTAACAAAGTTATATATATATATATATATATATATATATATATATATATATATATATATATATATATATATATATATATATATATATAAAGTCGACATATATATATATATATATATAAATATATATATATATGCATATATATATATATATATATATATATATATATATATATATATATATATATATATATATATATATATATAAATATATATCAATATATATATATACAATATATATATATATATATATATATATATATATATATATATATATGCATCAAGTTCTAGCTCATCGAACAAAAGTTGCATCAAGTCTAGGCTCATATATAAAGTATATATATATATATATATATATATATATATATATATATAAATAAAGAAACGCACTGCATCAATATCGAACAAATATATATATATATATATATATATATAATATATATATATATATATATATATATATATATATATATATAAAGCAAATAAACGCCTGCATCAAGTTCAGGCTCAATCGAGGCATATAACTCGATAATGTTATCAAATATATATATATATATATATATATATATATATATATATATATATACAGACAGATCGAATGAAACCACTGGATCAAGTCCCGCAAAAGCAAGCAACACGACACTCAACTCAACGTAGAAGGGTGTGTGCAAAGATGAAGAGAAAGACTCTAAAGTGTGTGAGAAGGCTTACAAATGATCGATAAAGAAGGCTTCTATATCTTTAGAGGGTAAACACCGACTTTTGTAGGTACAAAAGGGCTATATATGAGCTCTGTGTGTTTAAAAGGGAAAGTACATCGCATGGGGTGAGTGCAGAGCAAATCAAGGTGGCTTCCTCGCTTTTTTTCTCTTGCAAAATGGGCTGCCCAAGCCCTCTATTTATAGGCATTTTAGTTAGTGTATTTACGGTAGCCGCAGTGTACCAGAGGCAACCCGTGTGGGCCCGGTTTTTCTGTCGGGTCATCTCAAGCACGTGCACTCGTGCAATCGTAATGTCCACTCGAACTTTCGTAAGTGCAATCCCGCATCCGCTTGAGGTATACAGACCTATTTTGACCGCCCCGTTGTCGAGAGTCAGACGATGGCATGGGATTAGAGTTTGTACGAAGTCATTGAAGATGGGACGATGCCCTCCCGGCCTTCAAGCTTCAACTTTCATCCGCTACCCCGCATAATAGTCACCGGATTGGTTAGTCTTGTGGGACATCGCTGCAGATGTAGAGACGTGACGTGGCATCGTGTCGACGAGATGACGATGTTGCCCCTCACCGGTGTTATCGCCGGATTCACCGATAAAGCAGACGCTGCTCTCGCGACTTCACCGAGATTGGACCGCCGCAATTGTTGAAGGTCCTCATTGTCACCTTTGAGGTGTGCCCGCCTTCCCCCGATGTTATTGCCGGTTGGCAGCAAAGGTATCTCGTCAGAGCGCCGAGATTGAAGTCGGTCGATTTGAAACAAGCATTTCGGGTTATCGCCAAATCGCATTCCTCGGGGTTATCACCAAGGTTGGTGGCTATTCCCATGGTTGGGATCGAGACCGATACCTTGGGGTTATCTCCGAGATTAATCGGCCTTCTTCTCCTGTGTGTGTTTCCAGATTGATCTCGCATGCCTGGGGTTACATCCGAGGTTGAATTTGTTACTCTGTGAGTGTGATCCGGGTTGATGCTGAACTTCCCAGTAGTATCCCAGATGGATTTGGATTGTCTTTTTCGTGGTTCTCTTAAAAGATTAATCTGTCCTCCTCCCGCAATGTTAAGTAAAAAAGTAGTATAGAAAATTTTGAGTGTTCACAGATGCCCTCTTTATCATACTCATGCATGGCGATGCATGGGTAGGATAAAGAATCCTAGACACTTGAAATGCAACAAGATGAACGTGGTACTATGGGTAGCAAAATGATGCAAATGTATGATGCATGTGTACGGGTCAGTAGCCCAACATGCCGGGATGATTGTCGGATCCCCGTTGTTTCAATCGGGATTGGCAATGCCGACCGATTTGATGTGTGTTTAATGTTAGGATGTTGATGTTGGAGTTATCACCAAATTCTCGTGTTCTTGATAACGACTTGATCCTCAAGAGGTACCTCTTATGTGTAAGAGATCCGTGGGGATAAAGCTTGATCTGCTTTTGAGGATGTGTATAACATATTCCATCATCTATCCTCTTGATAACATCGACCTTTTCCCGTTGGTATCGCCAGATATGTCAAGATTCTCGTTGATTTATCGCCAACAACAAATGTTGTCGTGGATGCCCGACCTTCGTTGACGGTACTTCACCGATATGTGAATCAACTACCGAAAAATCTGTGGGATATATCGTCAAGGTCGTTTTGACCTTCACCGACGTGTGAATCAACTACCGAGATTCTCGTGAGTAGATTGTCAAGGTTGTTTGACCTTCGCCGTCGCGGTAGATCAACGGAGCATCATATTGTGACCCCGGGCCGGGATCCGCCGGGAATACGAAAGCAATTGGGTATGAAAACCTCGAATAGCTCTAGAGCTCGATAGGTTTAATCGCTATCTACCGAAATGACGTCAAGGTTGTTTTGACCATTGATATGTGTGTCAACGGCCGAGCACATGTACGCTGTTAGATCCCCCCGAGAGATATACGTAAACCCCCGTGGGGATCCATCGGGACTCATGAGTACGCACGCAACTATCGAATCAGTTCTCAATGCTTCGATGGGTTTATTTGCCATCTACCGAATAACGCCAAGGTCGTGACGCTTGACCTTTCATTGATAGACGTGTCAATCAATGGATGAACGATGTTCAACCCCCCCGGGATCTACGTTGTAGAATCCCCATCTGGGACACACGTCAGTAATCGGGACTCTCCCTCGGGACATACGTTGTAATCATTTCGGGGGTAACTCTCGCTTGGGGACTCATTTAGGTAACGACCGAGTGAGTCATGTGAGATCGGGACCACGAGGAGGTATCACGGATGTGATTTGTGACAAATGAGATCATCAAGGTGGTACCCTCGTGTTCGGGTGACTACCAATGAGTGATGTACAGATTCAAAGTCTCATCCGAGAAAACCAGATCAGATGTTATTTTGCTCAAATCGTGGCATTTTTATTCTCGATTCGACCTTTTCTAGTCCGTGAAGAACTCCCTTTGCAACTCGAATCGACCGAGCCGAGGGGTGGGACCCACATGGGGGTGCCGCAGTGCAATGCGCCGCAGCAGTAGCAGCAGCAGTGAGCCTCGCTGGCCAATCGTGGATCATAAATTCCCGCAGTTGGTCTTCACAAGTCACTTTCAACTTGCTTTTCAGATAGAGAAAACCGCGAGCCATCTTCAGATCTCGCCGAAGTTCGGGCCGCTTTTTCGCAAATTTATCACCGCATAAGTGTTCTACACTATCCCGTAACGTATGCATGTATTTTTTCCAGCTTTTTATCCGCTGATTGTGAGTTATCGCATCTAAATGCATCTAAACACATAGTAGTGATTATGTATGCACAAATGACTTGATAAAAAATATTCAACATAGTAAATGTTAGTATTAAACCATGTCAACATAATGATGTGAAAAAATTTGACTTTGAGAGATACCAAATTGGCACCTTTTTCTGCTATTTTTTTGTCCTATTTGAGGTCCAATGAGCAAAAGGTAGCAAGGCAAAGTACTCCTAGTATTGAGGTTGGCCTTATGCATGATGATTTTGATTTTTAATGCATATATTATATATATGACTTTGGGGCATGTGTGCTACTGAATGGCCACCTAGACATGCCTATGTGCATATGGATAGTCCTATTTTCAAAGGAGACTATGGAAAAATTTTTCCAAATGTAGGCATTGGGTAGTCATGCATTTTAACTCTATTATATGTTAAAGTAAATGCATGCATGCATATAGTCATAAATGCATTTAAAAAGCTCTGTGTAAGGAAATACCACACCCTTTCTCGAGGTGATTTGAGACTTGTTGTCCAGATATTATGGATCCGGATCACCGAAAAGCAGCCTTATAGACCACTTCTTCGCATTTACGGAGGGCTTTCAAGTGCCTCTCCCCCTCATTCTCGTCTGTACAACCTCGCGGTTGGTGGAGGCCGTGATTCGCCCCGTCCGTAGAGATGTGCGACGCTGAGAGGACGAGGAGGCGGATATTCCGATGGAGGATCCCGCTCCTGCTGCACATGTCCCTCGTAGGGAGCTTCCGAGCATTCAGGTGGCAAACCCAGAGTTGCTGGGTGATTTGAGCAGACATCCATCGATGTACTTGCATGCTAACGAGGTATGGCGTTAGACTTTGATCTTCCTTCTTTCCTATTGATGAGGATTAAAGGGTTCTGATGTTGATCTGCATTTCATGTGTGTTCCGTGTTTTACATGTACTCGAGGGAATCGGGTTTAGCATTCACCCATGTACCAGCGCTTCATCCCGACTATAGAGCGAGAGTGCATGAGTGGGGATTTGGGGCATTCTTCTCCATCCTTCCCCGCCGCTGTCCCCCGGGTTACTCGTGGCATTGTCTCGAGCGATGGTTTCATCGCATCACCACCCATCTCGGATCGGATCATGAGGTGATGATGACGCCTATGGATCGGGCGATTTATCATGTGTATGGAGTTTGAGGGGAGCCAAAGGCTTTGCATGGCTTAATATCACCCCCCTACCGCCGTCCGATCCTTATTAGAGTTCACATGAGGCGCCAAAGGCGTGGATCGTCTGCTCGTGTCCTTTGAGCGTAGATGCTATGAGTGGGCTTTTGAGTGAGCCCATGCCCGATGATGTCAGATCGTGGATCGCGCTCATGATTGTTCTCGATGATCATTCGAGGTCGCTTATAGCGTATAACTCTTCTACTTGGTATCCTTTGCTTTTGATCGCGCCACACGTGATGTGGACCATAGAGAGAGTATGATTGGGGCTCTTACACCTTTGCCTATTTCCTCCGGCATGCGCGCGCGCGCGCTGTGGTTTCGACCGAGGCTTGGCTAGGATTTTACCCATTTCTCACGGTGAGTATTTTCTTGTCTTTTCCCATTCATAAGTTAAGAGTGTTTATCGACAGCAGTATGTTTTGCCATTGTGTTGGCAGCTTTGGGCCCATGAGAGGCTCCCATGTTTCAAGGCCCCGTGAGTGTGTTAGGTTTAGATACCCATCCACGAGGACGACGATGGCACCATTCTATTTTGCCGGAGGTCCTCAGAATGAGGGATTCACTCACCGCCAGATGCAAATGGAGTTGTCGATTTACGGTACCATTACATGGATTCCCTATTCGTGGGGAGCATTTGACCATCGGCTTTGAGGATGGACATCCGACCGAGTCGAGTATTTGATTTCCACCAGAGAGTTCTCTCTTCACCGATGGAGGCCGGGAGCTCTATTTAGAGAGCGTGCATATTAGGAGCACACATGTGGGAGATCAGATACCGATCTTGCCTCCCGCCAGCGCCATTGGTCCAGATCACGCCACCCATCACCGATATCCCATTGTTGGGGGTCGACGGTTTTGCATTATCGAGGGTCCATGTACTCGTGGAGACGCTCCAATGGCAGTGGTGGTCCCTCAAGACTATTGGAGCCCAGCCCCCCGCCACACGCTTCATGGGGGATATGGTTCCGTGATCTTTGATGATGACGGATTGGGTAGCTCAGGTCCGAGCTCCCACTCATATGACCCAGATTGATAGTTTGACCCGCAAATGGATCGTGCACATATATTTATCCCAAGATTTGGCAAGTAGATCAAAGCAGAGAAGTGAGTCATTTGTTCCTTCCAGCCTCAAAGCGCCGCCCCCCTCGATGACCCATTCGGTTTTTTTTTTGCAGCAGATCCTCCTCTTTATAGCCCCGACATCCCCGCTGATAGAGATCCAAATGACTCAGAGGAGTTACATCGTGGACAGATTGAGGACGAGACATCGAGACCCCGGTTTTCTTCTTCGATGTATATTCTCGTTATATCTTTTGATAGCCTCTCGTTAGATATTGGGTGGTTGCTCCCTCATTCTCGCTATATCTTTGATAGGCCTCTCGTTAGTAGTAGGGCTACTGTGCCCCATTTCCCTCATATTTAGTAGTCAGACAGAGATGATGTATTAGATGATGATATACTTAGGAATGTATGCACCATTTTTTCATTCCCTATATCATATTGCCATCCATTATCTCGTTATGCATGTATCATGTTATGTATATGTATGTATGTCCAGAGATATTCTAAGATCGATTTCTCGGATGGTCTTACGACACTACCCGCACAGATGTCTTCTTCGATAGCTTAGTCAGATAGATCATACCCCACCATCATTGGTGGTATTGGGTATGCGCGATCGTGGTACGATAGCATGTCACCACCAGATAAGGTGACAGAGATCGCTTGTCGCAAAGATACCATGACTTTATTGCCTTTTCGTGTTCCCCGCAGGTTTGTAGACGGATGCTAGAGCATGGCTACACGGACAGTGTATTTCGATTTGGCACCCATGAGTCGACTCCTACTACCTGGAGGAGTATGCACGTTTGACGATGTCGCTTTTAGATGCACTCATGTGCATCTAGCTTTGGGAGAGACATGAGTAGACGATTCATGACTCTCACAGATTGCGCGGCAGTAAAAAGCAGACGAGCCGACATCTAGCCATGTGATATCCCAAAGATTTTCTCAGATTTATGATTTGGCTCTGAGGATAGCTACTCACGATATTCGGGATTTCACCAGACCGGAGGACCATGGCATGCTTGGCTGTGGTTGATGTAATCGATGTATATCATGCGATCGTCGTATGTCTATATGCCACGATATATGGACGAGATAGACATTGGTGTCATTATGGTCGTGAGAGCTCTTAGAGAGGGTCGCACCATTGTATTCTATGATCGTAGCAGAGACCTCGCTGGTCAAGATCCTATTGTTGCACGATCCCCAGGTGAGTGTTCACCGGAGAGTTCTGGCCATGTCAGACGCGGTGGTTTATGTCACACTTGAGACCCGGTTGGTAATTTTAGACTATATGGGTATTGCTTCTCCCATGATGTGGCCATGTCATACTCCTTTCAAACCATCTGGAGTGTATAGATGCTCGCCTTGGTCCGCATTTTTGGCAGATATCGAGATCCATTCAAGATATTGTCGTGTTTCGGGCTTTTTGCTCACCATACGCCTTCATTACTCACGCCCGCATGGATTTTCTCCCTCCGGGTCGGTTTGAGGGGTGTGACTACTTATCACCCATCGCCGTGATGTCGCAGTCAACCGGGCCCAGGATTTCCATCCTTTGATGGGGGGCGATAGGTCGCGTCACTTTCTCGATATCTCTCAAACAGAGGACCGATCCTGTGTGTATGCTTGTTGGGATCGTGAGATAGATACTTTTTTCCGTCACCATCCTGTTGTTTCTCGCAGAGTATTCCGCATGGATGGAGACAGAGATTTTATCTACCGCAGCAAAGATTCGCAGATCGGATAATGAGTCGACGATGCAGAGCCCATGGAGGACATCGATACCTACATCGAGGAGGAGCCCGTCACCGGGTTGCCAAGATTTCTTCCGGATTCTCCTAGTACTAGTACTTTTGTGATTCAAAGACTCAAGACAAGATTTAGAGCAGTAGTCTTCATCCGATGACCTTTGAGAGAGATCATGCTCGATCTATGATGTCGATCGCCTCGATGGGAGAGACGCAACTCTATTAGAGAGAGACGAGGCATTAGATCGCAGAGATGCCACCGTTGTTGAATGGGATGAGGCTATATCATCACCAGAGATGCAAAGTGATAGTTGAGCGGATAGTGCTATATCCGCCCCGGATGTAGCCATCACAGATAAGATCGCAGTTGAGGTCCCTTACCAATCGCATGATCGCAGAGATGAGCACATATATTGATGATCATATGGTCACCATGCAGATGGCAGAGATTTTGGGTCGTGTGGATATTCTCAGACAGAGACCACGCCTTTCGCCTCCTTCTTCCGAGAGGGACGCCATGTTGGGCTTGTTAGCTCAAGATATACCCCGACTTGTAGATGAGCTTGTATATTTACCGCATGCACTAGCTTAGCCATTTTGTCATGTATAGCTTTACATTATATATATATATCAAAAAAACATTATATATGACAGGAAATATATTTTTGGATCACTTCCCTTTTAGATATGCCTTGCTATTTGCTTGATATTTTGCCCGCCGCTCTGTGGCTTGTGGTCTTGATGTATTCTCAATTCTCCGGTGGATGGACATCGAGTTGTCTCTCGGATAGTTCGTAATGGATCATCGATCTCTCGTGTATCCCTACCATCTTTGGTGTCTTGGGACCTGTTTTCGGATGGAAAAATGGAGAGGAGTGTGGCTTTTTCTCTCGAGATCGACCGCACTACGATGGTCGCCAAGATTTCTATTTAGGAGAAGCCTAGTTAATTCCATCTCTTATGGATTGGTGTTGCTCTTCAAGGTATGACCGCAGTTTTAGATGGTCGCCAATCTCCTATTTGGGAGGAGTTCAGTAATTCCATCCCTTGGTCTCAAGCCAAATGAAATGTAGTGGATCAAGGATGATCCCAGCATCAACCGACAAGGGTTTGTGTTTTGGTAGGGGGTGAGACCGCACCATGAATGGTCGCCACGCATCCTATCAAGAGGAGATCAGTCATGTAGTTCAAACTCGTGTAAGAGGTTCAACGTCAGATACGGGTATCGATATGGTGTAGGAATGTTTTTGGTTGTTTTTGTTTTTGTAAGTTTTGGTAGAAATGTTTTTGTTGTTTTTGTTTTATTGCGACCGGGCCATGTGACATGGTTGCCACGCATACTCTATGAAGAGGAGATCAGTCGACGTAGTTCGCCTCTCGTGGTAGAAGAAAAGCGTAATCCCATGTGCAGTCGAAAAGGGAGGAGAAAGTTTAATCCTAGGTTGAGGATAAATCGCAGGTATGAGAAGTTTGATCCCATGTATGGGTAGCCAAACCGCAAACGCAAGAGGTTCAATCCATGGTGGGATGACCTAAGTTGTAGGAACGTTAGAGGAGAAAGCCAGTCAGCCGGGCTTGAAATGTATGTTTTCGAGGGCAAAAGTGTAGGAAAGTTGTAGGTGGTAAAGGGTTAAAGAACCCGAATGACCGGTGACTCGATGATTGCGCACTGTGGTGTTTTTAATTACTTCAGATATATAGTACCGCTTCACTGGTCTCGAAGTTGATGATGAGTTGTGGAAATTCATCGCCGCCCATTTCTTGTAACTGAGAGCGCCCGTCAATACTTCTTTGACAACAAACGGGCCTTCCCAGCTTAGGAGCGAATTTTCCTTAGATTCGATCTTCGTTGTCAAGAATTTTCTTCAAAACCAAGTCATGTTGTTTAAACCGCCAGAGCGGACTTTTTTTTGTTGTAGGATCCGCCATCCTTTGTTGATATAATCCACCATGGAAGATAGTCGCGGTTCGCTTTTCGTCTATTAGAGACAATTGGTGATACCGCCTTGTACCCATTGGTCTTCATCCAAACCGAAGCGCCTATCAACACTCGAGGGATTCCATTTCAACTTCTATGGGGAGTACCGCCCATCCCATAGGTTAAAGCGTAGGGGTTGCCCCAAAGGAAGGAAGTACGATTGAGGTTCTCAGAGGCTAACAGAGTCGAGGCAACAGGTCGTGCCAATCTTTGTGGTCAGGACATCTTTTGCATAATCTTCTTGATGTTTTGTTAGCCGCTTCAACAAACACCGCTCATCTTCTGGACGATAGATGACAGAGTTGAGATGTTTGATGTGGAATTTATCGCATAATTCCTCCATCATTTTGTTGTTGAGGTTTTTGGCATTGTCTCACACAATCACCTCCGTTGTCCATATCGACAAACGACATTGTTTTCGATGAAAGCAATGATGACTTCTTTAGTAACCCCGGGAAGGAGGTCGCTTCACCCACTTGGTAAAGTAGTCGATCATGGTGAAGATAAACCGATGACCATTATCGGCTTTAGGCTCAATGGGCCCGATAACGCCCATTCCCCACATCGAGAAGGGCCAAGGTGAACTCATATTGTGGAGTTCCCGTGGAGGGGCGGTATAGCATTCCCATGAATCGCATCGATAGCATCTCCCGACGTGGTCATTGCAATCACTTTGAGAGATAGCCAATAATGTCCCCGCCCCGAGGACTTTTTCGACAAGGAGGGGGGGCCACTCATGGGGGCCACAGACCGCCATGGATTTCATCCAAGCTTTTGGGCTTGATCTTTGTCTAAACATCCGAGGAGACCTAGTCCCGCATCTCTTTGTAGAGCGATCTCCACTGTGTAGAACTTCATATAGAAGTCGATGGATCCGCTTTTCTCGCCGGCTCGCCGCCTCATGGGTGTAGATCCATCTCGCAGATATTCCTTGATATGTCGATACCAAGGATGTTGGATGGGAGGTAGCTCATCCGATACTTCTCCAACGTAATTCCCATAGTCGGGCCTCAGGCAGGAGATCGCGACGCCGGCAAGTGTTCCTTGTCTCGATATGCGTAATCAAGGAGGCCAAAGTTGCTAATGCGTCCGCAAAGTCATTCCTATTACGAGGAAATGTAGAAAGGAGATTTTTTCAACTCCAAAGCCATCTTCAAAACTCCGCCGATGGTAAGGCAAAGAAATGTAGTTCCTTGGTTTGATAGATTTCGTGGATTGTCTCGACACAACTCAATCTCCAAAGACAGCTTAATCACCGATGCCCATTGAATCGGGCAAGTTTTAGCCCCATGAGATGCCCTTCATACTCAACCGTATTGTTGGTGCCGATAAACTATAATTTGATGGCAACGGATATCGCTTCCCCAGACGATATACTAGAACCGCCCAGCCCGTAACCTTCCATATTAATACCCATCAAAATACATCTTCCATGATGGCGCAGATCGCATCGATGGTGTTGTTCAGATCATCATTATTACTTCTTCATCGGGAAATATGTTTCAAGGGTTTGAAATCCCCTCAAGGTGCAAGGCGCCATTGATCCGCGATTCCTTGACCTTTGATGGACTTTTTTTGAGTCACATATACGATGTCAAATTGTTGTAGGATCAACGCCATCCGGACAAATGGCAATTTAACATAGGTTTGTTGAAACACGATTTGAGAGGATCCACACGGATATGAGATGGGTGTGTGACCATGGAGGTAATGTTGTAACCTCATGGAAGCCCATGCTAAAGCACAACACGCCTTTTCGATCAGAGTGTACTTGTGTTCACCGTCGTCAACCTTTTGCCGAGGTAATAGATAGCATTTTTCGCCTCTATCGTCCTTCTCGTCTCAAAGATGCAATTTCCCATGGCATTGTCACTTATGGATGTGTACATAAAGGGGAACATCATCCTCGGGTGGCACCAAAATGGGAGCTTTGACTAGCTATTTTTGATTGTAAGGAAGGCTTTCGACACTCATCATTCCATTTCATGGAGGAGTTCTTCCTTAATAGCTTGAAGATCGCTCATGTGTTGTCGTGAGTCAGAGATAAACCCGCTAATGAAGTTGATTCTTCCCAAAAATCCCTCGTATTTCTTCTCCGTCTCGAGGAATGGGCATTTTCGTGATGGTCTTGATTTTGGCAGATCCACTCAATCCCTTTGTGGTCGACTAGAAATCCTAGCAACTTGCTCGATTTAACGCCAAAGGCGCATTTAGTCGGATTCAACTTCAAGTTGTATTTTACGCAAACCCGTGAACAACTTTCTCGAGATGGTCTATATGGTCATCCTCCTTCCGGATTTGACAATGATGTCATCCACGAGATCTCGATCTCTTTGTGCATTAAGTCGTGGAAAAGAGCCATCATAGCTCGTTGATAGGTGGCTCCTAAGATCGATGAGGCCGAATGACAACCGCCTATAGCAAAAAGTTCCCCAAGGAGTGATGAAAGTAGTTTTCTCACGATCTTCCTCAAAGAACCATAATCCGATGATACCCCGCAAAGCAATCAAAGAAAGGAGTACATGTCGATCACAGTAAAGATTGTCAATGAGAATGTGGATAAATGGCACGGAAAGCTATCTTTTAAGCAAGCTTTGTTCAAGTCCCCAGAATCCACGCAAACTCGCACCTTCCTCCGTGTTTAGGCACGGCACAATGTTGATATCCACTCGTGATATGTAGACACCATTATGATGCTGCCTTTGAAATTGTTTCACAATTTCTTCTTTCACCTTTAAACTCCATTCGTGTTTCAATCACCGAGCTTTTGCTTGACCGGCTTAAATCCTCTTTAATGGGAAGGCGATGAAGGACAATGTCATGGACAAACCCACCATGTCTTCATGAGACCATGCAAACACATCCCGAATTGGGTTAATATAGCGTAACCATGTCATTCCGCTGGTTTGGGGGTAAGGTCCGAACCAACTGGATTAACTTAGGGCTTTCTAAGGTTCCGAGATTGAAAGAAGTGGTTTGATCAAGGTTGGGTTTGGGTTTGTCTTTGACCCATTCTTGAATTTTCGAGGCACCTCAATGTCATCCTCAGATATCCATCAAGGTCAATTCATCTCTACATCAAAGGTACAATCCTTGTGGAGAAGAGGCATCAGACGCAAGTACATGCAGCATCTAAATTCAGAGTCCTCAAACAAAATATGCTTTCACTTAATATATATGAAATGTGTTGATCATACATGTTGTTAGCATATATCGCAAAATAAACCGCTAATACTGTATGTAAAAAAGTAAGTTATTATTATATCTACAGGCGTAAAGAGTTTTCGCCCGCTTTACCCCTCGACGCACCAATGCAAGGAATGTTGTTCCAATTGGCAAGGGCAAAGTCCGGTGGACCGCAGTGATGGAGGGATTCATCATCATCCTCCTCGTCCCTAATGATGGCCATTACGTCCGGGCAATCATCGTCTGGGTGTATTTGTTGGTATGTTCATCATGAACGATGATGCGATACTCGACATCATTCGGATGACGCTTGCTTTGATTCTTCGCTCCTCTTCTTCCATCAAGGGATTTGGAACAAAGATTTTTTTCCTTTCACACCGCACCGCATTGGGACATAACATAGCCATTACATGGCCGGCACCTTTACGGAGGTTGTGCGACTCGAGTTTGAAGGCTAAGATAAACGCCACATGGTTGAAGTCAAGGAATCACCGATGTTTATGAGGATTCCCGTGACTAGAATCGGCGTAATAGTTTTAGCCCAAATTGCTCCCATTTTGCTCGTTGTTGTTTAATTGGGTACTTGATACCGCAATCTTTACCCAACCCTTGTCCCGCTTTTTATGACCCAACGACATCATTTTTCGAGTGGCCGCCACATTACCTAAGTAAATCTTGGGTTCGGCAATGGTGCTCCAATAGCATGGTATTGGGTATTGCTTATTTCCAAAGCATGAAAACTGACCTGTTCCACATCTGCATTGGCATTGATGAATGGCATGTCTCTCCGTCGAGGAATCTCCTGCTCGGTCATTGATCGTGACCAAAGCTATTGTTGATAATGTATTTCAACCTGTTGGTGAAGAGTGGAGGGATCGCCCCAAACCATATGAATCCATGGTCGCCCCAAGAGCAAAGTTGTATCCTAATCTATCTTGAGCATTATGGGAAAGATACGCAGTAATGTGTGAGGACCAATTTCGATGGCAGCTCAATTACTTCGATCGAATTTTCACGGCTCCATCAAAGCTTTTTGATGATAGTATGGGCATCAAATTTGGTTGAGATTGATGTTCATCTTCACCAAGGTAGCATATGGGCAGATATTCAGAGAGGAACCTCCATCTATTAAGACTCCAGCTACCATATATCCGGAGGACAAGACCGCAATGTGCAACGGCTTGCAATGACCGGTCCCTTCGGGTGGTATGTCATCATCAGTGAAGGATATCACATTGTTGTTGAAAATGTGATCAACCAGATGTTGAAACTTTTCAGTATCCACTGATGTCGGGAGATAGGCTTCTTCTAAAACCTTTAACAAGACCTTCCGGTGATTCTCTAAAGTTAGACCAAGTCCAAAATTGATATTTGTTGTGGAGCTTTTTTCAAGCTTAAAACCACCGTAGTTTCATTATGACCCACGCATGGAGGATTTTTTCAATCTTCCATGGGTATTTTCCCTTTGATTTGGTGGTAGGTTTCATCACCCGCTGGGGAAGATACAATGGATTTTCCTTCGACATAAAGTAGCTTGTATGTGAGGTGGATCCTTCACCTTCTCCATAATTCCATGGAAATCTGTGTGCAAGCTAACAATAGGATATTGTGCTCGCATTTACAAGTTGATCGCTCCTGGAGCCGCCACTTTCAAAGGATTGTTGATTCCTCGAGTTGAATTAATGGCGCCAGAGTAATGTATTAATCCCATCGCTTTCAGTGGATATGATCGCTACCACACTTTTCCACTTAGTAGGGCCTCGTGATCTCTCACTTGCACGTAACACAAGATCGCGTCGTCTCGCCAGCGCAGGACACCACCGCCGATTAGATTTTGAATAAGGTATGAGTGCCCAAAGATTCTTTCTCAGGCCGTGACCATTAGATCGGGAGTGATATTGACATACTCCATCGAGTTGTACCATCCCTAAACGAGGGTTGATTGGAGGTAGAAGGAACCGATCCTTCCTTCATTGATTAACATATGAAGGATTTCTCCATAGGTTGGCCCAGATAGTGAATTCCCTTTGTTGCGTAAATCCTCGACGGCTTTTGGCATTTGCTCTTCGTCACTTTGTCTTCAAAGATTTCATTTTTCTCAAAGTGACGAGGAATATTCATGACAAGAGGTAGGAGACCGGCATGCTCCTCGGTCGATTAATCGACGAGTCACTTGATGCCGATAAGTCACTAGTTCCGCCAATTGTTCAATTTGTTTTGCAGAGAGCTTTCATCTTTCGCTCCATTGTGAATCGAACTTAGCATAATCCCATCCGTCATCACCGCCTTTGATGGTCTCGGGAAGAATCACAAACCAAGTTGGAACTCGCCCATCGCTCCAATTAATCATGTTGACCTCTTCTTTCAGTGTTGAGGAAGAGGGTCAGTTTTTGTACGTGAGGTTGATCTCGGTTTGGTGACCACGATCTCTCCATTGTCTATCGTGTCCCCGGATCTTGTGTTTCAAGGCCCAATAATCTCGAGTATCATGTCCAGTGCCCCAAGATGATAAGCACATTTTCTAGCAAAGATTGAAAACCCCGCCCATTAGGGTCGGCCGGAAGAAGAAGATGTAATTTTCTTCTCGTGTTGTCGTAAGATTTAAGATGTTCTCGAGGGTATCCCCTAAGGGTGTAAAACACCGAGGTATGCTTGACTTCTCCACCTTTTGGTATTGGAGGTTTTAGATCGTGGTTGAAAGGGAGTGTAGTTTCTCCTTGAATAAGCATGTTTCGATTGCTTTTTTCCCCTCAGTAGTATCGTGAAAACATCTTCTTTCTTTTTTTATGGATCCTCCGGGTTGTTTCCATAATTTCCAGATTGATGTGATCAAGAACAACTTTTGAGTGCAAGCCTAGGTCTTGAATCTTTCCCGACTTCAATCCCATCTCACCATCTCCCCATGTTTGACCATTTCAGTAAAATGGTTTGCCGATGCCGGCTAAAACTCTCTCATAGAAGGGAGCTTGTATGTCTATGAAAGTCATGACCATTTTCGATTCATCATGGAAGGACTAACTTGGGCGTACCAAAGGCCTCCACCTCCGAGCATACTCTCCAAAGACTCGTTAGACTGCTTTCGATCTTGGTAATTTGATACCGATCAGAGCCATCCGAGTTTGAAAGTCAGATTGAGTGAGGAAAGCATGTGCTAGCTCTTCCCAACTATGGATTTTGAGTTGTCTAATCTTGTGTACCACTTAACCAAGCTTCTCCAGTTAGACTTTTTTGGAATAATTGCATTCTCGAGCTTTTCGTCTCTCTCAGATAAGATCCAAGTTCTCCAATAAACACTTTTAAATGTGTGTAAGGATCTCCTAACCCGCCATATTTTTCAAAGTCGAGTTTTAAATTTTTTTCGGATAATGAACACCGTGAAAAAATACACAGATCAAGATATGAAACACTTCCGTGTGTTCCAATTCCTTTGATAGCACAAGGGTCTCTTCCATTTCGAGGACTTTCTTTTTGATGTCACCAAAGGTTCCGGATCTCCAATGGGATGGGCAAAGATCAAGAGTTTTGTTGGGTCGATCCAACTCGTGGGTTCGTATGGTAATGACCGGATTCCTCCTTGTGTGGAGGATTCAAAGATGATGTACGGGTATTTTCTCGACCTCGTAGATCGGGTGTAATTTTTTGAGTAGAATAACCAAATCAGAATTTGTTTGCTTAATCCGTCAAATTTTCATGAGAAATCGGATTAAGTTCACCGCCTCTGATGATTACATGATCGATCGTAGGCTGCTGTTGCTTTTTGGACTTTGAATGCAGTAGAGGTCCGATTGATTCCCTCGCGAAAGACTTGCATAGTTTAGTCTTTAGGGAATGTATATAATAACATGCTATGTGATGTGTCCCATTTTAGGAATTTTATCCCCGCATAACGGATGTCACCTGCTTATAGCATGTTAATATGTATGTGTACACATTTCTTCATATTTCATTATTACATGGAGATAGATATGGAATGAAATTACAAGTAAATTGTGTTTACAAGTAATTGAAATGAGAGCATGAAGAGACTTTCCTCCGCTTTTGGGTTTATCGAGGTCGACCTATCTTAGGTTACTCTCGCGGCTTTTTGGCATGAAGGTTCCCAAATCATCGCAATCTACTAGACGGAAGTTAATCCGGCCTTTCAACCGGAGCGAATTTGGTGGTGTTTTCCGAGCCTCTGAGAATTAGTCTTCTCACGAGTCCAAAGAATCAAACACCGACGGATAGCCTCCCCGTGGAGGGACCACACAACATACATTCACATACATCGCGGCCTCACCGTATGAAAATGATGATGTAAGCTAATAGCACTAATATCACAATAGCATATACATGGTGCATAAGCACTAATGCGAATCACTAGCATCACAAGTGCTAGCATGTAAGCAAGCACTAGCATCACAAAGCTTATGGTGCGAAGCACTAATGCAATAAGGAAATGCATTCGCACACATTCATCAAAATGTAAATGCAACATCCACACACACAAGTAGATAAATAGTTTTGAAAAGATTGTAATAGCGGCTTAAGTCCTCTTATCGAGAGTCCTCAGCAGAAGTCGCCACCGTCGACGCCGGGATTTTTGGATGTCCCTTTCCGCTACTTGTTTCTTTTGGTGTTCTCATTTTAGGTGAGATTTGTTTGAAAAAACAAGTGAAAAAGGTCCCATATGTATAATGTCGACGATGGATCGTTAAGAGTCGCCATTGGTTTTTTAAATGGTTGTACCAACACAACCGAGAAAAGGTTTGCACATTGACCCAATGATGTGACATCGCTAAACCAAGTCGGTGAAACCGAGATTCATTAGGGTCCGGGACTTGGTTATGCGGGGGAAGGTGTTAGGCACCCCGACATCCGTGTTACTACTTGGTGACCGCTTCTTTTCAAGAAACTATTATCCTAAATGTGTGTGTGTGGGTCAAATTACCAGTATTGATTATTGATGCTTACGAGAAGTCACTAAGCTATACTCAATTATTGCTACAAAGAATTTGTGATCATATCTCTTATATTATTGATTCAATTATTGTCACAAAGATCATCCGTATAATATGTTATATTATTAAATCAATAATTGAGACGACAAGTTATAAATGATTAATAATTGTTGAAAGATTAAATAGGTGTTGATTAAAAATAAAATGATTTATGGTAATATTTATTCAATCCTTGATGTATATAAAGAGTCTATTATGAGACGTTTGTGGTAAGTTTGGTTATTTTATGGGGCCCATATGTCATCATCTAAGAGTCTCTTCACAATAGTAATTACCTTCATCAATAGTAATTATCTTCGTCAATAATAATTACCTTCAATCGATAGTAATTACATTTACAGACGTCAATCCACTCACTTAGTTTCATATTACGTGCATCGAACCACTTGGTGTTTCATATTACAAAGCGTCAAACCACTTTTTTTTTCACATCACATCACGGTCATTGAGCCACTTGCCTTTTCACATTTCAAGTGCTAAGCTAGAAATCTTCTATAAATAGAGGCCTAGTTCTTTATTATTTTTCACTTAATTCATTCAAGCTATAGAGAGAAAGTATAGAGAGAATAAAGAGAGAAAGAAGAAGAGTATTCTTACATTACACCATCGTAGTATTCAATCTACTAATGTAAGGGGTGTTATTCTTTCTTATTCATGAAGAGAACTGTTTGTTATTCCATTGCTTATTATTCGTTGGAATAACTTGTATACTGTGTTTACCTATACTTGATGACATTCTTCTATTATTTTGTTGGAACATCTGTTTGTGTGTTTTACAGGATTCGGTTAAAAGTCTTTTTATTATTACGTTGGAACATCCCGCCTATGTGTTTTTACAGGACACGGGTTCCGCTCTTTATTATATACATTGGAACATCCACGTCATGTGTGTTTTTTACAGGACTGGTTAAAATCTTTATTATTATTCTGTTGGAACATCCCGCTTGCAAATTTTGCTCGACTGGTTTTGTTATTATTATTCATTGGAATAACTTCGTCATGCGTAATTACCGCATGCATGGTGATTTCTTTTGTTATTCCATTCTTTATTATACTTAGTTGGTTAAAGTTTTGACTTCTATACTCCATGAAATTAGTAGAATATCCTTGATATTTGGCGCTTCATCCAAAGATCTTTTCATGGAAATATTCTTCTAATCATTCTTGAATTTTACTCTACAAAGCAAAGATCATGTTGACAATTTGGACATTATTAGTTCTGGATAAATTAATTCTTGAACTTGTTTTATTGAATTCTTATATCATTGTAATCATCCTCATGTTTATATTATGTTGAAAGTCATCTGGGTCACAAAGTGCATAGATGGACTTGGTATGATTATGACCGTGGATTATTATTGTAATCATGACCGTAATGTTACAAATGATGTGGTAAAAGTTATCATTGGCCCGTAGTGCATTGATGGGATGATTGTTGGCATGATCATGACCATTAATGAATACACGAATGTCCTTGGCTATAGTGCATGGATAATTTGTGGTCGTGATACTAAATAATATCCTCGTCAGTAGTGCGGCAGGGTGATTCGATGATGTGGATTATTTATTGTCGAGTCCCAAATGATAAAAGTCATGAAAAACCTTTTAAATCATAAAAGATAGTAGATTTTATTCTCTACTTGACTCTTTTAATGGATTGCTTGTTCCGCTACAGTTAAACTTGATGTTGTTATATTTTATTAGTTTAACACGTTGAAGGCTAACGATAATTTATTCTGCATTATCTTAGTCATAATATTTCTTCTTGGGCTAGTTGAGCTCACCCTTTCTTTCACTTTTTTTTCTTGAAATGAGAACATAGCAGGGACTAGTCGGGGAACGGAGTGACGGTCCAGAGGATAGCATTAGTAGTCCTTATTATTATGTGAAATAGTGTGTTAATAATTGTAATGAGGACTCCTTTTGAGTTTGTATAATCTCTAGTAGACAATAATTGTATTCAAACTCACAGTTATGTTTTTTTGTCGTATTGTACACGCTATAAACTTGTATTAGTAAGTTGTATTTGAATTTTGTACCATGTATCCTCGACGACCCAAGATGGGTGATGTATACCTAATTTTGGGGCGCCACGATTAGTATCAAAGCTTAGGGATATGATCCCCACTAAGATGTGAGAATAGTACTAGGAGGGAGAGACGGGAATTCCTTCGCTAGTATGACCTACCTAAGTTTATGTGGTATTTAATTGGCTCATCCGAATTTAGGAATAATATGTTACATGTCAATTAACCTTTGTTTTGTGGTAGTATCTGAAAATGACATCCGAGAATGTTGAGAATAGCAATGGAGCACATGCGACCGTTGATTCATCACATATCAATAATCAGGATAATGTGCATCAGGAAGGCGACAATCCTCATGCAAACAACAACACTGACCAAATGATGAATGATCAAATATTCAGGGGCTTTATGCAATTCATGCAACAAAGAAAGAGAGCGGCGCCCTATCCAAAATGCAGGTGGAAACACTAGAAACTCTCGGGCGGTCACCGCTAAACAGTTCAAGGAGCTGGGACCACCGGAGTTTAAGGGAGAGCCAAAACCACTTATGGCGGAAGCATGGATAAAGAAGATCACCAAGATATTTGATGTTTTGGGATGCTCCGAGGAGCAAAAGGTTCCCTTTGCCGCCTTTATGTTGCGTGGAGAGGCAGATTACGGGTGGGAATCGGTAAAACATACTCAACCTGCCGTACTGAAGATGTCTTGGGAGAAGTTCCAAGAGATGTTCAACGACAAATACTTTCTCGAAAGTATTCGTCACATGAAGGAGGTGGAATTTATCAAGTTGGTACAAAACAATATGACCGTGTCGCAATACGAGGATAAATTTACGGAGTTATCCCGGTTTGCGTCCCACTTGGTGGATAATGAAAAGAGAATGACACGGATGTTTTTAAGAGGTTTGAAGCCGGAGATACATCAACATCTTATTTATCATAAACTGTGTTTATATTCAGATGTTGTAAATATGGCTCAGTTAGTGGAGCGCGATAACGAGTCAACGCAACTAAAAGAGAGCAGCCGACAAAATGATAATACCAGCGAGAGCAGTCATCAAAGCGGTGACAACAAGCGTGGATGGAATCAACAGGCCAGAAATGGTAACCACTTCGGTGGTAATCAGGGCCAAAACAATAAGAATGGACATTTCAAGAAGAGGAGATTTAACAATTATGGAAAGACGTCAGCACCAGCACCCGTTGTTAAGGAAGGAGAAAGACCACCTATTATATGCTTTAAATGCGGAGGGGAGGGACACATCAGTCCAAATTGCGCGATGCCATCCAAAGCATGTTATAATTGTGGAAGAGAAGGTCACTTAGCCAGATTTTGTCTTTCACCGAAGACAAATTCAGCTAGGATGGAGGCACCAAAGGCCGTCCCAAAAAAGTCAAAGCCGGTAGTGAAAGGGAGAGAGTTTGTTGTGACCTCCCGAAAGCAAGAAACCCGAATGAGGTCATCACACTGTAAGCTTATCATAAACTCTAACGTAAGTCTATACTTTATTTGATAATTTGGTTCTACCCATTCTTTTATTTCTCCTACTTGCACTCATCGATTAAATTTGACTCAGGAGAAATTAGACTTTGACTTATCTGTGGAAACTCCGTTGGGAGAAACCTTCATTACATCCATCGTTTATAAGTTTTGTTTGGTTTAAATTTGCACTCTCACATTACTCCGTCGATCTTATTTCATTGAAAATACTTGCATTTGACGTGATTCTAGGGATTGATTGGTTAACTACCCATCATGCAAAAATTGATTGTTTCCGTAAGGTTGTTAGCTTTCATATTCCTAATCAACCTATTATGCGAATTCAAGCGACCAAACCATTAAAACAATCACGGTCATCTCAAGCCATAAAGCTATTCGTTTATTAAAAAATGGATGTCAAGCTTTCTTAGCTCATGTCACAGATTCATCATCGTGATTCGATGATGTGGATTATTTATTAAGCTGAGTCCCAGCGATAAAAGTCATGAAAAACCTTTTAAATCATAAAAGATAGTAGATTTTATTCTCTACTTGACTCTTTTAATGGATTGCTTGTTCCGCTGCAGTTAAACTTGATGTTGTTATATTTTATCAGTTTAACACTGTTGAAGGCTAACGATAATTTATTCTCGCATTATCTTAGTCATAATATTTCTTCTTTGGGCTAGTTGAGCTCACCCTTTCTTTCACTACTATTCTTCGTGAAATGAGAACATAGCGAGGACTAGTCGGGGAGCGGAGTGGCGGTCCAGAGGATAACATTAGTAGTTTTCACTATTCTGTGAAATAGTGTGTTAATAATTGTAATGAGGACTCCTTTTGAGTTTGTATAATCTCTAGTAGACAATAATTGTATTCAAACTCACAGTTATGTTTTGTTATTATTATTACCGATAGTTGTATTATTAAGTTGTATTTGAATTTTGTACCATGTATCTGACGACCCAAGATGGGTGATGTATACCTAATTTTGGGGGCGTCACACACATGGTTTGAATTTATGTAAAAATTCAATTTTTAGCAAGATATGGCAATGATGTTTTATAAAAGAGGTTTTTCAAACCCTGATGCTCAATAGTAATTGAGACCTTTTACACTCCCATTTTATTAAGTGTTCGGCTTGGTTGATTTTATTTTACGAATACGAGGCATCCGTATGAAAATAATATACAAAATGATGCCGACTTCCTCGTGGGTATAAAAACCATCTGAGGAAATTCAGACACCGCAGAATAATTTACAAGCTGCTTATAGTTGAAAATGTCCATCACGGGAACCGAATATAGATTCAATAGGCTGAATCTATGATCACATGATTCCTAGGCGCACAAGATACCGCAATTTGTATGAAAGCAGTAAGCATGTATATATATAAAAGCTGTAAATATATACAGACAGGATCACCAACCACGAAGCACCTCCATGGGGGATCATAAATATAAATAAAGTTGTTAAAAGCTATCAACCGCCACGGAGGAGACTCCAAGCGGGACGAAACGTAAATAAAGCTGTAAATACGGTCAACTGCCACGAAGGGAACTCAGGCGTGATGAATGTAAATAAAGTTTATCTAAAGCGATCAAGCGCCAATAAGTAAACTCCAGCGGGGACGTAAACGTGAAGAAAGTCAGTAAAAGCGATCAACCACCACGAAGTAAACTCCAGGTAAGACAAAATATATATAAAAGCAATAAACGCACCGGATGTAAAATCCAGGCTCATCGAACAGAGTTCGACCACAGTTCATATATATGAGTATATATATATATATATAAAAGCGAGTGAACGGACGGGCAATGAAATCTAGGCTCATCGAACAAAGTCCGACCACAGTTCATAAATATATATATATATATATATATATATATATATATATATATATATATATATATAAGCGAGTAAACGCATAGAATGCATCAAAGTTCAGGCTCATCGAACAAAGTCCGACACTACAGTTAATATATATAAGTATATATAAATATTAAAGTAGTAAGCGCCTCGCATCAAGTCTAGGCTCATCGAACAAAGTCCGACACACAGTTAATATATATATATATATATATATATATATATATATATATATATAAAAGCAAAGTAAACTCTCCGCATCAAGTCTAAGGCTCATCGAACAAAGTCCGACACACAGTTAATATATATATATATATATATATATATATATATATATATATATATATATATATATATATATATATATATATATGACTGAAATGAAATCACGGACCAAAGTCCAGGAAAAAGCAAGCAACATGACTCCCAACGTGTAGAAGGTGTGTGCAAAGATGAAGAGAAAGACTAAAGTGTGTGAGAAGGCTTACAAACTAAGCGATAAAGAAGGCTTTATATCTTTAGAGTGGGTAAACACTTGACTTTTGTAGGTACAAAAGGGCTATATATGAGCTCACTGAGGTGTTTAGAAGGGAAAAGTACACTGCATGGGGTGAGTGCAGAGCAAATCAAGGAGGGCTTCCTCGCTTTTCTCTTCCAAAATGGGCTGCCCAAGCCCTCTATTTATAGGCATTTTAGCCTAGGTGTACAGAGCAACAACTTGGGTGGGCCCGGGTTTGTCGGGTCGGGTCGTCTCGAAGTATGTGCACTCAGGCACTGTAATGTCCACTCGAACTTTCAGAAGTGCAATCCGGGCATCCGTTTGAGGTATACAGGACCTATTTCGGACCATGGTTGTCGAGAGTCAGACGATGGCATGGGATTAGAGTTTGTACGAAGTCATTGAAGATGGGATGATGCCCTCCGGTCTTCAAGCTTCAACTTTCATCCATTACCATGCACAATAGTCACTCGGGATTGGTTAGTCTTGTGGGACATCGTTGCGTAGAGACGTGACGTGGCATCGTGTTGACGAGATGACGATGTTGCCCCTTACCGGTGTTATCTCCGGATTGGGTTAATAAAGAAGACGTTGCTCAGACTTCGCTGAGATTGGACTGCTGCAATTGTTGAAGGTCCTCATTGTCACCTTTGAGGTGTGCTTGTCTTCCCGATGTCATTGCCGGGTTGGTGCAGTGTATCTCGTTGTGAGCGCCGAGATTGAAGCTGGTTGCATTTGAAGCAAGCATTTCTGGGGTTATCGCTGAAACTGCATTCATTGGGGTTATCACCAAGGTTAGTGGCTATTCCCATGGTTGGGACTGAGACTGGATATCTCGGGGTTATCTCCGAGATTAATCGGTCTTCTCCGGTGTGTGTTCCGGTATTGGATCTGCATGCCTCGGGGTTATATCCGAGGTTGGAATTGTTATTCCCAGAGTGTGATCTGGGGTTTGATGCTGAACTTCCGGTTGTATCCGGTATGGATTTGGATTATCTTTCAGGGTTCTCTCTTAAAAGACGAATCTGTCCTCCTGAAGTGTTAGTGATAGTAGTACAGAAAATTTCGAGTGTCTACACTAATTAAGTGAGCTTGAAAGTAGGACGACCATGACACTGCCTGGGTTTCTGGGTAACCCAGAAAACCCAGGAGTGGTCTGACAATGAGTTTGAATAGCCAGATCTTCGTGGTGTGGTATGATATGACCTAGATTATGGTTAATACTTCTAGTATTACATTAGTAGTACATGATAAAAGTTATAGCATACTCAGAAACCTCATAACCGGACATTTATGCCTGGTCAAAGTGAACATCTCGTTAACTAACATAGATTTCTAGGTTTCATGAAGAACAGCTCAAGAACACCTATAATGACAGGTTTAAATACGCTACTGAAGTGGTCGTTAATGACATTTATTACTAAAATAAATTATTTTTATTAAATAAATAGAAAAAATTAGTTTTTAATTATTAAAAATACAAAATAAATTATTAAAAATTATTTTAAGGTCTGAAAATTAGTTTTTAATTATTTTAAATATATTTCATAAATATTTAATATTTTTAGAATATTAAAAGTATTTAATTTATTTAATTATAATATTAAATAAATTATTTAAAAATGATTTTAATATGTGAAAAATCATTTAAAATTATATTAAGATATAAGAAAATATTTTAAGGTATTTTTAATGACTTTTAATATTTTGTGATAAATTTCATTAATTAATTAATATTAATGATAATTAAGGAATGTATTAAATAAATTATGAAAAATAGAATTAATGATTTAAAAATCATATAAAAATGATTTAATTATTATAAGAATATTTTAAGTTATAAAATATAACTTTTGATATTTTGTCATGAAAAAGATTAATATTATTAATATTAGATTTATTTAATACTTATATTAAATAAATTAGTTTAAAAATAATTTTTAATATTAGAAAAATCATTTTAAATGAAATTAAAGATTTTAAAATATTTTGAGTTATAAAATATAACTTTCAATATTTAAAAGAAAATCTCATTAATTATTTATTATTAATGATGTTAAAGTTATTTAATAATTAAATAAATTAGTTTAAAGATGATTTTAATATTATAAAAATTATTTTAAATGATAATAAATTGTTTAAAGATATTTTAAGTTAGAAAATATAACTTTTAATATTTAAAGGATAATTTCATTAATAATTTAATATTAGTGATATTAATTTAATAATAAATGATAATAAGTTTATTTAATAATTATATTAAATAAATAGTTTTAAAATGGTTTTATTTATTTAAAAATCATTTAATAAAGATATTAATGAATTAAAATATTTTAAGTTATAATTAATGACTTTTAATATTTTGATAAATAATACATTAATACTTTAATATTAATGATAATTTATTTAAAATGATTTTAAATTTTTAAAAATCATTTAAGGGTAATATTAATACTTTAAAAATATTATAAGTTATTATAAATAACTTTAATATTTTAGCAATGGTTTCATTAATAGTTTAATATTAATTAAATATTAATGATAATAGAATTGTTTAATATTTAAATCATTTAATAATGAATCCGGAGTTTGAAAATTCATGATAAATTATAATAAATATTTAAAAATTAGTATAAATCATTTAAAAATAATATAATTGATACTTACAGATATTGAACTACTGGATAAAGTCTTAGACTCGATAATTACCCGATAAAGATGTCGGTACACCGACATGTTTCAGAAATGGATCTAGACTTAGATATTTTGACTATATTAATATTTGTTTGTGTTTCAATGACTGTTGAATATGTGTGACAATGTAATTATGTTATGTGCTGACTGCAATAAGCAGTGCTATGTGTTATAGTATATTATTCTAATCAATCAAATGATCTTATTAATGATATGTTTCGGTATAAAAGATAAATCTAAGTTGTATAACTGTAAGCAGCAGACCATACAAGTATCTTACCTTTGCATTTCCTTTATGCAATGGACATGAGTAAGAAGTTTCAGAATTATACTATTATTGTACTAGATTATTAACTTTATTGTGATATATACTATATCCGATCATTGTTTATCAACATGTTAGTATATTGTAATTCAGATATATATTATGTTCGTTAATTTTTATATATGGTTATACAAGTGTCCTCACTTGGATAATCATTATATTTAATCACATGTTGATATATATATATATATATATATATATATATATATATATATATATATATATATATATATATAAGCCGTCTAAGCTATTTGACAAGCTAGATACGATTTAGAAATATCGTTGAATATGATAAAAAAAATTTTGCATCCAATCAAATTATTTTGGTTCAGATTCCAGACTAAGTATGAACATCCCGATCAAGGGAAAACTTTTATGCTTGGCAAGGCGGACAGAGTGAACGATAACATCGTTCTTGTAAATAGTATTGATCAATCACAGGTCCATGGGATGTACACCTCGCGTGCTAGTAAGTTAATTTTTTTCTGATTAAGTTCATCTAACCTTATCAAAATTTAAAACAATGTTCATAGTATGTCGACTACACTATATATATAGTCAATACGTAGTTTCAAAAATTTGAGATAGAATTGTTATGTTATTATTATCGGTTCAGTTTACTTCACAACTATTAATTCGTTGTAGAAGTGATGTACAAAGAAAACATTTAATTCTTTTCACTAATTATATTTATAATTGTTATTACTTCTTTGGGCACCCAAATGCTCATTCTTGCTTTAAATTTAAATGTTTTCAGCTAGGCATGATCAACCCGAAGGTTCAGACAAGAACAAGTGAAAAGGAAAGCAAACAAAATATGTTTGATGGTATCTTTTGTAATAGTTAGACTGTATTAATATAATGATATGTATTATATATCATGTAAAGAATTATAGTAAAGGTTGCGTACTTGGGATTAGACTCTGATAAATGTAAGTTAAGTTTGATATTTATTTATTGTTATTATTATTAGTATAATTCCGCTCATAGAAATGGTATCGTAAAGAACTGAGTTCGGGTTTCAAGTACCTGAATTTGGGGGCGTTACAACATGGTATCAGAGCTTTAGGGTTAGAAACCTTAGGTGGGTTAAACTTTAGGCTATAACCTTGGAATATAGGGAAATGTTGAAAATATAAATAACTCATATAGAGTTTAAAAAGGAGATGAATTGAATAAATTCATCGTTAGATCAAATAAAAGATAACTTGTATAAAACTATTATTTGATATGTGTATATATTAGTTGATAATTAGGATAACTTAGGTGTGTAGATGTCAGATAGAAAAGAATTAGAATACCCTCAGATTGTAAAGAAGGAGCTTATCTCCATAACCGAGCTAATATTAAAGCCAATAGCTGAAATAGAGGCTCACATTGAAAGCTACCTCAATGAGGGGGTTGATTTGAAAAGTGTAGTACCAGACCCAAAAATGATAATATAACTGATAGGTAGAATATAGTTAAAGAATATGTGGTCAATGTTGAGTTCTTAAACTCATATATTTGTGGTGTGTTTTTAAACTCATAATGTGTTGCAAGTTGGATGAACTTCGTATAGTTAGGCGTGAATGGATTATCGAGGATAATGGGAATATATAGAATACCAAGCAATTGATCCTTAGTGGAGGCGTAAGAAATAAGTAGTATTAGTATTACTTGAATTTGTATGATTCTATGTTGTGTATATGATAGGTATGTCCGTATAAGGTAATATTCTTAACTTTTGTATAAGTTTTGGTAGCGATTCCCGACTTTTGAGTCACAAAGGGATAGCGAATGATTAAAGCAGTATGTGCTATGGTATGTAAAGTGTTATAAATATGAGTCTATGTGGGATTAGCAAAATAAGTTGGTATAAAGATAGTAGATATTTATCTGGATACAGGTTAATACGGTAAACTAAAGTTTTCAAAATCTAATATTTTGAGTACATGACTATTTGAATAGAAAATTTTGCGTTATATGTTAACCGTATACGATAAGGTTTAGAATGTAAGTGAATAAACAATAATTTATAATAATGCTGCCAAGACGAAAATGAAACCCAAGGACGAAGAACACATCAACAAAGTCGGAAGACAACGGACACGATCATGTAATTTTGCGAATATGGATGATCAAGCTATGTAGAACGAATACCAGTCGCGGAAAGATCAGCCAGATAATCGATCGACGAATGTCAAAGACTTCAAGGCGATCGTACTGTCAGGATTTAGAGGATTAACTGACCTTGTAGCAACGTTTGTAATAGCTAGGATAATGGAGGGGCAAAAGATAGTTTTGTCACCTATACGATAAAAGAAAAGGAGATAAAGGGTAAGTCTGTGTGTTATAAGTGTGGAGAGGGGACATATCTCTCCCAACTATCCCAATCCAAGATTTTACAGTAGGTGTTTTAAGTGTGGATCAATGGAGTATAATGTGAAAAACTGTTCAAGAAGGAGAAGGGAGGCAAGGAATGCGAATACGAGGAAAGGCAGGAGAACATTGGCGACAACGTGACCAACTTGAACAAACGAACCAACAGAATCAACCGCAAGAGTCTTCAACGTGACCGTTCAAGAAACTGTAGCAGCCGGGGATGCAACTCCAGGTATTATTCGAACAAATTTAATTTTCTTACGTTTTCTTATATATAGTAAACTATTTTATAAATTATTTTGAAGGAGGAAATTGAGTTCTATTAGAAATTAATTTTCCATATAAGCAGATAGATAAGCTTTATGCTGAATAGTTAAAGATCAGTTCGATCAATTTTGATTGAGATGTACTCGCAATGATTATGTATGCTATGTACCCTGGTATGTATAGGTTTTAAAATGGTGATTCCGCGGACGGAATCTTTATAAGGGAGGGTGAATGTAATAATCTGATATTTTCTATATATTTAAATAAGAAATTTTGTGTATAATTTTTTTATTTATTTTAAGGATGAGGATTTATACAAGATAAAGCTTATGTAATTATGTATTAAATAAAAATATTTTTATTACATGAATGTTTGCAAATAATTTTATTTTAGAATTATTGATTATTATAAAGTATATTCTTATAATAATTAATTTCTGATAAAAATGTTTTATTAATTATTTTCCATGAAAATATGATTATTATATTATTTAGATAATACATGAAATGATTACAACATTATTATAATAACAATTTTATTATATGAATTTATTTTTGATTAATTAAGTTATTTATTTTAACTTAATTATTAATGTTATATTTGAAAGATAAATCAGATATGGAATCCAAAACCCTAATTTTTGATTTTTATCAAGGAATGAGAATAATAATATAATATTAATTATATTTTAATTTTTTTGTACTATAAATATGTATTGTATGTATGCATTATTAATAATTGGTCAATGATGGTGTGGTATTTGAAAACCCTAGTTTGAAGTCAAATGAGACTTTAAAATCTGTCTAAGTAAATATGTTATATAACATTTATTATAATATTATTTTATTTCAGTGTCGTAAATATGTACTGTATATGTGTGGACTGATAATGTTGGTCAAATTATGTGTATAATGTTAAAACCCTAGTTTTAAGCTGTTAAACCCTAATTTAAAAGTTGAATGCCAGTTTAAGACTGTTACGTAATCATGTTAATGTGATTTATGATTGGTTTTATAGATATTAACCCTAATTAGGGAGAACCTTAATTTTCAAAACCCTAATGTGTTTTTTTAGAATAAACCGTTATTATTTTATTTTCCTAAATTATAAATCCTAATTTGCTAATGGTAAACCCTAATCGCTAAATTGGGAAGTGTAATGCTAATTAGTGTCTCTTAAACCTAATTAGCAAAGTGTTAAGTAATTAAAGACCTAAACTAATTTAGGAAACCCTAATTATAATTTTTAGAAACTAAAATCTTATTTTTTTTTTACAAACCCTAAATTGGAAATTCTACTAATTCAATGTCCTAAACCTTAGGGTCAAACCCTAAGGGTTTGACAAGTTACCAAAATGCCATTAAATTTGTTAGACAAATGAGCATATTGCCCCTCTTACATAATTGATAGATAACTTGTAGATTTGGCCAAACCTTTAGTTGTTCAACAACTATAACTACTCTTTTGACTTAAAAGCTCCAGATTCAGCCTCTTTTGATCAATCATATACATTGTATTAGATTATATATAGTCTAAGAGAGAGAAAAGTGTGTATTCTAGCCCATTTGTCCAACAAACCGACTCTCTCTCTCTCTCAAGACTCACAAATTTATGTAGTAGACCAGTCCCAAAACACAGCCCCACGTTTACCATAACAATCTAGAAGATCAGATTCAAGAAATCAAAGCATAAAAGTATAAACCCTAGAATTTAAAAACCTTATGATATGATGTTAGATCTTGTTGTTTGATGTTTAATGTTGTGTAATAAGATGTTATTTAGTGATCTGGGTTGTTAGATCCCAGATCCATAACATTAAAGTGCTCAGATTTGAAGTTCTTAAAATTTTGGGAAAGTTTAACATTTATGTTTGACAACGAATGTCAGTGGTTCTAGATCTTACCTTGTTCATGATGTTTGTTATTTTATGTTTTAGATCTATAGCTTGTCATGTTGTCTTTGACCACTACAAGGAAACCAACTAATCCCGACGGAACTAAGTTCGACGGACTGTATTTAGTCGAAATTAATATAATTTCGACGAAATATTAGGTCAAAAATAATTCCATCCAAAATAGTTTATTTCCGAGGAAATTCCGTCCGGAATATAAGAACTCATATGACGCCAAATTTCCCGCTAGCGCGAAACTTAAATTTGACGAAATTATGGTTATTTTCAAGGGACTGTACGTCGAAGATAAGGTAATTTCTAGGGACATAGGTCCGTCGGATATTCGGTCGGAAATATCTTATAAAACCTATTCGACTGACTCAGGACAACATCTCCCCGTATTCTCTCAATTTTATTTCTCTCATCTCTCACTCTCTCATCTCAGTCTCTCCTCTCTCACTCTCATCTCTCTCTCATCTCAACGCCCACCTTGCCAACACCTCCACCACGACCAATGCGTTCCCCTTCTCGCGATCGATCAGTTATCCCCCACCACCAGGCGCCCCTCTAGCTGCCGACCACCACCACCACCATCTTAGTTCTCTGCCTTCTTCCTCCAGCCGCCGACCACCACCACCATCACATGCCGGACAGTTTATTAGCTCCAAAAGGTATGAGTTCAAATATTGTTTCATTTTGATGATGATGTACAAAATCAATAGATTAAATAATTTTTATATTGTATGTATATATTTATTTGAGTCTAAAAATTGATAAATTCCTTAATTGGTTACTGTATATGCATCAATTTGGCTTTGGCAATTGGATTTGAGGCTGAAATTGGTATAGGGTTAAAAAATTGTTATATATTTGGTGAAATTTGGATTTGAGGTGAAATTTGGGGCTAAAATTTGGTATATATTTTGATTGAGAATGGATAATTATGCAGTATATATTGTTTGCATTGTTTATGTAATTTAATTAGTTTTCAATCTTGAATTTAACTGATTTTTGGAGTGTTTTTAATTTTGATATATTTGCAATTTCAGAAATTGAATTTGTGATGAAATTACATAGGATGTATGCATTGCAAGATTTTGTCAGAATTATTTTGATAATATTAGTAATTAGTCCCAATATTAAAATATAAACTAATTTGAAGTAAATTAAATAAAATCAAACAAATTTTATTTTATTTAATAAATAAATTAAATTTAATAAAAAATATTTACAAATATATAATATAATACAAATAGAATTCAATTCAATAAAGAATAAAATAAAATATAATCAAATAATTTCAATTTAATTTAATTAAAATAAAATAAATTAAATTAAAGTAAAGTAAAATAAATTAAATTTAAATAAATTAAATTAAATTAAATTAAGGCTAAATTAAATTTAATGAAATTAAATTAAATTAAATAAGTAGGAGTGAATGTCGAACAGTAGTCTTTATAGATTCCTAACAATTCTCATAAACTAAGTACCACTTACTTAGTTTATCATTGGCAAAATAAAATAAGTAGGAGTGAATGTCGAACAGTAGTCTATAGATTCCAAATAACAATTCTCATAAACTAAGTACCACTTACTTAGTTCACATTGGCAAAATAAACTAAGTAGGAGTGAATGTCGAACAATTATTCTCTATAGATTCCAAATAACAATTTTCATAAACTAAGTACCACTTACTTAGTTTATTATCATTGGCAAAATAAACTAAGTAGCATTTGCTTAGTTTGCCACAATTTTCAATATATAAATGCAATAACACTCTCCCTACATATATGTACTCTTTCTTGTATACAGGTTTCGACATAGCAGTTGTAGCTAATAGTACTCCAACTGGTTCCTCGGCAATAATTAAAAAAAAAGGGGTCGTAGTTCCTGTTTGTGTTCTATACTCGAATAATAAAGGTAATTGAATTACTGCAGACATTCCTCACTGTTCCATCATAACAGATGACAACATTCGGAAGGAGTGCCAGTAAGTTGTTGAACAAAGTTCTAGGTTAAGCAACCCTTTAGATGAGCGAACGATCACTTCTTTGCTAGGAATGAATAATCTCCCCATATGAGTCCAATCCATGATATAAACAGCTTCTCACCACTCCAAATTTCTCAGATGGGTAGTTCTCACAGAACGTCTCACCTCTTGTATGAGAACTATCAATTTGTGGAATTCAGAGTGGTGAGAAGCTGTCTATATCATGGATTGGACCCATATGGGGGAGATGATTCATTCTTAGTAGAGAAGTGATCGTTAGTTCATCTAGAGGGTTGCTTAACCTAGAACTTTGTTCAACAACTTACTGGCACTCCTTCCGGATGTTGCCATCTGTTATGATGGAATAGTGAGGAATGTCTGCAGTAATTCAATTACCTTTATTATTCGAGTATAGGACACAGCAGGAACTACGACCCTTTTTTTCCCGGTTGCCGACTCAAGTAGATATTCCACATAACAATTCTTATAAACTAAGTAGAATTTTCAATTATATATGTACTATACTTTGAAACTTAGAAACACGTTTGACATACACTCAGTAGGGGTGAATGTCGAACAGTCCCCAGTTTGGGACTGTTATTGGATGTTATGTCTCTCACTTAGGCCGGTGCAAATATGAAACGGTACATTTTTTGTTATTTTGAGGATTAATCGACTGTTATCTCTATATGTTCTCCGAGTGCATACTTAGATTAAGTTATCTTAGTCTATTTCGTGTGCTTGGAGACCATGGGGAGGTGCTGCCAAAATTTTCTTGAAACTCATGAAACATACTCAACGTGTTTGCACTAGTGACGAGACGCATCCAATAACGGGATAGAAGCCTTACCCCTATCCTGTAGAGGTACTAGGTAAATCTAATTCACGCATGAATATCCAAATTAACTTAATGCGGTACGATGCCACTTTTATGCAGACCGTCTTGCGAGAGTTCCACGTAAGTTAAACATATTATCACTACATAGTTGTATTGGGATGACGAAATCAATTGTCCTTAATTTTAAATAATCTTTTGTTATAGGTTTATTATCGATTTGACCCAAGCATCTCTCAGTCAGCTGGCGATGATATGATTGAGCATCACGTCACTGCGAATTACTCTGGATGGTTGTGTGAGATGCGACAGAAGGCAGCCCGGGTAGTTGTGGACCAGCCCGGGACCACCATCAGAGATCATCAGCCTCGCATAGTCTCCGATTTAGCCTAGGAGGCTATGTGTACGCACTGGGAGGCTAATGACTTCAAGAAAAAGTCTCGAAGAAGCGAAGAAGAAGAAGTGGTCACTCCGGATAGTACACACCTTTGGTTCTCGATTGTTCGAGGAGGATAAGCGGTAAGTGCGTTGTATTTAGTTATTTATGTGTCAAGTTCTCACACAAATACTTAAGACTGTTTTAAGATTGTTTTATTAGGCATTGGGGAGGACCTTGGCCGAGATCCTACCATTCTAGAGTTTTGGGATCGATCCCACATGCCAAGTGACGAAGCGTGTCTTTGTCTCAGTGATTTTAGCTATACTGGGTAAAACTCATCTTACTATTTAGCTTTTAATAATATTCAATCGTAAATAAAATGATATAATTAACATAATGATATCTGAAATACATTACAGACCGATTTAGAGAGGCTTGGACGAGCGTATAGCTGAGCTTCAAAATATTAATATCAATATTATACTTATATTAATATTTTTTAATATTAATGTTAATAATATTTAGTATTAATAATATTAATAGTAATAATAGTAATAACTAATATGAATATTAATACTAATATTACTATAATTCTTATTAATATAAATATTAATATCATTAATATTACAAACTAATATTTCATTGTAATTTAAGCTTATAATAATATTAATATCATTAATAATATTAATATCATTAATTACTAACTAGTTGAATCAATTTGAAAAGGAAGGAACCAGCCGCTATCATTAATATCATTAATAGAAGAGGAACCAACCGCTACAAGTTGTTGTGCCATTACTTTTTGGGTTGTTCTCAACAACCTATTGTCATTGATGCAATCCTTTTATATATATATATATATATATATATATATATATATATATATATATCACTATTTTAGCAATCAAGTTATCGTAGTAGATCAATTAAATGGAAGGTCGAGATTAGAAATAAAATATACATGTACCGCTACATGTTGTAGCTACCAAACAACAACTAGAAGCGGTTCTATTTTAATAATGGTCGGGTTTAACTTACTAAAGTGGACCCACTTTGTCGAGATAAAATATAAAAAGTAGCGGCTTGGTCTTTAAATATATATATATATATATATATATATATATATATATATATATATATATATATAAACACACACACACACACACACATACACACACACACACACACACACACATATATATATATATATATATATATTTTCTTCCGTTGTCCCACTTTATCAAATTGAAAGCTAAAGATTTTTTTAATATACCAATCGGTTGAAGCTGTTGCGACTTGGTCATTTTTTTTCTTCTTCTATTGTCCCACCCACTTTGTCACATTTAAAGCTATTAAAGAATTATTTTTTTTAAAATACCAACGACTATTCTTGCTCACTATAACCGGATCTATTTATTCATTCATATACTTCCTCCCATCCAAATTATTACTTTTTTTTAAACTAATTTGATATGTTAAAAATATTAAAATAATTTATTTAAAAGTCAAAGCAAATTATAATAATTTTTAAAATTAATTTGATATGTTTAAACTTTTAAAATAATTTATTAAAAGTTATACCAAATTATTACATTTTTTTACAATTAATTTGATACCATTAATTAGTACCTTCTTCAATAATTTATGAAATATTTGATTTAATAAAAAAAATTGTACAAAATATTAACTGAAGTTAAAATAAATTCACATTATAAAGCAGTTAAATCAAAAATCTGCTGCTCCAAGTCTCTCGTGCTTACCCCATTTACCCTTTAAGGTGTGTGAACCATCTTAGTTCCATGATGTGAGTTAGCTGCCAGGTTTGCAATTAAGTTCCTTGTAGCTTCTGGAGTCTTTTCGACCAGTGCTCCTCCACTTGCTGCATCAATCATGCTTCTTTCCATTGGTAGCAGCCTCTCATAGAAGTACTGGATCAAGTGATGATTATCAATCCCGTGAGGTGGATAGCTGGAACATAACTTCTTGAACCTTTCCCAATACTCGTGTAGACACTCGAAATTTTCTGTACTACTGTCACTAACATTACAGGAGGACAGATTCGTCTTTTAAGAGGGAACCCTGAAAGACAATCCTTATCCATACCGGATACTACCAGAAGTTCAGTGTCAACCCCGGAGCACACTCTGGGAGTAACAATTCCAACCTCGGAGATAACCTCGAGGCGTTCAGATCCAATACCAGAACACACACCGAAGAAGACCGATTAATCTCGGAGATAACCCCGAGGTATCCAGTCTCAGTCCCAACCATGGGAATAGCCACCAACCTTGGTGATAACCCCAAGGAATGCAGTTTTGGAGATAACCCCGGAAATGCTTGTTTCAAATGCGACCAGCTTCAATCTCGGCGCTCACAATGAGATACTCTGTACAAACCCGGAGATAACACCGGGAGGATAGGCACACCTCAAAGATGACAATGAGGACCTTCAACAAATGCAAGAATTCAATCTCAAAGAAAGCTCGAAGCAACGTCTACTTTTATCAAATTTCAAACCGTGATAACACGGTGAGGGGCAACATCGTCATCTCACCAACACGATGCCACGCCACGTTATCTCAACATTTCATACACATCTCTACGCAACGATGTCCCACAAGAATCAAGGATAATCAATCCCGAGTGACTATTGTGCGGGGTAACAGATGAAATTTGAAGCTTGAAGACCGGAGGGCATCGTCCCATCTTCAATGACTTCGTACAAACTCTAATCCTATGCCATTATACAACTCTCGACAATGGCGATCCGAAATAGGTCCTGTATACCTCAATCGGATGCCTGGATTGCACTTCTGAAAGTTCGAGTGGACATTATAGTGCCCGAGTGCACGTACTACGAAACGACCCAACCTGAGAAACCTGGGCCCACCTGGGTTGCCTCTGGTACACCTGCGGCTTAGCCGCAGGTACCTGCGGCTCCATCCTCTATAAATAGAGGGCTTGGGGTGGCCATTTTGCAAGTGAAAATGACGAGGAAGCCCAGCCCAATTTGCTCTGCACTCACCCCATACAATGTACTTTCTCATTTTAAACACCTGTGAGCTCATATATAGCTTCTTTTGTACCTACAAAAGCCAGTGTTTACCCACTTTAAAGATATAGAAGTCTTCTTTGGCAGTCCATTGTCGACATTATACATGTTAGACCTTTTTCACTTGTTTTTTTAAATAAATCTCACCTAAAATGAGAACACCAAAGAACAAGTAACGGAAAGGGACATCTAAAAATCCCGCGAAGCGACGGTGGTGAGCGCTAGCTGACTCTCAGTAAGAGGACTTAAGCCGCTATTACAATCTTTTCAAAACTGTTATCTGCTTATGTGTGGATGTTGCATTTACATTTATGATGAATGTGTACGGATGCATTTCCTTATTGCACTTAGTGCCTCGCACCATAAACTGCTTGTGATATTAGTGCTTTGTACATGTCATCATTTTCATATGGTGAGACGCGATGTATGTGAATGTATGTTGTGTGGTCCCTCCACCAGGAGGCTATCCCGTCGGTGTTTGATTACTGGACTCGTGAGAAGACTAATTCCCCGAGGCTCAGGAAAGGCACCACCCAAATTCGCTCCAGTTGAAAGACCGGATTAACTTCCCGTTGAAGACTATATCATTTGTTCATTTTTAACGGTTCAAAATTTGTGGACATATACTCAACTTATTTATGTATAACATATCCAAAAATCACAACGATCCAACGGTCATATTAAAAATTATAACTCACACAATAAAGCTGTAAGAACACCGATTTGATCTTTTAATACCTCCAATCCAAGCAAAATATCGATAAAATACCTCAACATTAATTCCTTCATTTATAACCACATAAATAAATCCATCATTTATATCCACATCAAATAAATATTTCATTATCATATAAATCAATAATTAATTATTCACAAATAATATTACGTAATCACAATAATGACAACCAGGCGGCTCCCGTGAAAGAGGGGCTTTCCGATAAGGATTTCTCTTCTTGGCGGCGTAATTAGGTGACCAAACCTCTCCTCGATGTAACTTTCTAGACATTGCCAATAATGCTATCTCATAATATTATTCAAATAATATGAATTATTGATCCGATAATGGGAAATCATAAAAGTGACAATTATTGAAACCATAATAATATAAAATATCAACGCAACAATTATTGAATCAATAAAATAAAATATTGAACAGTAACTATTGTAACAATTATTGAGTAGTGCCTTCTTACGTAAAGATCAATAATTCAACAATACTGTGCAATACCGTGTGCTACTGTGCAACCACGCGTATTACTTTACTTTACCAACCGGGTAATCCAACAGTGTTAACGGTAACGATTACGCCGTTATCTATAAAAACTTAAATTTTGTCGTTTTCTTCATCCGACAGTTATCCGTTATGGGACCCATAATTAGCTGCGCCGTCGTACGAATATTCCCCGACAGAAAGAATATTCCACGACCAAACGAATACCCCGATAAATGAATATTTTATAACCACTTGCGTATTTTGAAAAATTTCATATATTACCCTTAACTTTAACTTTTTATCAATTTAACCATTTACTGAATAGGAAAATTGAAAACTTTTATTTCATAAAATTTGGGGTCTTATAGTTTTAGCCGGCATCGGCAAACCATTTTCTGAAATGGTCAAACATGGGGAGATGGTTGAGATGGGATTGAAGTCCGGAAAGATTCAAGACCTAGCTACACTTAAAGCTGTTGCTGATAGCATCCAATCCGGAAATTATGGAAACAACCCCCGGAGGGTCCATAAAAAGAAAGAGGAAGATGTTTCCCTGATACTACAGGGTCAAAAAGGCAATCAGAACATGCCTATTCAAAGGAGAAACTACACTCCCTTTCAAGCACAGTCTACGAACCCTCCAATACCAAAAGGTGGAGAAGTCAAATGCCCTCGAGTGTTCACACCCTTAGGGGATACCCTCGAGAAAATTCTCAATCTTCTGACAACATAGAAGAAAATTACATATCTTCTTCCACCAGCCAGCCCTAATGGACGGGGTTTCAATGCTGCTTGGAAATGTGCTTATCATCTTAGGGGCACCGGACATGATAGTCGGGGATTGGGCCTTGAAACATAAGATCCAAGACCTGATAGACAACGGTGAGATCGTGGTCACCAAACCAGATCAGCCTCACGTTCAAGACAACCCTCTTCCTCAGCACAAAGAAGAAGAGGTCAACATGATCAATTGGAGCAATGGACAGAACTCCAATTTCAACTGTAAATCCTCCCAGACCCTCAAAGATGGTGCTGACAAATGGGATTATGCCGAGTTTCAATTCATAATGGAACGAAAGATAAAAGCTTTAGGCAAGCAAATTGAATAATTGACAGAATTGGTGACTTATCAGCATCAAGTGACTCATCAATTAATCAGTCAGGAGCATGCCAGTCTCCTACCTCTTGTCATGAATGTTCCCTCGTCACTTTCAGAAAATGAAATGTTGGAAGATAAAGTGACAAAGAGAGCAAATGCCAACCTATGGAGGAAATCCTTTAGATGTTAATCAATGAAGGAAGGATTAGTTCCCTTCTACCTCCAATCAACCAGATTCAGTATGCATAACTCGATGGAGTATGTCAATATCACTCCCGATCCTCATGGCCACAAGACGAGAAGAATGTTGGGCACTCCGCAACCTTATCCAAATTCTAATTGACATTGGTGTCCTACACTTAGCAGACGATGATACTGTGTTACGTGCAAGTGAGAATTCAGGTCCTACTAAGTGGAAGAGTGTGGTAGCATTCATATCCACTGAAACTGATGGGGTTAACAAATCGCTCACAATGCCAACAATTCAACTCAAGGGAAGCAACAATCCTTTGAAAGTGGCCGCTCCCGAGCCAATCAACTTGCCGTGCAGAGCACAATATCCTATTGTTAGCTTGCGCAAAGTTCCATGGAATTATGGAGAAGGTGAAGGATCCACCTCACATACAATTGCTATAGTGTCGAACGAAAATCCACTGTATCTTCCCCAACGGGTGATGAAGTCTACCATCAAATCAAAGGGGAAATTACCCATGGAGAAGATTGAAAAATTCCTCCGCATTATGGGTCATAACGAAGCCAAGGTGGTTTTAAGCTTAAAAGAAGCTCCACAACAAATATTAATTTTGGACTTGGTCCTAACTTTCGAGAATCACCGGAAGGTCTTGTTGAAGGTTTTAGAAGAAGCCTATTTACTGACATCAGTTGATACGGAAAAATTTCAACATCTGGTTGATCACATTTTCAACAACAATGTGATATCCTTCACTAATGATGACATACCGCCCGAGGGGACCGGTTATTGCAAGCCGTTGCACATTGCGGTCTTGTCCTCTGGATACATACTAGCTGGAGTCTTAATAGATGGAGGTTCATCTCTAAATATCTGTACATACGCTACCTTGGTGAAGATGAATATCAATCTCAACCGAATTCAGAGTAGCCATACGATTATCAAAGCTTTTGACGGAGCCTGTCGGAATTTGGTCATAGTAATTGAGCTACCAATTGAAATTGGTCCCCACACATTCGGCGTATCTTTCCACGTACTCAAGATAGATTCAGGATACAACCTGCTCTTGGGACAACCATGGATTCATATGGCTGGGGCAGTCCCCTCCACCCTTCATCAACAATTGAAATACATTATCAACAATAGTCTGGTCACGGTCAACGCTGAACCAGAGTGTCCTCAACATGGGGACATGCCATTCATCAATGCCAACACAGATGTTGAACCGGTAAGTTTTCATTCCTTGGAAGTAAGCAATACCCAATACCATGCTATTGGAATGCCATTACCCGAACCCAAGATTTCTGCCGAGGTAATGTCAGCTACTCAAGAAATGATGTCATTGGGTCATAAACCGTGACAAGGGTTGGGTAAAGATTGCCAGGGTATCAAATACCCAATTTGATTAACAAAGCAAACTGGAACAGCTGGGCTAGGCTATTCTGTCAGTTCTAGTAATAGGAATAGTCATGAGCATCAGTAGATTCCTTCAGCTTCAACCATCCGGTGTTTATCTTCACCTTTAAACTCTGAGTTCGCACAACCTCCTGTAAAGGTGCCAGCCAATGTAATGGCTATGTTATTTCCTATACCGATACCGATAAAGGAGAAAGAAGTCTTTGTTCCATATCCTACAGTGGAAGAAGAGGAACGAAGAATCAAGAAAGACGTCATCCGAATGGTGTTAGGCATACGAATCATCGTTCATGATGAACATACCAACAGACACACCCCAAACGATGATTGCCCAGACATAATGACCATTATTCGGGACAGGGAGGATGATGATAATCCCTCCATCACTGCGGTCCACCCGGACTTTGCCCTTTCCAATTGGAACAACACTCCTTGCATTGGTCGCCAAGGGTAAAGCGGCGTAAACTCTTTTACTCCTGTAGATATAATAACCGCTTACTTTTTACATACAATATTAGCAGTTTATTTTGCCGAAGATATGCTACTTTGTGTATGATCAACACATTTCATATATACTAAGTGAAAGCATATTTTGTTTGAGACTACGAATTTAGATGTGCTTTGTGCTTTGCGACACGGTGCCTCTTCTCCACAAGGATTGTACCTTTGATGTAGAGATGAATTCACCTTGATGGATATCTGAGGATGACATTGAGGTGCCTCCAAAATTCAAGAATTGGTCAAAGACAAACCTAAACCCAACCTTGATCAAACCACTTCTTTCAATCTCTGGAACCTTAGAAAGCCCTAAGTTAATCCAGATTGGTTTAGACCTTACCCCAAACCAAAGGAATGACATGGTTACGCTATTAACCCAATTCCAGGATGTGTTTGCATGGTCTCATGAAGACATGGTGGGTTTGTCCACTGACATTGTCCTTCATCGCCTTCCCATTAAAGAGGGATTTAAGCCAGTCAAGCAAAAGCTCAGGCGATTGAAACTGGAGTTTAAAGGTAAAAGAAGAAATTGTGAAACAATTTCAAGTTGGCATCATTATGGTGTCCACATATTCTGAGTAGATATCCAACATTGTGCCCGTGCCTAAACCTGGTGGGAAGGTGCGAGTTTGCGTGGATTACCGGGACTTGAACAAAGCTTGCTTAAAAGATAGCTTTCTCGTGCCATTTATCCACATTCTCATTGATAATACTACGTAATACGACATGTACTCCTTTGCTGATTGCTTTGCGGGGTACCATCAGATTATGGTTGCTGAGGAAGATCGTGAGAAAATTGTTTTCATCACGCCTTAAGGAACCTTTTGCTATAGACGGTTGTCATTCGGCCTCATCAATGCCGGAGACACCTATCAACGAGCTATGATGGCTCTTTTCCACGACTTAATGCACAAAGAGATCGAGATCTACGTGGATGACATCATTGTCAAGTCCCGGAAGGAGGATGACCATCTAGACCATCTCAGAAAGTTGTTCAACAGGTTGCGTAAGTACAACTTGAAGTTGAATCTAGCTAAATGCGCCTTTAGTGTTAAATCAGGCAAGTTGCTAGGATTTCTAGTCAGCCACAAAGGGATTGAGCTGGATCCTACCAAAATCCAAGCCATCATGGAAATGCCCATTCCTCAGACAGGAAAGGAAATACGGGGATTTTTGGGAAGAATCAACTTCATTAGCAGGTTTATCTCTTAACTCACAGCAACCTGTGAGCCAATCTTCAAGCTATTAAGGAAGAACTCCTCCATGAAATGGAATGATGAGTGTCAAAATGCCTTCCTCATAATCAAGAAATAGCTAGTCAAAGCTCCCGTGTTGGTACCACCCAGAGATGATGTTCCCCTGTTCATGTACCTGTCCCTAAGTGACAATGCCATGGGTCGCATCTTTGGGACAAAAAAGACGATAGAGGCAAGAGCGAGCTATCTATTATCTCAAAGAAAAGATTGACATCGGTGAACACAAGTACACTCGATCGAAAAGACGCGTGTTGTGCTTTAGCATGGGCTTCCATGAGGTTACAACATTACCTCCATGGTCACACAACCCATCTCATATCCCGCGTGGATCCTCTCACATACGTGTTCAACAAACCCATGTTAAATTGTCGGCTGTCCAGATGGCAGTTGATCCTACAATAATTTGACATCGTATATGTGACTCAAAAGTCCATCAAAGGTCAAGGAATTGCGGATCAACTGGCCGCCGTACCTTCAGGGGATTTCAAACCCTTGGAAACATATTTCCCCGATGAAGGAGTAATGACAGTTCAACAATACCATCGGTACGATACACGCCAATCATGGAAGATGTATTTTGATGGAGCTGTTAATCTGGAAGGTTCTGGAGCTACAGTAGTTCTAGTATCTGGAATGGGGGAGCAGTATCCCATCACTGTCAAATTGTAGTTTGTCAGAACCAACAATTCAGCTGAGTATGAAGGCTGTCTCATGGGGCTAAAACTTGCCCATTTAATGGGCATCAGGCGGTTAACTGTCTTTGGAGATTCAGAGTTGGTAATCAAACAATCCACTGGAATCTATCAAACCAAGGAACTACATGTGCTGCCTTACCATCGGCAAGTTTTACAAATGGTTTTGGAGTTCGAAGAAATCTCCTTTCTACACATTCCTCGTAATAAGAATGACTTTGCGGACGCATTAGCTACTTTGGCCTCCTTGATTCATATATCAGATAAGGAACACCTGCCAAGCGTCACAATGTCCCTGCACAAGGCCCCAGCCTTTGGGAACTACGTTGGAGAAGTATCGGATGAGCTACCTCCCATCCAACATCCTTGGTATCAGCATATCAAGGAATATCTACGAGATGGATCTATACCCGCTGAGGCGAGCCCGACTGAGAAAAGGCGGATCCATCGACTTGCTATGAAATTCTACCTGAGTGGAGATGCGCTCTACAAAAGAGATGCAGGACTAGGTCTCCTCAGATGTTTAGACAAAGATCAAGCCCAAAGGCTTATGGATGAAATCCATGGTGGAGTCTATGGCCCCCACATGAGTGGCCCCCTCCTTGTCAAGAAAGTCCTCAGGATAGGGCATTACTGGCTATCTCTCAAAGCTGATTGCAATGACCACGTTAGGAGATGCTATCAGTGCCAGATTCATGGGAATGCTATACACGCCCCTCCACGGGAACTCCACAATATGAGTTCACCTTGGCCCTTCGCAATGTGGGGAATGGACGTGATCGGGCCCATTGAGCCTAAAGCCAGTAATGGTCACCGATTTATCTTCACCATGATCGACTACTTCACCAAGTAGGTAGAAGCTGCCTCCTTCCCCATGGTTACCAAAGAAGTCATCATTTCTTTCATCAGAAACAATGTCATTTGTCGATATGGACAACTAGAGGTGATTGTGTCAGACAATGCTAAGAACCTCAACAACAAAATGTTGGAGGAATTATGCAGTAAATTCCACATCAAACATCTTAACTCTATCATCTACCGTCCGAAGATGAATGGTGCTGTTGAAGCAGCTAACAAAAACATTAAGAATATTATGCAAAAGATGTCCGCCAACCACAAAGATTGGCCTAACCTATTGCCTCTCACTCTGTTAGCCTCGTAAACTCAATGCGCGACTCCCACCGGGCAAACCCCACGATTAACCTATGGGATGGAAGCAGTGCTCCCCATAGAAGTTGAAATAGAATCCCTCAGAGTGTTGATAGACGCTCAGCTAGATGAAGACCAATGGGTACAAGAAAGGTATCACCAATTGTCTCTGATAGACGAAAGGCGAATCGCGGCTATCTTCCATGGTCAGTTATATCAACAAAGGATCGCCAGATCCTACAACAAAAAAGTCTGGCTACGGCAGTTTAAACAACATGACTTGGTTTTGAAGAAGATCCTTGACAACCAAGATCAATCTAAGGGAAAATTAGCTCCTAACTGGGAAGACCCGTTTATTGTCAAGGAAATATTGACAGGAGGCACTCTCAGATTGCAAGAAATGGACGGCGATGAATTTCCACAACTCATCAATTCGGACGCCGTGAAATGGTACTATGTCTAAAGTTTCCATCAATCAAACATCCTGGTGTTGGACCATCAGATCACCAGTCATTCCGGTTCTTTAACCCTTTACCACATACAACTGTTCCACACTTTTCCCCTCAGGGAAACATACTATTCAAGCCAGCAGCCTGGCTCCTTTGCGTTCCTACAACTTAGGTCATCCCACTACGGATTGAACCTCTCGCATTTACAGTTTTGCTACCCATATCTGGGATCAAACTTCTCGTACCTGCAGTTTATCCTCAACCTAGGATTAAAATTTCTCCTCCCCGCACTCTGACCTGTACATGGGATTACGTTTTTCTACTCGCCCTGAGGGGCGAACTACGTCGACCTGATCTCCTCTTCAATAGGAGTACGTAGGAAACCATTTCATATGGCCCAGTCGCAATAAAATAAAAACAACAAAACATTTCTACCCTTATAAAAACAAAAACAAACAAAAACATTCCTACAGCATTTCTTCCATACACAGCGTTGAACCTCTTACACAAGGTTGAACTTCACGCAGACTGATCTCCTCTTCAATAGAGTACGTGGCTGACCATTCATGGTGCAGTCTCACCCCCTACCAAAACACAAACCATTGTCAATCGGCATGGGATCATCCTTCAAACCACTACATTTCATTCGGCTTCAGACTAAAGGGGTGGAATTACCTGAACTCCCCCCAAATAAGAGATTCGGCGACCATCTAAGCTATGGTCATACCTTGAAGAGCAACACCAATCCATAAGAGGTGGAATTAACTAGGCTTCTCCTAAATAGAAGTACTGGCAACCATCTGTGGTGCGGTCAATCTCAGATGGGAAAGCCACAGTCCTCTCCACATTTCCATCCAGAAACCAGTCCCAAGACACCAAAGATGGTAGGGATACATACAGATCGATGATCCATTCTGAACTATCCAGAGACAACTCAATGTCCATCCACCCATAAGGAATTCAGAATACATCAAGATCACAAGCTCTGAAGCAGCAGGCAAAATATCAAGAAAGTAACAAAGCATATCTAAAAGGGAAGTGATCCAAAAATATATTTCCCTGGTATATATATAATGCTGTTTGATATATACAATGTAAACTGTACATGACAAAATGGCTAAGCTAGTCTATGCAAGTAAATACAAGCTCATCTACAAGTCAGCGTGTATGCGAGCTAACAAGCCCAACATGGTGTCCCTTCAGAAGAAGGAGGCGAAACTATAGTCTCCTATACGAGAATATCCACACGACCCAACAAATCTGCAGCCATCTGCATGGTGACCATATGATCATCAATATATGTGCTCATCTCTGCGATCATGCCAGTGGTTAGGGACTTCACTGTAGTACTATCTATAACGGCTACATCCCGGGCAGATATGGCACTATCCCGCTCAACTAGCACTGCGTCTCTGGCTAATCTAGCCACATCCCGCTCAACAACAGCGACATCTCTGCGAACTAATGCATCGTCTCTCTCTAATAGAGTTGCGTCCCTCCCATCAAGGGCAGTCAACATCATAGATCAAGCCTGATCTCTCTCAAAGGTCATCAGATGAAGACTCTGCTCAAAGTACTGTGCTAAGGGCTGAATCACAACAGTACTGGTACTGGGAGAATTCGGAGGAAATGCTGGCAACCCAGCAGCGGGCTCCTCCTCGATGTAGGAATCGATGTCCTCCATGGGCTCTATATCATCTGACTCGCTTATCCGATGCATGAGATCTATCTTTGCGGTAGATAAAATCTCTGTCTTCATCCATGCGGAATACTCTGCAGTACAACCCGGATGGCTCACAGTAAAAAAAGCATTATCTCCCGTTGATACCAACAAGCATACACACGGATCATCCTCTCTTTGAGAGATATCGAGAAGTCGAAACGACTTATCACCCCTCGAGGGATGAAAATCCTAAAACCGGTCAAACACGACATCACGCCGGTGGGTGGTAAGATCCGCCTCAAACTAGCTGTAGGGAGGTAGTCCATGCCCGGAGCATGAATAATGAAGCTGTATGGTGAGCTAAGCCCCGAACAAGGCAATATGCTGAATGGATCTCTGATATCTGCCAAAAATGTGGACCAAGACAGAGCATCTATACACTCCGATGGCTGAAATGAGTATGCCATGGCTATATCATGGGTAAACCAATACCTATGCCATCTAAGAGTGCCAATCGGTCTCAAATGTGACATAAACCACACATACAGCATGACTGAACTACCCATGAACACTCCTGTCGGATAAGTGCAGCAGTAAGATGCTGATCGTAGGGTCTCTGCTACAATCATTGGTATAATGGTACGACCCTCCCTAAGAGCTCTCACGACCATGATGACACCAATGTCTATCTCATCCATATATCGTGGCATATAGACATATGATAGTACGCATAACAGCAGTACATCAACCCTGGCCAAACGCTAATGATCCTCCAGTGCGGTGAAATCCCCGGAATGTCGTGAATAGCTATCCTCAGAGCCAAATCTGTCATACAAAAAATGCTAAGATATCACATGGCCAGATGTCAGCTCATCCTGTACCACTCTGCACCGCAATCCAGTGAGAGTCATGAACCGTCTACTCATGTCTCCCAAAGCCATATGCACGCAAGGTCTGTCTAATGGCAGCATCATCAATCATGCATACTCCTCCAGAGTAGGAGTCAACTCATGGGCCCCGAATCGGAAGACCTGCCTATCCAGTACCCAATGCTCTAGTATCCCGTCCACAAACCCTGCGGGAACCTGAAACGTCAATAAAGTCATGGTATGCTGCAGCAAATGATCTACAGTCACCCTGTCTAGTGGTGACATGCTATCTTACCACGATCACATACCCAATGCCACCAATGATGGTGGGGTATGATCTATACGGCTAACTGTCGAAGAAGACATCTGTGTGGGCCGTGTTATAAGACCATCCAGGGGTCAATACTGAATATCTCTGGACATACATACATATGAATAACATGATACATGCATAGCAGATAATAGATGGCAATATGATATAGGGAATGGAAAAACTGTGCATACATTCCTAAGTATATCATCATCTAATACATCATCTCTGACAAATAAATACACAGGAAATGAGGCACGGGACGCCTACTACTACTAATGAGAGGCCTATCAAAATATATAGCGAGAATGGGGCACAACCACCCAATATCTAACAGAGGCCTATCAAAAGATATAACGAGAATACACATCAGAAAAAGACAATGGTGTCGATATCCACATCATCAATCCTGTCCACCTGATGTAACTCCTCCTGAGTCACTAGATCTCTATCAACAGGGATGTCAGGCCTATATAGAGGGGGATATGCGCCAACAAAACTGAATGGGTCATCTGAGGGGCCAGTGCCTGAGCTGGAAGGATCAAATGAAGCCGCCTCTGTCGGATCTCTGCCCAAATATCGGATAAATATGTGTGCCCGGTCTAACTACCGGGTCAAACTATCAATCTGTGTCATATGAGTCAGATCTCTGACACAAGCTATCCAATCCGTCATCATCACGGATCCTGGAACCATATCCCCCATAAACTGTGTGGCGCGGGACTGGGCTCCGATAATATAAGGGAACCACCAATGCTGGAACGTCTCCTAAGTGCAAGGACCCTCTAATAATGCAAAACCGTCAACCCCCAACAATGGGATATCAGTGACGGGTGACTGCGATACAGGCCAATGACGCCTAGCAGGAGGCAAGATCGGTATACGAATCTCCCCTGTGATGCTCCTGATAGCACGCTCTCCTAAATAGAGCTCCCAGCCTCCATCTATAAAGAGAAGAACTCTCCTGGTGGAAATCACGTACTCGACTCCAGTCAGGTATCCATCCTCAAAGCCGATGGTCAAGTGTTCCCCTAAATAGGGAATCAAGTGATGGTATCAGCTGTCAACAACTCCAATTTGCATGGCAAAGGAGTGAAACCCTCACCTCTGGGGACCTCGGCAAGAAATGGAATGATGCCATCGTCGTCCTCGTGGATAGGTATCTAAACCTAACACACTCACACGACGCAAGCATGGGAGCCTCTCATAGGCCCAAAACTGCCAACACAATGGCAAAACATCTGCTATCAGTAAACACTCTTAACCTATAAATGGGAAATGACAAGAGAAATACTCACCAGCAGAAATGGGTAGAAGCCTAGCCAAGCCTCGGTCAAACCCTGTGAGCTCATACGCATGCCCCGGAGGAAATAGGCAAAGGTGTAGGAACCCCAATCATACTCTCCAATACAGTCCACATGACGCGTGGCGCTGATCAAAGCGAACAACACCGTAGAAGAGTTATCTGCTATGAAGAAGCCTCTAATGATCATCAGGAACAATCGCCGAAGAATGCAATCCCTGATTCTAACATCATCAGGCATGGGCTCACTCAAAAGCCCGCTCATAGCATCTACGCTCAAAGGACTGAACAGACGATCCCCGCTTCGAAGCGCCTCATAGGAACTCCTAACAAGGATCTGACGGTAGTAGGGGTAATATTCGCCATGCAAGGCACTGGCTCCCCTTCAAACTCCATACCTGTGATAAATCGCCAATCCATCGGCGTCATCATCACCTCGCAATCTAGCAGATGGAGTGACTGAGTCTGATGAAACCATCGCTCAAACAATGCCCTGAGGTAACCCCAGGGACAACGACGGGGAAGGATGGAGAAGAATGCCTCGAATCCCCAATCATGCACTACAGCTCTGTAATCAGGATGAAGAGCCTGATACATGGAGTGTATATTAAACCAATTCCCTCAAGGCTGTATGAAGCCGGGAACCTGCATGAAATGCAGATCAACATCAAAACCCTTTAATCCTCATCAATAAAAAACAAGGAAGATCAAAGTATAATGCCATACCTCGTTAGCATGCAAGTACATCGATGGATGTCTGCTCAAATCACCCAGAAGCTCTGGGTTTGCCACCTGAATACAAGGTAGCTCCCTACGGGGAACATGTGTAGTAGGAGAGGGATCCTCAATCGGAATATCGTCCTCCTCGTCCTCAACGTCTGGAACATCTGCCCGGACTGGACAAATCACGGCCTCCACTAATCGACGAGGCACTTCAGAAGCCCTCCTCCGTATACCAGAAGTGGTCCTACGAGAACTGCTCGGCTGATACAGATCCATAATATGTGGACAACAAGTCTCCAAATCACCTCAGAAAGGGTGTGATATTTTCTTACCTGGAGCTTTCTATAATGCATTTTATGACTATATGCACGCATGCATTTACTTTAACATACAATAGAGTTAAAATTCATGACTACCCAATGCCTACATTTAGAAAAATTTTGCCATAGTCCCCTTTGACAATAAGACTATCCACATGCATATAGGCATGTCTAGGTGGCCATTCAGTAGCACACCTGCCCCAAAGTCATATACATAATATATGCATTAAAAATAAAAATCATCCATGCATAAGGTTAACCTCAATATCAAGAGTACTTTGCCTTTCTACCTTTTGCTCATTGGACCTCAAATAGGACAAAAACTAGCAGAAAAAGGTGTCAATTTGACTGTCTCAAAAGTCAAATTTTTTCAGATCATTATGTTCAACATGGTTTAATACTAACATTTACTATGTTGAATATTTTTTAGCAAGTCATTTGTTCATTCATAATCACTACTATGTGTTTAGATTCATTTCATGCTATAACTCAAAATCCAACGAATAAAAACTGGAAAAAATACATGCATACGTTACCAGGATAATGTAGAACACTTGTACGGTGATAGAATTTGCAGAAAATAGCCCAAACTCAGCAGATCTGAAGGAGGCTCACGGATTTCTCTTTACAAATCAAGTTGAAAATGACTTGTGAGACCAACCTGCTGGATTATATCATCCACGGTTGGCTCTGAGGCTCATCTCATACATCAGAAAGGTGTACCTATGGCACCCCTATATGGGCCCCACCCCTCCGGCTCGGTCCAGTTTGAGTTGCAAAGAAGTTCTTGCAGACTAGAAAGGTCAAATCGGGAGTAAAAATGCCACGCGATTGAACAAAATAGCATACAATCCTAGGCTTCTCAAGATGAGACTTTGAGTCTGTACATCGCTCATTAGTAGTCACCCAAACACGAGGTATACCCTACCAATGATCTCATTTGTTACAAATCACATCCGACAATACCTTGTACAGGTCCGATGTCGCCAACCCCGGGTCATTACCCTAAAAAGATCAACGTGAATCCCCGACGGGGGTTACAACGTAGATCCCCAATGGGGGTTACAACGTAGATCCCTGATGGGGGTTAAAACGTAGGTCCCCAACTGGGGTTACAACGTGGAGCCTCGGTAGGGGATTACAACGTACATTCAAGTCGTTGACACACATATCAACGAAGGTCAAGCAGCCTTGACGTTATCTCAGCCGATAGCAATTAAACCTATCAGAGCTCTTGAGCTATTCGAGGATTTCATGCTCGATTACTCATATTCCCCAGCGGATCCCCGGTGGGGGTCACAACACAATGTTTCGTTGATTCACACGTCAGTGAAGGTCAAGCAACCTTGACAATCTACCCACAGAGTATCAGCCGTTGATTCACACGTTAGCGAAAGTCAAGCAACATTGACAGTATATCCTATAGGATTTTTCAGCCGTTGATTCACATGTTGGTGAAGTACACGTCAGCGAGGTCAGGCATCCCTAACAGCATTTGCTGTTGGCAATAAATCCAATAGAATCGTGACATATTCTGGCAATACCAACCAGGAAAGGTCAACGTTATCAAAGAGGATAGATGATGGAATATGTTATACACATCCTCAAACAGATCAAGCTTTGTCCCCACAGATCTCTTACACATAAGAGGTACATCTTCAGGATCAAGTCGTTACCCAAGGACACATGAATTTAGTGATAACTCCAACATCAACATCCTAACAGATTCTGATTACACATCAAATCTGGTCGTCATTGCCAATCCCCAGTTGAAGCAACAGGGAACCAGCAATCATTCCCAGCATGTTGGGCTACAACCCCGTACACATGCATCATAATTTGCATCATGTTGCTACATATAGTACCATGTTTGTCTTGTTGCACTTCAAGTGTCTAGGATTCTTTATCCTACCCATGCATCGCCATGCATGAGTATGATAAAGAGGGGCATCTGTAGACACTCGAAATTTTCTGTACTACTGTCACTAACATTGCATGAGGACAGATTCGTCTTTTAAGAGGGAACCCTGAAAGACAATCCTTATCCATACCGGATACTACCGGAAGTTCAAATAACGTCCCCCGAGTACACTGGGAGTAATAATTACAACCTCGGAGATAACCCCGAGGCGCATCTGAGATCAATACAGAACACACCGGAGAAGGCCGATTAATCTTGAGATAACCCCGAGGTATCCGATCTCGGCCCCAACCATGGGAATAGCCACCAACCTGGTGATAACCCCAAGGAATGCAGCAAATGATAACCCCAGAAATGATTGTTTCAAATGCGACCAGCTTCAATCTCGGTGCTCACAACGAGATACTATGTACCAACCCAGAGATAACACCGGGAGGACAGGCACACCTCAAAGTTGACAATGAGGACCTTCAACAAATGCAACAGTCCAATCTCAGCGAAGCTCTGAGCAACGTCTGCTTTATCAGCCCAAAACAGTGATAACACCGGTGAGGGGCAACATCATCATGTCGCCAACACGATGCCACGCCACGTCGTCTCAACATTTCATGCACATCTCTACGCAACGATGTCCCACAAGAATCAAGGATAATCAATCCCGAGTGACTATTGTGCGGGGTAACGGATGGAATTTGAAGCTTGAAGACCGGAGGGCATCATCCCATCTTCAATGACTTCGTACAAACTCTAATCATATGTCATTGTACAACTCTCGACAACGACGGTCCGAAATAGGTCCTGTATACCTCAATCGGATGCCCGGATTGCACTTCTAAAAGTTCGAATGAACATTACGAAAGGCACGATACACGAGACGACCTCGGCCGAGAAACCGGGCCCACCGGGTTGCTTACTGTACACTATGCTCAATGGCAGTACACTCATGACTCCATCCTCTATAAATAGAGGACTTGGGGTGGCCATTTTGCAAGAGAAAACAACGAGGAAGCCCTGCCCAATTTGCTCTGCACTCACCCCATACAGTGTATTTTCTCATTTTAAACACATGTGAGCTCATATATAGCTTCTTTTGTACCTACAAAAGCCAGTGTTTACCCACTTTAAAGATATAGAAGTCTTCTTTGGCAGTCAACTATAAGCCTTCTAACACACTTTAAAGCCATTCTCTTCATCTCTGCACACACCCTTCTTCAAGTTGAGAGTCGTGTTGCGCGCATTTGCCCGGACTTCGGTCCGTGGTTTTATTTCAATTTATATATATATATATATATATATATATTTGGACTAACATTATCGAGTTATGCCTCGATTGAGCCTGAACTTGATTCGAGGCGTTTTTTGCTTTTATATATATATATATATATATATATATATATATATATATTCGTGTCGAACTTTGTTCGATGAGCCTGAACTTGATTCAGTGCGCTTTCTTTGCTTTAATATATATATATATAGGATCAAGAGTAGAATTCTTAAATAGCGTAATGCCTTAAATAATAGAATTTTATCAAACGACGTAGTTTTGATAAGACGCGATGGCATTTTGTAAATACTGTGATAAACGCACGGATGTAAAATCCGGTGCTCATCGAGCAGTAGTCCCACCACGATTCATATATATAAGCGATAAACGCATTGGATGTAAAATCGAGCTCACTTTAACGAGTTCGATTAACAATATATATATATATATATATATATATATATATATATATATATATATATATATATATATATATATATATATATATATATATATTTCGTCTCACTGGAGTTCACTTCGTGGTGGTTGATCGCTTTTACCGCTTTCTTTACATTTCGTCCTGCCTGGAGTTTACTTCGTGGCAGTTGATTGCTTTTTACAGATTTCTTTATATTTTGTCTCGCCAGGAGTTTCCTCCGTGACGGTTGATAGCTTTTACAGTTTTATTTACATTTTTGATCCCCCATGAAGGTGCTTCGTGGTTGGTGATCATGTCTGTATATATATATTTATAGCTTTTATATATATACCGCCATCGCTTTCATACAAATTGTGGTATCTCAGGCTTTTAGGAATCATGTGATCACTGATTCAAAACCCATTGGATCTAGATTCAGATTCCATGATGGACATTTTCAAATTGTATGGCGACTTTTGTAAATTATTTTGCGGTGTCTAAATTTCCTCATATGGTTTCCATACCCATGAGAAAGTCGGCATTATTTTGTACATTATTTTCATACGGATGCCTCTTATCTGTAAAATAAAATCAATCAAGCTGAACACTTAATAAAATGGGAATGTAAAGGTCTCAATTACTATTCAGCATCAGGGTTTGAAAAACCTCTTTTATAAAACATCACTGTCATATCTTGCTTAAAATTGAATTTTTACATAAATTCAAACCCTGTGTATATAGGTGCGAATGAGGCCTTGCACTACTTCCAAATAACCGCACATTGACCCACACACACACACATTCAGATAATAGTTTCTTGAAAAGAGGCGGTCACCGTGGTAACACGGATGTCGGGGGGTGCCTAACACCTTCCCTCCGCATAACCAAGTCCTCGGACCCTAATGAATCTCGGTTTCACTGACCCATTTAGCAGTGTCACATCACTGGGTCAATGTGCAAACTTTTCTCGGTTGTGTTGGTACAACCATTTAAAAAACCAACTGGTGACTCTTAACAGTCCATCGTCGACATTATACATGTCGGACCTTTTTCACTTATTTTTTCAAACAAATCTCACCTAAAATGAGAACACCAAAGGATAAGTAACGGAAAGGGACATCTATAAATCCCGACGTCGATAACTTGTAGAGAGTTTCTCTATTGAACTGCATGATTCCACATATCTCTTTCCTTGTATCGGCAACTCTTGATGCAGGGAAATACCTCTCCAAGAATAACCTTTGCATATCAGTCCATGGTCGTATTGATTCTGAAAGAAGATAGTATAACCAGTCTTTAGCCAAATCTACTAATGAGAATGGAAAAAGTCTAATCTTGATCTGTTCCTCTACCACTCCTTGTGCTTTCATCGTGGAACACACCACATGGAACTTCTTTAGATGCTTATATGGAATTTCTCCTGTAAGACCACAAAAAGTAGGCAAAAGACGAATTAGTCTAGAGTTAAGTTCAAAAACAACATCTAAAGTAGGATACTCAATACAAAATGATGATTGATCAAGATCGAGAGTAGCTAGTTCTTTTAAAGTCTTATTTTTGTTTGGCACCGCCATCTTTTCCTCTTCAAGTGATGGAACAAGAGCGTCTTCTATATCTGCAGTTTTCTCTATCTCTTGACCAAAATTTAAGTCAATAGAGTGAGAGGATTAAGTTATAAAATAAAAAGAAAAATAAAAAGAAAATAATAAATAAACGAAAACAAAGAATAAACAAAAACAATTAACACTCCCTGGCAACGGCGCCAAAATTTGGGATTTGTCGTTTGCACTCCTAAATTAACCTCACTTTCACTTTACAAATTCAAACAATTAGCACAGTAGTAAGCAAGGATCGACCCCACAGAGAGTGATTTGTTTTAAAGTTATCCTATGATTTCTAATGAAAAGGGATTTCGAATTGATTACTAAATTAAAAAGAATAAATTAATAAGAATTAACAATGAATAAAAAGCTTCAGTTCTTCAGTTCAGTATCACATTTTTACAATAATAAATTAATCAAGTGTAACATTATTTACCCTTCAATAAAACTAATAGCCCTAGGTAAGAACAAGCTTTGCTACCCGAAACTCCCCTTAAATTCTCACTCAATGAAACAAGCTCTTCACAAGATTCTAACAATTATATAACCTAGAACAAGCTCTCTAGATTTAATATAACAACAACATTAAGAACTAGAGAATTAGACTATTCCAAACAAAAAATAGATAAGCTCAGATTGTTTAACTTGTCTTCTGATAATCATAGCAATACTCAAAATTTTGTCCACAATCAGATATTACTAATTACTACTTGTGATTAGGAACAATATCAATTACACATAATATTATTCCTTGATCTAGTATATGATATTTGTTAACCAACTTAATCCTGCAGAAATCAAATCAATTAAGCCAAATAACATTCAAAAATTAAATCATATTATCAAGAATGAATTTCATGTGAGAAGGAATAAATAATGAATACTAAATTAACCATTAATTATAAATAAGGTTCAACATTCCTTAGAACCGAATATAAATAACTTAGCTCATGTCTTCAACCCTCAAATGTTGTAGATGAGAGAATGTAGTAGATGATTGAATGAATAAAACCCTGACTATAATCCTCTATTTATAGTGGTAGACAAAGTCCTAAATCCTATTAGAATTAGAAATCCAAATCCTAAAAAGAATTACAAATTATAACTAGTTTTCATAAACAAATAGAATCTAATTTGAAAATAAATCTTAGTCTGAAGATATCCTAAATTTAATAGAAATATCAATCCAATTCCATGTAGAAATCTGTAAAAATCTGCTTTTAGAAACTTTCCAAAAATTCAAGATTTCCTGATTTTCCCGCTCAAATTCGCTGGGGCGAATTTTCATTTTCTGCTGCGACGTCCTTTGGTAAAACAAGCATAACATTTGGTCTGGGAGGAGTCATGGGGTCTGCTACCTATCAAAACGAAGATATCAACGAGATCTACAACTTTACTTCTTTTAGAATTGACATATTCGTTCTACATCAAGGTTGAAATTAGGATCCAAGTGACTGCTGTGTAAATTGCAACTTCCAAAGTTTGAGGTTCAACGTCCGTTTGGTAAAAAGAACATAACTTTTTCATATGAGCTCTGATTGGGACGATTCAAGATATTCTGGAAAGCTAAGGAAGAGCTCTAAAATAAAATTTGTAACGACCGAGAAATTTGGATCTTATTGTAAAATGATTTTTTATTAAATTAAATAATAATAAAATTCTATTCTATGTGTTATCAAGATGGTTGTCATTGTATAACCTATTGATGTTAGAATATCGTAGTATTTGAGCTACGTGGGTGAATTAAAGTGTTTGAATTTCTAAGACGAAAATAAAAGTTTTCCAAGAGATTTTCCGAAAAACACTATTCATCGGTATTTGCTCGGGATATATTTTTGAATTTCCGAGAAATACGTAATGATGGAATAACAAGGTAAGATGGATTATGTAATAAAAATCTAGTTATGGAAAATGTAATATTTCGCTTGCGGACTTAATTTATAAACATTAAGGAAGGCGAAGTAGTAATGAATAAGTAATAATTGTATGATACTTGGTATTGTGCAAAGTAATGAAAATGAGTATAATACGAAGTATTATACGAGTTTGTATGAAGGATGAAATATCGTATATAAATCCTATATGAATTAGAATACGAAAATAATACATAAACTATATGTATATGTATTAAGTAATGTTAATGGACTTGGAAGATTAGTTAACAATTATATTCAAGTTCAAGTAGATTAAAATGTTAAGGCCCAATCATAAATTAATGAACCAATTAGTGTTTATTAATGCAAAGCCCAAAGAGTTAGTTGGTCCAAGCCCAAGCTAGATTGAAATGAATTGGTTGACCCATGGGGCACACCATAATAATATGGTTAAATGTGGTGACCAAGTTAATGTAATGACCAAGTAAATGAGTAATGACCAAGTATAGGATAAGTGTTGTGATTAATAAGTAATGAATAGTAAGGAGGTGGCTTAAAGGAGGTGGGATGATTTAAAGACTAAACTACCCTAGCTTTGCAACTTCTATAAATATAGGAGGCTTACAAGCCATTTAACCCTTGTTCAAATAATCCAACATATTGCAAGTGCTTAAGTGTTAGAGAGAATAAGCTACAAATAAGTCATTTCATTTGTAAGAAGAAGAAGAAAGCTGTAAAACCCCAACTTTTTGAATAAAGATGAATTTTTCTATATTTATCATTTTTGAATATTATGGAATAAATTTAATATAATATTATAGTTGTGGGTAGTATTTATAAATTCTGCAAAGTATGAAAGTTGTTATATTATATTCGATTGGTCGGAGAATATTCGTTTTAGCAGGGAATATTCGTACAACGGCGCAATCATTGGTGGACCCCACAACAGAATTATTATCGTATTGAGAAAATGACAAAAGTATTTTTAGAAAAAATAACGGCAGAAGTTTTACTGGTTGATCATTGTTGAACTACTCGGGTAGTAAAAATACAAAGAATGTCTGGCTGTGGTTGCATAGTAGTAACAATCGTATTGATTATTGATGGTTACGTGAGAAGTCATTCAGTTTTGTTCAATTATTGCTATAGTAACTGTTGCATAGTATCTCACGTTATTTGATTCAATTATTGTCGATATTTTATGTATTATTAAATCAATAATTGAGATGACAGAGTTATTAATATTATTATTTGCAATATTAACGATGTCGTAAGTTCTACCAAGGAGAGGTTTGGTCACCTAATTGGCGCGCCAATAGGAGAAATCCTTATTGGAAAGCCCCTCTTCGGGAACGATTGGTCGATTAATATTGTGAATTATAATAATAATGATAAATGTTGTTAAAAATATTGAGAGGATTTTTATAGTATTTATTATAAAATTTTCTCATTATTTTGCTTGACTATTTCGTTCAGAAATTATAAACCCATACTTAAATTGTGACTTCTAGGTCTGCTCTGAGTAAGGAATGGGATCTGTTTGAGTATATTAATAACTCTATCCATTGTCATGTTGGTATTTTTTTATTATGATACATTTGGTTCCGTGTTGTTTTGGTATTAAAGCAAATTCATCATTTAGTTGATAACATTGAAAAGTCATCCCTAAGATAATATATATTATATAAGTACATTTGTAGTGCCGTAGATGTAGGGAGAATGGATGATTGTCACATAAAGGAGTATTGTTTCATTATTATATGCATGTGGGTTTGAAAAAAATGGCATAAAAAGAGTTCACGGGGTTTTCACCCATAATATTTTCTGCACATGTTATATAATATATATATATATATATATAATATTATATTTTATTTAAAAGATTTTGCTTTAAATATGGACCGTCAGATTAAAGTAAATTAATCTGGACCGTTCATGAGTTAGTTACTATGCAGTCCATTTTTCTATAAATAAAAGCTTATTCCTTCATTATTTTCTTACGAATTCACTGAACTCTAGAGAGATAAACTATAGAGAGAAAGAAGAAAGTATTTTGCTACTTCACTACTTATATATCCAGTACTCTTCTTCTTAAGGTAGGAAAAATTATTTATTGTACTCGTAAGGGGTGTTATTCTTTCTTATTCATGAAGAGAACTGTTGTTATTCCATTTCTTATTATTCTGTTGGAATAACCTGTATACGCGGTCTACCCTATACTTGGTGACATTCTTCTATTATTCCGTTGGAACATCCTGTCTGTGTGTTTTACACCGGACCTGGTTCCATCTTATTATTATTCCGTTGGAACATCCTGTCTGTGTGTTTTACACCGGACCTAGTTTAAATCTTATTATTATTATTCATTGGAACATCATGCTCGTGGGTTTTACAGGACTGGTTCCGCTCTTTATTATTATTCTGTTGAACATCTTCTTTGGTGCAAATTTTGCGACATTCGGTTCCGTTATTATTATTATTCATTGGAATAACTCGTCTATGTGAAGTATCGCATGCATGGTGATTTCTTTTGTTATTCCATTCTTTCTTATACTCAGTTGGTTAAAGTTTTGACTTCTATACTCCATAAAATTAGTAGAATATCCTTGATATTTGCGCTTCATCCAGTATCTTTTCATGGAAATATTCTTCTGATTATTCTTGAATTTTACTCTATAAAACAGTATCATGTTGACAATTTGGACGTTAATAATTTTTGGATAAAATAATTCTTGAACGTGTTTTATTGAATTCTTATATCATTGTCATCATCCTCATGTTTATATTTTGTTGAAAGTCATCTGTGGCCTGTAGTGCATAGATGGACTTAGTATGATTATGACCAGGGATTATTCGGTGTAATCATGACCGTAATGTTACAAATGATGTGGTAAAAGTTCTCATTGGCCCGTAGTGCATTAATGGACAGTTGTTGGCATGATCATGACTATTAATGAATACACAAATATTCTTGGCCCGTAGTGCATGGATAATTGTGGTCATGATACTAAAGAATATCCTTGGCCGTAGTGCAGGGGTGATTCAATGATGTGGAATATTTATTAAGCTGAGTCTTAGCGATAACAGTGATGAAAAACCTTTTTAATCATAAAAGATAGTAGACTTTATTTTCTACTTGACTCTTTTAATGGATTGCTTGTTCCGCTGCAGTTAAACTTGATGTCTATTATATTTTATCAGTTTAACATTGTTAGAGACTAATGATAATTTATTCTGCATTATCTTAGTCATAATATTTCTTACTGGGCTAGTTGAGCTCACCCTTTCTTTCCACGTTCTCTTCTGTGAAATGAGAATATAGGTGGGACGAGAAGTGGGAAGCGGAGTGATGGTCCAGAAGATAGCATTAGTAGTCCTCACTATTCTGTAAAATAGTGTGATAATAATTGTAATGAGGACTCCTTTTGAGTTTTTATAATCTCTAGTAGATAATATTTGTATTCAAACTCACAGTTTATGTTTGTCGTATTGTACACGACAGTTGTATTAGTAAGTTGTATTTGAATTCTGTACCATGTATCTGACGACCCAAGATGGGTGATGTATACCTAATTTTGGGAGCGTCACAGTTGGTATCAAAGCTTAGGGATATGATCCCTGGCTAAGATGTGAGACTAGAACTAAGAGGGGAGAGATGGGGAATTCCTTCGCTAGTATAACCTACTTAAATTTATTTTGTATTTATATTGGTTGGTCAGAGTTTAGAGATATTATGTTAAATGTCAATTAACCTTTGTTTTATGGCAGTATCTGAAAATTACATCCGAAAATGTTGAGAATAGCAATGGAGCACAAGAGACCGGTGAGTCTCCACATATCAATAATCAGGAGAATGTGCATCAGGGAGGCGACAATCCTCATGCAAACAACAACACTGACCAAATGCTGAATGATGGATTGTTTAGAGGCTTTATGCAATTCATGCAACAGCAGGCGAGAGCGACTCCTGTCCAAAATGTAGGTGGAAACACTGAAAACTCTCGGGCGGTCACCGCTAAACAGTTTAAGGAGCTGGGACTACCGGAGTTTAAGGGAGAGCCAAAACCACTTATGGCAGAAGCATGGATAAAGCAGATCACCAAGATATTTGATGTCTTGGGATGCTCCGAGGAGCAAAAGGTTCCATTTGCCGCCTTTATATTGCGCGGAGAGGCAGATTACTGGTGGGAATCGGTAAAACATACTCAACCTGCCGTGCTAAAGATGTCTTGGGAGAAGTTCCAAGAGCTGTTCAACGACAAATACTTTCCCGAAAGTATTCGTCACATGAAGGAGGTGGAGTTTATCAAATTGGAGCAAAACAATATGACTGTGTCGCAATACGAGGCAAAATTTACGGAGTTATCCCGGTTTGCATCCTACTTGGTGGATAATGAAGAGAGAATGGCGCAAATGTTTTTAAGAGGTTTGAAGCCGGAAATACGTCAACATCTTATTTCTCATAAACTGTGTTTGTATTCAGATGTTGTAAATAGGGCTCGATTGGTGGGAGTAGCGATAACGAGTCAACGCAAACCAAAAGAGAGCGTGCATGAAATGATAATACCGGTGAGAGCGATCATCAAGCGGTGACAACAAGCGTGGAGGGAATCAACAGGCCAGAAATGGTAACCACTTCGGTGGTAATCAGGGCCAAAATAATAAGAATGGACATTTCAAGAAGAGGAGATTCAACAATGATGGAAAGACTTCAGCACCAGCACCCGTTGTTAAGGAAGGAGAAAGACCACCTATCATATGCTTCAAATGCGGAGGGGAGGGACACATCAGTCCAAATTGCGTGATGCCATCCAAAGCGTGTTATAATTGTGGAAGAGAAGGTCACCTAGCCCGATTTTGTCGTTCACCGAAGACAAGTTCAGCTAGGATGGAGGCACCAAAGGTCGTCCCAGAAAAGTCAAAGCCGGTGGTGCAAGGGAGAGCATTTGTCATGACCTCTCAGAAAGCAAGGAACCCGAACGAGGTCATCACGGGTAAGCTAATCATAAACTCTAGCGAAGTTTATACTTTATTTGATACCGGTTCTACCCACTCTTTCATTTCTCCTACTTGCGCTCAACGTTTAAATTTGACTCCGGAGATATTGGATTTTGATTTATCTGTTGAAACTCCATTGGGAGAAACCTTCATTACATCCACGGTTTATAAGTCTTGTTTGATTCAAATCGGTACCTGCACGTTACCTGTCGATCTTATTTCTTTGAAAATACTTGCATTTGATGTGATTCTAGGGATTGATTGGTTAACTACGGATCATGCAAAAATTGATTGTTTTCGTAAGGTTGTTAGCTTTCATATTTCTAATCGACCTATTATGTGAATTCAAGTAACCAAACCATTAAAATCAATCACTACCATCTCAAGCCATAAAGCTATTCGTTTATTGAAAAACGAATATCAAGCTTTCTTAGCTCATGTCACAGATCTAAACAAAAATACGTCAGTTTTGAATAATATTTCTATTGTTAATGAATTTCCTGACGTATTTCCTGAAGAACTTCCTGGCCTACCCCCAGAGCATGAAATTGAATTTTGTATCGACCTTGAACCCGGTACAAAACCCATTTCCAAAGCCCCATATCGAATGGTCTGCTTATTGAACTTCGTGAGTTAAAAACCCAACCTGCAGGAATTGTTAGACATTGGCTTTATTAAATCCTAGTACTTCTCCTTGGGGTGATCTTGTTCTATTCGTGAAGAAGAAAGATTGGAGTATGCGACTTTGTATTGATTATCTGGAGTTGAATCATGTCACCATCAAAAATAGGTACCCATTGCCACGTATTGATGACCTGTTTGACCAGTTGCAAGGAGCCAAATTCTTTTCGAAGATTGATCTTCGTTCTGGATATCACCAATTGAAGATTAGAACCGATGACATTCCAAGTCATGTCCTTTGGATTGACTAATGCTCCTGCTGCCTTCATGGATATGATGAACCAAGTATTCAAGGAATATTTGGATCACTTTGTGGTCATCTTTATTGATGACATCCTCATATATTCCAAAACCCGTGAAGATCATGAGCAACACTTGAGGCTGATACTCCAAAAGCTTCGTGAATATAAGCTTTATGCCAAGTTGAAGAAATACGAGTTCTGGCTTGAGGAAGTAACATTCCTTGGGCACGTGGTATCAAGTCATGGAATATATGTTGACCCAGCAAAGATTGAAGCTATTCAAAGCTGGGAGCAACCTAAATCAGTGACCGAAGTACGTAGCTTTCTCGGCTTAGCTAGATATTATCGGAGATTCGTAGAAGGGTTTTCTCGAATTGTTACTCCACTAACTCAGTTGACTCGGAAAGATACAAAGTTCGGTTGGAGCGAGGAATGTGAGAAGAGTTTTCAAGAACTCAAGAGGAGACTCATTTCAGCACCTGTTCTGATAATATCATCCGGTTCGGAGGGATTTATCATCTACAGTGATGCTTCGGGCAAAGGGTTAGGATGCGTTCTCATGCAACATGGGAAAATCATAGCCTATGCTTCACGACAACTCAAAGAATATGAGAGGAATTATCCTACTCATGACCTAGAGTTAGCAGCTGTTGTCTTCGCACTTCAAATTTGGAGGCATTACTTGTATGGGGAGAAAGTGGAGATCTTTACGGATCATAAAAGCCTCAAATATTTCTTCACTCAAAAGGAACTTAACATGCGACAACGACGTTGGCTTGAACTATTGAAAGATTATGATCATATAATCCAATACCATCCCGAAAAGTTTAACGTGGTAGCTAACGCATCGAGTGAGTAAGATCATATACTGCATGCGAGTGCAATATTGTCAATGCAAAGGCCCATTTTGTATGACTTGCAAAGGATGGAGATAGAGATAAAGACTCCAGGGACCCACGTGATGATGGCAAATATACGAGTAGAACCGACTTTAATTGATAAAATTAAAGGTGCTCAAATTACAGATCCGGAGCTGATGCGTATGAGGAAGAAAGTGCAAGAAGGTGCGATCGCGAAAGAAAGAAAGAATCGATGAAGAAGGAATACTTGAGTCAACTCCAGACTTTGTGTTCCTAACGAATTCGATTTAAAGTATAAAATCATGATGGAGGCGCACAACACACCGATTTGCAATCCATCTGGGAGTACCAAAATGTATCATGATCTTGACATACATTTTGGTGGGGCAATATGAAGAGAGAGATAATATTTGTTTATCTCAAGGTGTCTAACGTGTCAACGAGTCAAGGCAAAGCATCAAGTACCAAAAGGTCCATTGCAACCACTTGAAATTCCAGAATGGAAGTGGGAGCACATTACCATGGATTTCAAGCATCTTGGTCTTCCCAAAGTTTCTCAAGGCATAGATGCGATTTGGGTCATTTTTGATAGATTGACCAAGTCTACTCATTTCTTACCGATACGAGAAACTTATACACTTGAACGTCTTGCTCGTATGTACATAAATGAGGTTGTAAGACTTCATGGTATGCCAGTATCCATAGTTTTTGATCGAGACCCAAGATTCACTTCACGATTTTGGGTTAGTTTGCAGAAAGCTATGGGTACAGATTTACGATTTAGCTCGGCATATCATCCTCAGACGGATGGACAGTCGGAGAGGACTATTCAAACCCTTGAAGATCTATTAAGACTTTGTGTCCTTGATTTCAAGGGAAGTTGGGACAAGTTCTTACCATTGGTGGAGTTTTCCTACAACAACAGTTATCAAACAAGTATTGGCATGGCTCCATTTGAAGCGTTGTATGGAAGAAAGTGTCGTTCTCCAGTATGCTGGGATGAGGTGGGTGAAGCAACGTTGTTGGGACCAGAGTTGGTACGTATGACTACGGAAAAGATTCAAACGATCCGACAACGTATAAAAACCTCACAAGATCGACAAAAGAGTTATGTTGATCTTAATCGAAAGGACATGGAATTCGATATAGGAGATCATGTGTTGTTACGTGTTGCTCCATGGAAAGGAGTTACGAGATTTGGAAAGAGAGGAAAGCTCAATCCTCGATTCATCGGCCCATTTTTAATCCTTGATCAAGTAGGAACTGTGGCCTATAGACTCGTTTTACCGCCAAGTATATCTCGTGTTCATAACGTTTTTTACATATCCATGTTACGTAAATATGTGGAAGACCCGAACCACATTATTGAGTTGGAACCAAGACGAAATAAGCGGAAGATTTGGACGTATGAAGAGGTTCTGCTCAAATCTTGGATAAGAAGGAACATATTCTACGCACCAAGATTATACCTCAAGTCAAAGTTTTGTGGAGAAACCACGATGTTGAGGAAATGACTTGGGAGTTAGAATCTAAAATGAAATCAAGGTATCCTTACCTCTTCAATATACCAGGTACGTACCCTAATTTCGAGGGTAAAATTTCATAAGAAGGGGAGATTGTAAAACCCCAACTTTTTGAATAAAGATGAATTTTTCTATATTTATCATTTTTGAATATTATGGAATAAATTTAATATAATGTTATAGTTGTGGGTAGTATTTATAAATTCTACAAAGTATGTAAGTTGTTATATTATATTCGATTGGCCTGGGAATATTCGTTTTAGCGAGGGAATATTCATCAACTACAAGAATCATCATTGGTGGACCCCATTAACATAATTATTATTGTATTATTAAAACGACAAAAGTATTTTTATAAAAAATAACTATTGAAGTTTTACCGTTGATAATCGTTGAACTACCTCGGTAGTAAAAGTACAAAGAATCTGGCGTGGTTGCATAGTAGCACACCGTATTGATTATTGATGCTTACGTGAGAAGTCATTCAGTTTTGTTTAATTATTGCTATAGTAACTGTTGCATAGTATCTCACGTTATTTGATTCAATTATTGTCGATATTTTATGTATTATTAAATCAATAATTGAGATGACAGAGTTATTAATATTATTATTTGCAATATTAACGATGTCTAGAAGTTCTGCCAAGGAGAGGTTTGGTCACCTAATTGCGCGTCAATAGGGAGAAATCCTTATTGGAAAGCCCCCTCTTTCCTGGGAACGACATGGTCGATTAATATTGTGAATTATAATAATAATAATGATAAATGGTGTTAAAAATATTGAGAGGATTTTTATAGTATTTATTATAAAATTTTCTCATTATTTTGCTTGACTATTTCGTTCAGAAATTATAAACCCATACTTAAATTGTGACTTCTAGGTCTGCTCTGAGTAAGGAATGGGATCTGTTTGAGTATATTAATAACTCTATCCATTTTCATGTTGGTATTTTTTATTATGATACATTTGGTTCCGTGTTGTTTTGGTATTAAAGCAAATTCATCATTTAGTTGATAACATTGAAAAGTCATCCCTAAGATAATATATATTATATAAGTACATTTGTAGTGCCGTAGATGTAGGGAGAATGGATGATTGTCACATAAAGGAGTATTGTTTCATTATTATATGCAAGTGGGTTTGAAAAAAATGGCATAAAAAGAGTTCACGGGGTTTTCACCCGTGATATTTTCTGCAAATGTTATATAATATATATATATATATATATATATAATATTATATTTTATTTAAAAGATTTTGCTTTAAATATGGACCGTCAGATTAAAGTAAATCAATTTGGACCGTTCATGAGTTAGTTACTATGCAGTCCATTTTTCTATAAATAGAAGCTCATTACTTCATTATTTTCTTACGAATTCACTGAACTCTAGAGAGATAAACTATAGAGAGAAAGAAGAAAGTATTTTGCTACTTCACTACTTATATATCCAGTACTCTTCTTCTTAAGGTAGGAAATATTATTTGTTGTACTCGTAAGGGGTGTTATTCTTCCTTATTTATGAAGAGAACTGTTGTTATTCCATTTCTTATTATTTTGTTGGAATAACTTGTATACGCGGTCTACCCTATACTTGGTGGCATTCTTCTATTATTCCGTTGGAACATCCTATTTGTGTGTTTTACACCGGACCTGGTTCCATCTTATTATTATTCCGTTGGAACATCCTGTCTGTGTGTTTTACACGGATTGGTTTTCGCCCTATTATTATTCATTTGGAACATCCGTGCATGTGTTTTACAAATGGACTGGTTCCGTCTTTATTATTCTGTTGGAACATCCCGTCGGTGCAAATTTTGCCTGACCTGGTTCCGTTATTATTATTCTGTTGGAATAACCTATCTATGCGAAGTACCGTATGCATGGTGATTTCTTTTGTTATTCCATTCTTTCTTATACTCAGTTGGTTAAAGTTTTGACTTCTATACTCCATAAAATTAGTAGAATATCCTTGATATTTGCGCTTCATCCAGTATCTTTTCATGGAAATATTCTTCTAATCATTCTTGAATTTTACTCTACAAAACAGTATCATGTTGACAATTTGGAAGTTAATAATTTTTGGATAAAATAATTCTTGAACTTGTTTTATTGAATTCTTATATCATTGTCATCATCCTCATGTTTATATTTTGTTGAAAGTCATCTGTGGCTTGTAGTGTATAGATGGACTTAATATGATTATGACTGTGGATTATTCTTATGTAATCATGGTAGTAATGTTATAAATGATGTGGTAAAAGTTCTCATTGCTTCTGTAGTGCATTGATGGGATGATTGTTGGTATGATCATGACCATTAATGAATACACAAATATTCTTGGCCCGTAGTGCATGGATAATTGTGGTCGTGATACTAAAGAATATCTTTGGTAGTAGTGCGAGGGATGATTCGATGATGTGGAATATTTATTGTCGAGTCTCAAAGTTGATAATAAATGATGAAAAACCTTTTTAATCATAAAAGATAGTAGATTTTATTTTCTACTTGACTCTTTTAATAGATTGCTTGTTTCATTAGCAGATTAAACTTGATGTCTATTATATTTTATCAGTTTAACATTGTTGGAGACTAATGATAATTTATTCTGCATTATCTTAGTCATAATATTTCTTATTGGGCTAGTTGAGCTCACCCTTTCTTTCACAGTTCTCTTCAGAAAATGAGAATATAGCTGGGACGAGTCGGGGAATGGAGTGATGGTCCAGAGGATAGCATTAGTAGTCATCACTATTCTATAAAATAGTGTGATAATAATTGTAATGAGGACTCCTTTTGAGTTTGTATAATCTCTAGTAGATAATATTTATATTCAAACTCACAGTTTATGTTTTTCGTATTGTACACGACAGTTGTATTAGTAAGTTATATTTGAATTCTGTACCATGTATCTGACGACCAAAGATGGGTGATGTATACCTAATTTTGGGGGCGTCACAAAAGCTACCTTACCAAGAAATCAAAAGTAAGACTTCTTCTCTAAATTATCTTCTATCTCTACCATGATAGGTTGATAAGAAAAGATGGATTAAGAAACATGAATGATAAGAAGCAAGAAGAATGAGTAAGAAATGAACTTATGCCATAAGTGGGCAATAAGTCATTTAAACTTATAAAAGTTATAAACTTATTATGAATTAACCAGGAATGTTAGTATGAAAATTATGAACTTGTAATGAGTTTATTAAGAGAAGTAGAAAGGATGTAAAAGAACTTGTATGATCATATGTATCATATATACATAAGTAAAGTTATATGTTAAGAACATATAAAGAATGATGATTAAGAAACTTTAATTGTCATAAGTCATGAACAATAAAATCTTGAGTAGTTTATAATTTGACAAGTTATAAGCTCATGAAGAATAAGTCCAAAAACCAACAATGATTATTAGTGGTTGTAATGAGTATCTAAAGATGTTCACATGGTGAATGAAGTTCATTTGTAATGTTAAAAAAATCATAAGAACGAAGATTTGCCGGAAATTGCACGATTGGACGATAATCGTCGAATTCGTAAAATTCTCGGAATAGAAGTCAAATTTTATGTTTGAACTCGGAACCATTGTTTTCTAATAGAGACAAGTCATATTTGGCATTTAAGAGTTGCGGACTCGAAAATGACCGAATTCCGACTTAGAACGAAGAAACGAGCGTTGAACGTTCAGGAACGTTTATCGTTTTCGTTAAAAATGAACCAATAGGTGAATTTTTAGCAAACGAAGTCAAATAGATAAAATTCTTGCATAAACGCATAGATTACGTAATTTGTGAATCGTAGACTTTTGAACGAGCCAATTTGGACTTATAACGAAGAAGTTATGCGTCCGGGAAGTTCACAAAATTCACAAACTGAAATTATTTTTCGGTGTGACAGAGTCAGCCATGCGCCAACCTAAAGTTAAAAGAGTCGCGCCACGGTCAGCGTAATGTTGTCCGAGCACCGCTCGCAAGAGTTCGCCGCAGCGTGAACCATAGTATAATTTATGGCGTCGCGCAGCCATATAAAGACAAAAATCTCTTCGAGAGAGGAAAGAAATACGCCCAATAAGTAAGGACTCACGCAATATTATCACAGTATCATCTACACAATATTTTATATTATTAAATCAATAATTGAGATGACACAATTATTCATATTATTATTTGTATTATTGATAATGTCTAGAAAGTTCTGTCGATGAAAGGGGTTAGGTTATTTAATTGCGTGCCAATAAGAAGAAATCTTTATCGAAAAGCCCCCTCTTTCCTGGGAAGGATCTGGTTGTCAATATTGTGAGTTATAATATTAATGAGGAATAATTGTTGATAAAAATATTTCCATTGTGTTGGGAATGTTAGTGTTAGTGGAAATCGACATTTATTTCGATAATAGTTGATTTTTGGATGTTAAATTGACCAAATAGATAATTAATCGGATAAATGAGAAATTAATTACTATTGGTTCACATGCAAGTACTACTAGGGGAGGTAATGTAAGATTGATAATACTTGAAAGACTAAATTAAAAATGAAGACAAAGATGAAGGTACTAAAGTATAATTAACCTTGTAATTTGCCACATTTTCCGAGTCTATAAATACTCCCCCATCCATTCATTATTTCCTACCATTTTTGAAGAGCAAAGTTATAATCACAAGCTATAGTGAGAGAAACTATAGAGAGAGAAAGAAGAAGAGTATTCTGCTACTACACTATTGTAGTATCCAATCTCCTACTAAGGTAAGGGGTATTATTTCTTTCGTATCCGTAAAGGATGTTATTTTCTTTATACACATAAGGGTTATCATCCCATTCCTTATTAATATGTGGGAATAACATGTCTACACGAATTACCGCATGCCTGGTTAATAACCCTTCGTATTCATCCTTTATTAATATATGGGTATAACATGTCTACGCGGATTACCGCATGCCTGGTGAATAACCTTTTGTATTCATTCTTTATTAATATGTGGGACTAACCTGTCTACACGAACTACCGCATGCCTAGTGAATAAATTTTCGTATTCATTCCTTATTAATTTGTGGGAATAACCTGTCTACGTGGACTACCGCATGCCTGGTGAATAACCTTTTGTATTCTTTCTTTATTAAGTTGTGGAAATGATCTGCCTACGCGGATTACCGCATGACGGGTGAAAATCCATTTGCAGTTTCTTGTATTATTTCATTTCATATTCCTAAATCTAAACTTACTATTATTTGTATAATTCCTGAAATGATTAGAAATTCTTTGAGGTTTGTGCTTCATCTAATATCATTTCATTAGAATATTGGTCTGAACTCTCTTATTGAAATTTAATCTTTTCGTGTCGGGTTACTATTCATTCGGGGTACTATTCATACGGTACTATTCATGAGTACTATTCACAATGAAATTTAATTTTCTTTTCTGTCCAATTTATTTTTGATACATGAATATCATTCTTAAATTTTACTCCACAATTAGTTATCATGTTGACAATTTGGACATTCTTGAACTCCAGATAAATTGAATTATAAATCTCTAATATTTATCATTGATCTCACTTGATTAACTCTTTGTATCATTGTCATCATCCTCATGATTACATTGTGCTGAAAGTCATCTTTGGCCCGCAGTGCATAGATGGACTGTTGATTGGTATAATTATAACTAGAAATTGTGTATTGATATAATCATGACCTATAATGTTATAGACAAAGGTTGTGGCGAAAGTCCTCTTTGGCCCGTAGTGCATAGATGGACATATGCTTGGCTTGATCATGACCACTGGTGATACAAACGATTATCTTTGGCCCGTAGTGCATAGATTGTAAGACCCCAACTTTTTGAATAAAGATGAATTTTCTATAAATATTATTTTTGAATATTATGGAGTGAAATTGATATAATGTTATAGTTGTGGGGTAATATTTATAAATTTTGCAAAGTACGCAAGTTGTTATATAATATTCGATTGGTGGGGAATATTCATTTTAACAGGGAATATTCAGTACAACGGCACAATCATTGGTGGACCCCATAACGGAATTATTATTCGGATTGAGAAAACGACAAAAATTTTTTATGAAAATAACTATGGAAGTTTTACTGTTAAGCTTATTGAAACACGGTGTTAAAAGTACAAGAATACGCATTGTTGCATAGTAGCTATTACAGTATTGATTATTGATGCTTACGTGATAAGTCACTTTCGCTTTTGTTGGTATTATTAATGTAGTAATACTGAAAAATCTTTTATATAAAGCAGAATACTTTTATAAAGTTATTCTATAAATAGAATATATTATATTCTAATATGCATAGTGTTGCATAAAGGTATGCATAGTATTTTGCATAGTAAAATCTTTTAATATAAAATGTAATACTTTTATAAAGTTATACATTTTATTAGACAATAATTAGAATATATTATATTTTATTATGCATAGTGTTTGCATAGTGTTTGCATAGTAAAATCTTTTATAAAGTTATTTGTTTTATTAGATTATAAATAGAATATATTATCTTTTATTTAAAAGATTTTGCTTTAAATATGGACCGCTTGATTAAAGTAAATCAACTGGACCGATTCATAAGTTAGTTACTATATGCGTCCATTTTTCTATAAATAGAAGCTCATTCCTTCATTATTTTCTTACGAATTCACTGAAACTTTAGAGAGAAAAAACTATAGAGAGAAAGAAGAAAAGTATTCTGCTACTTCACTACTTATATATCCAGTACTCTTCTTCTTAAGGTAGGGAGTGTTATTTCTTTTGTATTCATGAAGAGAACTTCTGTTATTCCATTCTTTGTTATTCTGTTGGAATAACCTGTATATGCGGGCTACCCTATACTTGGTGACATTCTTCTAATATTCTATCTTTATTATTATTCTGTTGGAATATCACATGCATGCGTTTACTTTGGGACTGGTTAAAATCTTTATTATTATTCTGTTGGAATATCCTGTTTGTCCATTTACACCGGACCTGGTTCCATCTTTATTATTATTACATTTGGAATATAATGTGCAATGCGTTCTTGGGACTAGGTAAAATCTTTATTATTATGTTGAAACATCCTGTTGGTGCGAATTTCACCGACCGGTTCCTTTACTTATTAATCTGTTGGAATAACACATCTGGCGCTGGCACCGCATGCATGGTGATTTCTTTTGTTATTCCATTCGTTATTATACTCAGTTGGTTAAAGTTTTGACTTCTATACTCCATGAAATTAGTGGAATATTCTTGATATTTGCGCTTCATCCAGTATCTTTTCATGGAAATATTCTTCTGAGCATTCTTGAATTTTACTCTACAAAGCAGTATCATGTTGACAATCTGGACGTTATTAGTTCCTGGATAAATTAATTCTTGAACTTGTTTTATTGAATTCTTATATCATTGTCATCATCCTCATGTTTATTTTTTGTTGAAAGTCATATGTGGCCTGTAGTGCATGGATGGACTTGGTATGATTATGATCAGGGATTATACGGTGTAATCATGACCGTAATGTTACAGATGATGTGGTAAAAGTCCTCATTGGCCCGTAGTGCATTGATGGACAGTTGTTGGCATGATTATGACCATTAATGAATACACAAATATTCTTGGCCCGTAGTGCATGGATAATTGTGGTCGTGATACTAAAGAATATCCTTGGTCAGAAAAGTGCGGGGGTGATTCGATGATGTAGATTATTTATTGTCGAGTTGAGTCGTGGATAAAAGTCATGAAAAACCATTTAAATCATAGAAGATAGTAGATTTTATTCTCTACTTTACTCTTCTAATGGATTGCTTGTTTTCGCTACAGTTAAACTTGATGTTTGTTATATTGTATCAGTTTAACACTGTTTAAGGCTAATGATAATTTATTCTGCATTATCTTAGTCATAATATTTCTTACTGGGCTAGTTGAGCTCACCCTTTTTTTTCGTCCTCACTATTCTGTTAAATAGTGTGACAATAAATGTAATGAGGACTCATTCTGAGAGTGGATATTGTCTAGAAGACAGTATTTGTATTTAAACTCACAGCTCTCTTGTTGTATAATTAAGATTGTATTTATGTTCTGTACCATGTATTTGGCGACTCAGAATAGGTAATGTATACCTATTTTGGGGGCGTCACATAGATAATTCGTTGATTGGACATAATTATTGATTGGTGTTACAGTGATAAAATATTGATGATGGACTTTTAAATCATAGAAGATAGTAGACATCATGCTCTACTTGACTCTTCTAATGGATTGTTATTTCTGCTGCAGTTGTTGATCTAAAACTTGTTATCTATTGTATTCTATCATATTTTCACTATTGAGAACTAAGGATAATTTGTTCTTCGTTATCTTAGTCATAATATTTTTTACTGGGCTAGTTGAGCTCACCTTTTTTTCCTTTTGGTTCCATTGTTCTTCTCAGGAGGCGAGAATGTAGTTGAGACTAGTCGAGGAGTGGAGTAGTGGTCCAAGATGGTTCTTATAGTAGTCCTCACTATTTTGTAAAATAGTGTGACAATAATTGTAATGAAGACTTTATTTGAGTTTGGATATTGTCTACAAGACAATATTTGTATTAAAACTCACAGCTTATGTGTTGTCGTATTTTGCACAATAGTTGTATAAATAAAGTTTGTAATTAGATTATGTACCATGTATTTTTGCGACTCAAATTGGGTTGTGTGGACCTATTTTGGGGGCGTTACAGTAGAGGCCAGAAGAAATATCTAAAAATACCCCACCTTAGTTAGATTTAAATAGTTTCAATGTACAAATAGTTGTATAAATAATTTTTTAAGTAATAAAAACTAACATTATCAACTATATATAATGTATTTATTCCTATAAATAATTTTTATAAATATTGAAATTTAAAATTATTAATTATATTCAATATATTTATTTGTATGAATAATTTCTTAAGTAATAAAAATTAACATTATCAACTATATATAATATATTTATTTCTAGAAATATTATTTCATTTCATATTCTCATTATTCCATTCTTTATTATTACATTAGAATATCCGCTGCATGTGTTTTACGCTGGACTGGTTCCGTTATTTATTATTCTTAGAATATCACAGCCGGTCGTATTACGCCTAACTTTGGTTCCATTATTATTATACATTGGAATAACTCTGCCTCATGCCAAGCAATCGCATGCATGGTGATTTTGTTGTTATTCCATTCTTTATTATTCGCCGGAATATCTCGTATGTGCGTTCTGTGGGACACTGGTTCCATTATTTATTATTTTGTTGGGAATAACACATGCATCATGCGATCTATCACACGCATGGTGAATCTTACGTTATTCCATTCTTTATTATTCTATTAGAATAACCTGTCTATGTGGATTACCACATGCATGGTGAATGATCCTTTTTATTTCATTCCTTATTAAATTGTGTAAATGATTTGTTTACGTGGATTATCACTACTAGAAATTCAATATATAGCGACGAGCTATAGCGACGGTCAGCACGGAACCCTCGCTATAGGGTATATATAGCGACGGTCATCGTCTGACCGTCGGTATAGATATCTTTTAAAGAAAAAACCCTACCATTTTCTCCCAAATCATTTCAGTTTTCCCCCAAATCATCTTCCTCCTCTCTAACAGTTTCTCTCTCGTTACTCTTCCTCTACCACTCACTCTCCTCTCTAACCCAAATCATGGTGGTCATCGCGGTGGTTATGGTGGGCCTCGTGGGTCTTTTCGTGGGGGTCCTCATGGTGGTCGTCGCGGTGGTTATAATAACGGAGAAATTGCGATAATGAAGAATAGGTCTGAAAATGGTCCTAATGAAAACTGGAAGAAAATGAACGGCCCTGAATCAATCAATCAAAAGACGATGAAGAAGAACAAGATGAGAATGGGAGGAAAAGGGCTCTCTCTTGAAGCCTTCGTTAATGCTAAGACAAAGAACGACTATTACAATCCTGCTCTAATCAGTATAAATCTCTCTCCTTAAACCCCATATCTTTGTTTCTTATATTTTTATATAATTTTATCCAATTTCATTTTTTACCCTGTATTCTTGTTATATTCCTGTTATTTGTTGCTTTAAAATAGTGTTTCAGTTCAATAACCTTAATTCTTTTGGTGTGATTTCTTGTAATTTAGAGAATATGAATTGTTTCTACTTTATAATTAAGATAAAGACCACAAAATGTTGAAATGTGTAGCTCAATGTGTTGTCCTACCTTTTTGAGGCTTAATTTTGATGCACAAAAGATATACTGTTACATTCTCCTACTCATTTTACATATTTTACATATTCTCAAACAGTACAACCCTCAAAACTTTTGGATGAATCCTCTGAATTTATGCTCACTTACGAAGATAAAGAAGGAGACTGGATGCTCGTTGGAGATGTTACATGGGGGTATACAACTAAAACCCATTACTACATAATTATGCCAATCAAAATATGCCTTGATACTTTGATGTTAGATCTGAAATAATACATGACTATTTGTAAGAATGAATCAAACGATTCTGACCCTAGCACATATGAGAAACCCGGAACAAAGAAATGTGAAAAGAAGAAATATCAATTGTAATGTATTTATGGTTGATGATTTATACAGCTTATCCTTTCATGCTTAAATGTGATCCCTTTTTTTTTATTTTGTTCCAAGGATGTTTCTCAACACCGCGAAAAGGCTTAGAATTATGAAGACCTCTGATTTTAATGGACTTGGTATGCACATAAATGTTATCGTATTATGGTGACTATCTCGCAAATGTTATTTGCTTCCTTCCCTTCTAATTCAAGTTGATTATTTATTGCAGTTCCAAGGTTCCAAGAAAGACATGACAGATAAAAGTCTAAGCCCATTTAGCATATCACTGCTAAAGAAATAGCATAGGAAAATAGAGATATTAAAGAGTTCGAGTATTCTGCCATGTTTGTTTTGGTTTTTTTGGGTTTTTTTGGCACCACCTTTTTGCCTTCATTCTTCTTATGTTCCTTTCTTGTAAGCCATATTCAATTTAACTTTAGCTCTCCTCTGTCCTACACAGGTTCATACATGACTGCATAGTTGCTTAACATCAGTTTATTACTTTGTAAATATGAGGTTGCTTTAATTTTCTTAAGAGTTCTTTGAAAATCAAGCAGCGTCTGCGGTGTGATGTAATTAAAAATTATTTTTCATTTCATATTTTTGTTTACATAATGATCTTCCTTTAAGTTAAGTAAATGGTGAACTGTATTGTAATATTGATCAAGCTGTGCAAGAAATGAAGGAGACTCATGCAAAGCTAGGTCCTCTTTATTTCAACTTTATGTCTTTTCTTCGACTTATTAACTTGTCTGTATAACAAATCCTGAAGAAAAGAAAAATGCTCTATATCAACTTTTACCTTTTCCTCAACTTATATATGCAGAGTGAATACAAAAGTATTGCGAGGCTATCAAAATTGATCAACATTATGCGGTAATTTCATGTTCCTTTCACTTTTTGCTTTCTGAAACATCCTACATTTACATCACTTCATTCATATTTGTATTATGATGTTTTGAGCTTGTTATGTACTATGCAGCCTGCATATTATAACCTTGGAGTTGTTTATTCTGAGATGATGCAATATGACATGGCCCTTAATTGCTATAAGAAGGCTGCACTGGAAAGGTGATGAGTAGGTTTATAACCTACAATTTAGGTTCGTTTAGCTTGATATATTGTTAGTTTTTGGTAATTTCATGATACTTTTGATAGGTTGTTTGCTTGTTGCAGGATAATACATGGGCTTAATCAAAATGTGGCATTTGGAGGAAGATTTCAAGGAATTGGAATGTTTCTAACTACATACATGGTATTGTACTGTCAGGTCGCGATGGAATCATGGCGCGGGGCGCTGCTGGAGCGAGAAAAATTACTGGGTCGAGAGCGCGGGCGCTACTTCTTGCATGTAATGTGGTGTATGCGGGCGACCGCATCGGATTCTTTGGCGAACTTTGTTGTTGGGCTAGAAGTTGGGCTATGTTGGGAACTAATAATTTTTTATGTAATGTGATAGTAGTAGGAGTGTATGTGTGGGAGTTTTTGAGCAATGTGTGGTTGATTTTGAAAAGGTTTCATGTCTCCATTTGGGTTCTTACTTGGGGAGTTAGAGTTGGATTAGGAGAAGTGTGGAGCTGATGTGATATCTTTTTATGCTGAGTTTGGAGAATCGAGAGAAATATATCATACAACACGGAGCATAATTCAAGAGGAATTTTTGAAGGATTCAAGAGCAAAAACGTTGGAGGAGTAATTTTTCAGAGATTGTCACGACGGTTGAAAATCGAGGCTACGTGAAGGGGTTTTTCATAATTCTTCTTCTCTTTCATTTATTTGTAATTGGAAGGATGTTTTCAATAAATTATTCAGTTTTTAATTCATTCGTTATGAACTAATTTACATATTAGACTTGTGATGGATCCTTGGGTGAAACGATGATTTAATAATTTTGATTTCCAATTCAATAAGATATTTTCAGTTTATCTATATTAATTTGAGCGTGAATTTATGAATTGTCTGATCAACAGTTCTTTGTGGATTTGAAAGGAATCGAGAGAGGAGATTTGAATCTAGACCTAGTTAATATAGCATGTGTCATGAATTTTGTCGAAGTGATTTGTGATTATTGTTAAGGTAGAGATACGCTTGACATCGCATGTAATCGTATAGAGAGCTTAAACTTCAACCTTCTTTGATTGCAGTTCACATAGAGATATAGTGAGTTGGTTAATTTACGTGTTTAACGAATTTCTATCTTAATTGTGGATTGATGTTAATATGGTATTAGTGCATCGAGAGGTGGCTCTTACTACGTTCGTGTTCTTGATTAATAAACTGGAATATTGAATTGAGTTGGAATAAAGGTTGGAAAATCAGAGGGAAGCTCAGGGTGAAATCATAAGTCTAATTCTCCATTAATTATTTGAAATTCCGAATTTCATTATTGGTGACTGTTTTGTGATAGTTTATTTCTTTATTAAATTTTGTTTTTTTTATATAAATATAATTTAAATCCATTGAATTGATTAGTTTAATAAAATTAGGGTTAATACAAAATTGATAATTGTGAAGTTAAGATTCTTGATATTTTGTCCTCGTGGGAACGATACTTTATTCACTACTATATTACTTGTTGACCACGTGCACTTGCGTGTTTTTAAGCGTGTTGATTTTACCCAACAAGTTTTTGGCGCCATTGCCGAGGACAATTTAGCCGAGATTTTAATATTTATTTTTACAATATCAGTTTAATTAGTCCAGTTTTACTTAAACATTTTTATTTTGTTTTATCTATGTCAGGTTTTCGACATTGGTTTATGCAAACACGATCTAAACATCCAGACTTGCTTCCTTTTGAGGACGACATTGACAGACGATTTCAAAAGTTGAGTAAGTGGATTGAGGAAACGAGGAACGAATTCGAAAATTCTGATACGGAAGGAACGATGGATGCCAAAGACCAGAAAGCGTTGAGGAATTTTGCCACACCTAGGGTGACTGATCTGCAGTCGAGCATTACTAGGCCTGCAATTTCTGCAAACACTTTTGAAATTAAGCATGGGACCATTCAGATGATGCAGAACTCATGTCAGTTTGGGGGAATGGCAAATGATGATCCGAATGAGCATTTGATCAGTTTTCTGGAAATGTGCAACACGTTCAAGTACAATGGGGTGTCGGATGAGGCAGAAGACTTTCGCTTGTTCCCATTCACTTTACGGGACAAGGTGAAGAGTTGGTTACATTCTTTCCATGGGTTCGATCACTACGTGGGAGGATTTGGCTCAAAATTTCTTTCCAAATTTTTCCCACCCGGCAAGACCGCTGAAAATGAGGAATGATATCACAATGTTTGAAAGCGGCAGAATGGGGAGTCACTATATGAGGCATGGGAGAGACAAGGAGGAATTACTCGAGAAAGTGCCCACATCATGGATTGCCCAAGTGGTTAAAAATGAACACATTCTATAATGGGCTACATAGAAATGTCAAACCCGGCATTGATGCGGCATCAAGCGGTGCATTCATGGCTAAGAGTTACGAGGGCTTATACAATTTAATAGAAACAATGGCGGCAAATAAACGTTGTGGCCCACAAAGAAGAATGACATAGTAAAAAAGCGGTTTGGGATCTTGGAATTAGATGGAGTAATGACTATACAAGCAAACTTTCTCGCATTATCCATGAAGTTTGATACGATGAATGAGAGGGTAAATTCCATGATAGGGGCTCAAGTTCAACAAGTTCAGCAGGTTATGGTAGTATGTGAATTGTGTGCGGGTGATCATCCGACAGATCATTGTGCAATAAATCCAGTATCCGTCCAGTTCATAGGCAACTACAATAGAATTCCGCAAAATACTTACCAAAACACCTACAACCAGGGGAATAGGAACCACCCAAACCTTTCATGGAGCAATAATCAGCAAACTCAAGCTCCACGACCATCATATCCCCCTGGTTTTCATAGTCATCCACAACAGATTCAACAGCAGGACAAGAAATCCGATGGGGAGGAAACATGGGCAAGGTACATGACTAGAAACAATTTGGCTATAAAGAATCAAGCTATTGTTATCAAAAACATAGAGAATCAGATAGGTCAAATTGCATTGGCATTGAATAATAGACCACAAGGAACATTACCTAGCGACACCGAAAGAAATCTGAAGGGTAATTATGAGCAATGTCAAGTAGTTATGTTGAGAACTGGAAAACACCTCGGTGGGAATAGTGTAAAAAATTCAGCAACACCGGAGGAAAAAGTTAATGACAGTAACGCAGTGGAGGGTAACAAAAATGAGGAAATAAAGTTAAACAGCGAGCTGATTGTTTATCCTCCACCGCCGTTTCAGCAGAGAGTCCAAAAACAAAAATCAGATAAGCAGTTCACAAAGTTTTTGGACATGTTCAAGAAACTCCATATTAACATCCCATTTGCAGAGGCCCTAGAGCAAATGTCAAGTTATGCGAAGTTTATGAAGGAATGCACGAGGAAGAAGAAATGGGAAGATTTCAAACAAAGTGGCACTAATAACAGAGGAGTGTAGTGCAGTGTTACAAAAAAAGCTACCACCAAAACTCAAAGACCCGGGGAGCTTTACTATCCCGTGCACGATCGGGAAGATGTTGTTTAACAAGGGCTTATGTGATTTGGGGGCGAGTATAAACCTGATGCCATTGTCAGTATACTCAGAATTGGGTTTTCCCGCGCCAAAGCCTACGAATATTTAATTGCAGTTGGAGGATAGGTCAGTCACATATCCGAGAGGCATTGTAGAGGACATTTTGGTAAAAGTGGATAAGTTTATATTCCCTGCGGACTTTATCAAACTGGATTTTGATGAAGATAAGAACATCCCGATCATCCTAGGGAGACCTTTCTTGGCCACGGGAAGGACACTCATAGACGTGCAAAAAGGAGAACTTACAATGAGGGTCCAAGATCAAGAAATAAAATTCAATGTGTTCAAGGCCATGAAATATCCTACGGACGAGGAAGAATGTTATCGAATGGATTTAATTGAGAAAATTACCAGTGAAGATATTAACAAGAGTTTGATCAATGATCCGTTAGAAACAACCTTATTGGGGGATGAAGAAAAAGACAACCCGAAATTTGTGGACTTATTACAGAGGCTAGACTCGTTGCCACGAGTTAAGCCAATTCAGAACACCGATTAAACCTTTGCACACCGAGGAGACAGTTGCAGAAAAATTGAAACCATCATTGGAGGAGCCACCGACATTGGAACTTAAGTCACTCCCTAAACATCTCAGGTATGCGTATTTAGGCGATTTAAATTCTTTACCTGTAATTATTTCTACTACACTTAACGAATTGCAGGAAGAAAAGTTGTTGAGGGTGCTTAGGGATCACAAATCAGCAATTGGATGGACGATTGAGGATATAAAAGGCATTAGCCCATCATTTTGCATGCACAAAATTCTGATGGAGGATGATGCAAGTCCATCGGTGGAGCATTAACGTCGACTTAACCCAATCATAAAGGAAGTGGTCAAGAAGGAAATTCTGAAATTATTGGATGTCGGTGTCATATATCCAATTTCTGACAGTAAATGGGTAAGTCCGATTCATTGTGTGCCTAAGAAAGGGGGAATGACGGTAATTCAGAATGAGGATAACGAGTTAATTCCAACAAGGACAGTGACAGGTTGGAGGGTTTGCATCGATTATAGGAGATTGAATAAGGCAACCCGAAAGGATCATTTCCCGCTACCTTTTATCGATCAAATGTTAGACAGGTTAGCGGGACATGAGTTCTACTGTTTATTGGATGGATACTCGGGATATAATCAGATTGCCATCGCTCCTGAGGATCAAGAAAAGATAACATTTACATGCCCTTACGGCACATTTGCGTTTCAGAGGATGTCATTCGGGCTTTGCAACGCACCCGCAACTTTCCAACGATGTATGATGGCTATTTTTTCAGATATGGTGGAGAAGAATGTTGAAGTCTTTATGGACGATTTCTCGGTCTATAGAGACACTTTTGACACTTGCCTAGAGAATCTGGTCATGGTATTGCAGCGATGTAAGGACACAAACCTCATATTAAATTGGTGAAAATGCCACTTCATGGTTGAAGAGGGCATAATATTGGGCCATAAGGTGTCGGCTCAAGGATTGGAGGTGGACAAGGCAAAGTTGGACACGATCGAGAAACTACCTCCGCCGAGCTCAGTTAAGGGTATTCGAAGTTTTCTGGGGCATGTTGGGTTCTACAGGAGGTTCATAAAAGACTTCTCTAAGATTTCAAAACCTCTATGCAGTCATTTAGAGAAGGATACTAGTTTCAGCTTTACTAAGGAATGTAAGTCCGCGTTTGACCTATTGAAGAAGAAATTAACTACAACCCCCATGATAGTCGCACCGGACTGGAAAATGTCATTCGAACTTATGTGTGATGCGAGCGACTATGCGGTTGGGGCTGTTTTGGGCCAAAGACGAGACAAGGTGTTTCACGCCATATAATATACAAGCAAAACACTCACAGAGACTTAAATGAACTACACTACTACGGAAAAGGAATTGCTTGCAGTGGTGTATGCGTTCAACAAATTCCGGGCATACTTGATCGGGACTAAGGTAATAGTCTACATGGACCATTCGACGATTCGGTACTTAATAGCAAAAAAAGATGCTAAGCCACGCCTTATCCGATGGATTCTCCTACTTCAAGAGTTTGATTTAGAAATTAAAGATAGAAAGGGGACGGAGAATCAAGTTGCCGACCATTTATCAAGGCTGGAAAATCCGGGGAAAAGGATGAAGAAAGATGCACGATCAATGAATCATTCCCGGATGAGCAACTATTTGGGTTGAATGCAGAATTTTCGTGGTATGCAGACTTCGCGAATTATGTGGTGAGCAAAATGCTTCCCCCGGATCTTACACGACAACAGAAAAAGAAGTTTCTGCATGACGTCAAGTGGTACATGTGGGATGAACCGTACTTATTCAAACAATGCACCGATAAGATGATTCGACGATGTATCCCATACAGTGAAGTCCACAACATATTACAAGAATGCCACTCATCGGCATACGGTGGACATTACGAGAGTAAGCGAACCCCGGCAAAAGTGCTTCAATCCGGGTTTTATTGGCCTACATTGTTCAAAGACGCCCACCAATTTGTGAAAACATGTGATAGATGCCAACGGGTACGAAACATATCGAAAAGGAATGAGATGCCATTACAAATAATTCTTGAAGTGGAAATCTTTGATGTATGGGGCATCAATTTCATGGGACCATTCCCATCGTCTTTAAGCAATCAGTACATTCTGTTCGCGGTGGATTACGTCTTGAAATGGGTCGAAGCTGCAGCACTACCATCTAACGATGCCAAGGTGGTCCTCAAATTCCTACAGAAGAATATTTTCATGAGGTTTGGCACGCCAATAGCAATAATAAGTGACGAAGGTAGTCACTTCTGCAACAAAGCTTTTACCGCTCTTCTGGCTAAGTATGGAGTCAACCATAAGGTAGCTACAGTCTATCAGCCTCAAACAAATGGACAGGCTGAGGTGTCAAATAGAGAAGTTAAGAAAATTTTGGAAAAAGTCGTAAATCTGAGTCAAAAAGATTGGCCACTTCGGTTGGATGACGCACTATGGGCATACCGGACTGCTTATAAGTCGCCAATAGGAATGTCACTATACCAACTAGTGTACGGGAAGGCCTATCACCTACCAGTTGAGTTACAGCACAAGGCCTACTGGTCCATTTAGAAACTAAACTTCGACCAAGCAGCTGTAGGGGAAAAAAGGTTGTTACAACTGAACGAGCTAGATGAATTCCGACTTCAGGCATACGAGAACGCTAAATTATACAAAGAGAATGTCAAAAAGTGGCACCACAAGAAAATTATGCCAAGAACTTTCGAACCAGGGCAATCGGTATTATTGTTCAACTCTCATTTGCGGTTGTTCCCCGGTAAGATAAAGTCAAGATGGTCGAGACCATACACCATAAAAACCGTGTTTCCACATGGCGCGGTTGAACTCTACAGCCGAAACCCAATGGAGAAATTCAAGGTCAACGATCAACGGATAAAGCAGTATTGGGGCGGAGATACAAACTAGGATGCTGACAACATTACCCTCGCCGATGCTCCGTGACACGAGAGTCATCGTCGGGCTTACGACGTTAAAACTAGCGTTACTTGGGAGGCAACCCATGTTCTACACTTTTGTGTTCCTTGTTTACTTTTTTTTTTTATTTTTAGGTAATTAATTTTTGTTGAATTCTTATGTAAATTTGTATTGATTTGCAGGAGAAACGAAAACATTCTGCCATCACATGCACGTAGGCCGCTCTCAATCCAAGAAGAAGCGCGGGCGCTTACAAGACCGTAAAAGGCGAGACCATCTGACGTTGGGAGCGCTTACCGAGCAGGCAGTCATGTTGGCGCGCTGAACCAGCCTTGGGCGCGCCACTCATACCAGATCTACTGACCACTAGCGCGGACCGCGCTTCCAAAGCCCATTACACAGTACCGGGCCGCCACGCCTGTTGAAAAACTCGACTCAATACCGACCGCTATTGTCTCCCCTATCTCATGACGTGGCAAGCACTACGTTAATGTCCCAGGCGCCCACGTCTAAAAAATCGAGACCTTGCCTCTCCTTAACCCAATCAAACTCCTTCACCTCTCCTTCACCTAATAAAATTCCACCACTTCTCTACCACTACATCTTCCAACCCTCATTAAACTCACCAAGCATGACAACATCTCATAACTCCTTCTCCTCTTCAACTTCTACTCCATGGCTACCCCTGCACCTTTCATCTTCTAGTATTCAAGTAACGTTGGAATTCCTTCACCTATATAAACTCAAAACTTCACTCTCCCAATTCATATCAACTCTCCACTACATCCATTACATACCTTCAACCAATTACTTGGGGAAACATACTCAAATGGGGGGAGTCAAATAGCGCAAGGAATTACATCTCACCTCTTGTTTGCTCATCTTCTTCAGTCTGAATAATCAAGTAAGTAGGAAAAATTGGGTATTGGTGTTTGTTTACATAGTTTGGATTGCAAGATTACACTAAGTACCCTAAGTTTGGGGGAAAAACTTAGCTCACCCACCAACTATTCGATAAAACACCTGAACCAAACCTTGAACCCATCCACTCCACAAACCACCATGTCATCCAACAAAAGACAATGCCCATCCTCCTCGACTGCTAGGCCCCAATACGACCACACTAGGTTCGTTAGTGAGAGGGCCACTGACCGATTCAAGACGACCTTCGACAAGAAAACATTGGTGCTCGAACGTGGGTTGAAGCCGAATGCTAATTTGGATGGCGACATGGCTTTGCAAATTGTGGAGCGAAATTAGTTTCAGTTGGTCGAATAACCACTCCCAGCGGCAATTAACATAGTTAAAGAGTTTTACGCAAATGCAATGGAGCATGTCAATCATGTAGTCATGGTTCGGGGGAAACCGGTGGCTTTCCACGCCAAGGCTATTAATGAGTATTTCGGGTTAGAGGCACCAGAAGAGGATAGATATGAAGATGACTTGCCCGACCTAGATGAATTGATTATTCGACTATGCAAACCGGGAACTCAATGGGCTATTCAAACCGGAACGAATGAAAAGATAAGTTGTAAGACCCCGAATTTTATGAAATAAAAGTATTCAATTTTTCTTATAATTACAATTCAGTAAATGATTAAATTGATAAAAGTTTAAAGTTAAGGGTGAGATATGAATTTTTTTTTTCAAAATACGCAAGTGGTTATAAAATATTCAATTGTCAGGGAATATTCGTTTGGTCGTGGAATATTCTTTCTGTCGGAGAATATTCATACGACGGCGCAGCCATTTGTGGGCCCCATAACGAATAACTGTCGGATGAAGAAAACAACAAAAATTGAGTTTTTATAAATAACGGCGTAGTTGTTCTGAATTAACATCGTTGGAACACGGTGGTTAAAATACGAATACGCGTTATCGCACAAAGAATAACACCAGATATTGCAAGATTTTTGAATTATTGATTTTACGTAAGAAGACACTACTCAATAATTGTTACGATAATTTTATTCAATATTTTATTTTATTGATTCAATAATTCTTTGCGTTGATATTTTATATTATTATTGTTTCAATAATTGTCAACGCATTATGATATTCCATTATCGGATCAATAATTCATATTATTTGAATAATATTATTAGATAGCATTATTGGCAATGTCTAGAAAGTTACATCAAGGAGAAGTTTGGTCACCTAATTACGCCAAGAAGGTGAAATTCTTATTTAAAGCCCCTCTTTCCTAGAACTACTGGTTGTCATAATTGTGATTCGCTATATTATTTGTGAATAATTAATTATTGATTTATATGATAAAGAAATATTTATTTTATGTGGATATAAATGATGGATATATTTATTTTTATGTGGATAAAAATAAAGGAATTAATGCTGAGGTGTTTTATCAGTATATTATCGGTGTGGAGGTATTAAAAATCATCCGTTTATGGATTTCGGATATTTTTGGTTTGGAATTTGGAAAAACTCAAAGCTACAAAGTTGTAGAGAATTCGATTTCAGTCAAAATGGACATAAAATTCGTATTTTTCTGATAATCGGACTATTTTCTATGAATTGTTAAAGTTTTGGAAAATAAAATAATTTTTATTAAATTATGGGTGGGACCCACTTGAGTTATCAACATGTGGGCTGCTATCCTTTTATTCCAAGATGGTTGGCTACTGAATGTTGGTGCGTGGAATGAAGAGGAAAAAATAAAATAATATATTTTATTAATTTAGTCTCCTTTGGCGTTCTAGCATTTTCCTATAAATAGGTGCTTATGTTAGAATTGAAAATCACACCAGAAACATAAGTTTTCTCTCTCAATATTATCAAGTATATTTTTGTGAGTATTTAGATATCTTGAGTGTTTCTATATGCCTTTAAGTTCATTCAAATCGTTATATCTCGATATTCAAGTCAATCACTTTCTTTTGAAGTAAGAGATTTTAAGGGTTGTTATGTTTTTCAGTTCGTACTTCTTCCGACCTTCAGAAAATTCTGAAAAAATATGAAATGATATTTTGATGAGTTTTATTGATTTTGTCCAAAAATGGCGATTTTTGGATGTATAGATTAAGAGTTATGAATTTTACGAGAAAAGACTATTTTAAAAGTAACCGCTTATAACTCCTTGTGGTTAACTCCAAAATTGATGAAACTTTTATTGGGAGTACATCTATATAATATCAGTGTACTCTATGAATTTCTGAATTTTTGGATAAAAGTACAATTTATGATAAATGTCTAAATATTTAAGTGTTTTGGCCATATGAAAATAGTAAATGAATTTTAAAATTTCGAGAAAATATATGTTCAATATGGGACTATATTTCGCTAAATCTCGTAAAAGAAATTTTTGGAACTGATTTGGTATTTTTCATGAAAATGGTCTAGTTATGAGGAAAAGAATTAAATATGTTATGTGAAGTAAGAAAATTGGAAAATATGATTTTATGTCTTGAGAATCATACATGAGTTATATGCAGATTTTTGATGAGGGTTTTGGTTATTGGTGATGAAATCTTATAAATTTGGCATTTTAGGATGATTAAATGTATTATTTAGTAAAGTGTAAACAATTAAAATAAATTGTTTATAAGTTTAAGAAATGTTATTTCAATATCATTATACCGAAATATTGGTATGGATTTTATTGTGGAATTTCTACTTTTTTGTGTCGGGTTTACTATTCATGAGTTACTATTTACGAGTTACTATTCATGAGTTACTATTCACGAAGTTACTATTCACGAAGTTACTATTCATGAGTTACTATTCATGACAAAATTGGTTTTTTTTATCTAACCAAATTATAGTTGATTTATGAATATTACTCTTGAGATTAAAACTATATGTTGATCATATTATTTTTATTATCATATATAACATTTTTATAACCCTAATGATGATATTTCTCTTTGACTTGAGGGTAAAGATGGGAAGATTATTGGTATGATCATAACTATGGGTTCTCTTTGGTCAGTAGTGCAAAGTTGAATTGTTGACTGATATGATCGTGACCATTAAATTTATAATTGAATATCTTTAGCTTAAGTGCAAAGGTGAAATGATCAACATGGTTATAATTATTGTTTATATAAATTTTGAAATGATTATATATTTCTTTGAGATAATGAATATATTTGGTTTGTAGTGCAAATATGAACTGTTGAGGAATATCTTTGGCCTGTAGTGCAAAGATGAATTATTGATGAATATCTTTGGCTCGTAGTGCAAAGATGACATGTTGTTGAATATCTTTGGCCAGTAGTGCAAAGATGAACAGGTGTTGAGATGAACATGACCAACTGGTGATACAAATGAATATCTTTGGTCGTAGTGCAAAGATGAAGTTATTAGTATGATTATGAACAGGAAATGTGATTTGGTGTAACCATGATCTTTGATGTTTTAAGTAAAGATAGGTGATGAAAATTATCTTCGTCCTAGATGAGAAGAGGAATTTAGAACTACAATTATGATTATGAGTTATTCATATGATTGTGGACCAGAAATGTTGATTGATGTTACAGGGATAAAATATTGTTGGTGGATTTTTAACATAGAGAAGATAATAGACTTTATGGTCTATTTGACTCTTCTAATGGATTGCTCATTCTGCTGCAACTATGGTTGAAATTTTTATCATCTACCAATGTTCTAAATCTCTGATTTATTATTGATGAAGGCTATTGATAATTTAATTATCTTTAGTCATGATATTCTTTACTGGGCTAGTTATGCTCACCCTTCTGTTTCACAATTCCTTTCAGGTAATAAGAGTGTAGCTGGGTCGAGCGGGGTTAACAGGGGAATAGAACGGTGGTCATCATTTAGTAGTTATATTTGGTGAATCAACTAGGGTAAGGCGAACCCAACGTTGGAAGGGTGTTTTGCCACTATCATACAAGATGTCTAATGACATACAACCTCGTGTCATCATAAGACAAGGTTGTGCTCATCCACCTGCTGAGTATATTTAAGAGCACTACCTATATAATCTTGGTGTTTGTTTGAAGTATAATTCTCATTTAGAGACAGTGGAGATAATGATATGTCAAGAGAAGACTCACCATTGGGAAGAATATGATAGTAATCTTCTCATTTTTCTTTGGGGTCTATTGGGTCAACCAAGGATAATTATGTGGCCATATGATATCTATCATAACCTAAATGCATGGCCTCCCATGTACGAAGGTTTCCTTGAGCACTTCCCAAAGATTCTAATTTCTAAAACAGTTTTTGACAATACCTTTATGTAAGGTGTCATTGTGACGTGCTATCCAAGGTTGGGATGAGAGTCATAGTTGGTATATATTTGTATCCAAACTCACAGCATATGTGTTGTTGTATTTTGCACGACAATTATTGTAATAAAGTTATAGTTGTTTTCTGTACCATGTATTTGGTGACTCAGAATGGGTTGGATGGAATGGACCTATTTTGGGGTTGTCACATAAGTTTCCCACATTCTGCCCTTAGTCGATATGGAAAAGCTTGGTATGCGTTTATATGTGCTCGATTAATGCCCTCGCGCCATCAGACCGAAGTCACTAAGGCACGAGCTCGGTTATTGTATGGAATTGTGCACCACCATTTCCATTTGGACAATTCAATTGCTTTCTATAATGTTGATGTGGGAGAATGTATTCAAGAATCCATTGACCGGGTGCTATGCGGGAGCACTACTGGTGGGTTGTTGCATGGATTTTTAATCACTGACTTGTGCCGTAAAGCGGGAGTGCAGTGGCAACCTACCGAACCTATCCAACACCCCATGGCTATCATCGATCATGCAATAATTGAGAAGTATAAGGCTTGTGAAGGGGCAAGATCACATCCACGTGGTGAAGGCTACATTATGATCCGACAACCCTCACCCCCAGCGACAGCGGAACCAAGGCCGGAGCCACCACCGAGGACTTCAAGGAATCAATTTCTTTGGTTGGCTCAACGTCAAGATTTGATGCATGAGTACAATGCAAATGCATTTAGCACGCTTGCTGATGCATTTTCCCGCTGCAATCCATCTGCACCTTTAGTTGTCATGCCCAATCCTCCCATTCTGCCTGCATATCTTCCAGAGGACGACGACGAGCAGTAACTCATTTACAGGGAAGTCCTCTTGCATTTAAATTTTATCCAATGAGGACATTGTCTTATATAAGTTTGGGGGATTTAATTGTTTCGTTAGTTGCATGCATTTTTAAATTTTTGTTCTCATGTCTAGTTTTGCATTATAGAATAGGTATTTGCATAGTATATAAAAAAAAATATTTAGTAAATAGTTTGTTTGCATATGTCCAATGGTGTCGCATGCTACAGTTTATTTTGACCAATGATGAGATTATGAACAAGTTAACCAATAAAGTATGGATTATTAAAACTATGATATAATTTCTGTTATGAATCGATTCTTGGACTTGTTGAAACTGTTATAAAACGGGTAGCACTAATAACATCTTTGTTGACTGGTTAGTTCAAATTGACACATAAAAAGTTTCTAAAGGATAATGTTAGGGTGAACTAGAAAATGACAAGGATAGGCAGTGAAGGCTTAACTTAGGCAAAAACCTAAGTTTGGGGGAATATATGTGGGATATATAAGCTTGTTAAAAAAAAGAGAAAGAATGAAACATGTTGAGTCTTGTGGTGGGTTGAGGAGAAACACTCCTCATAAACACAAGCGTGAGATGGAGCGTAAAACGCACTCACCAACCATCTATTAAAAGAAAAAGAAAAGGGAAATAATCACGGGAAAAGAGCAAAAAGCCCCCGTGTTAAAAAAAGAAGAAAAAAAAGTATAAGTATGCTGCATGTACCCTTGAATTTGGTTGAGTTTAATTGTAGTTGAGTCGTGCCTATCTTTGAGATTTTTAATTTGCACTGTATGATTCCTTCTAAGAAGTTGTTTATGTATTAAATTTGGGTCCGTGATCGTTATCTTAGATGTTGATCACACACTTTACTATATACCGTTGATAATTGTTCAAGAATTGAGAATTAATATGTAAGTGTGGATTGGTTTTGATAATTTGTATTATAGAGTTGCTTGTTTTCTCTGAGGCCGATGGGATAAGTTAGTTTATGCGATGTTGTTGGATTTTTAGATATTTAGATTGTTATTGCATTTCGTTGCATTGCATTTTGCTTGAGGACAAGCAATGATTAAGTTTGGGAGAATTTGATGAGTAGCTTTATAACCTACGATTTAGGTTCGTTTAGCTTGATATATTGTTAGTTTTTGGTAATTTCATGTTACTTTTGATAGGTTGTTTGCTTGTTGCAGGATAATACATGGGCTTAATCAAAATGTGGAATTTAGAGGAAGATTTCAAGGAATTGGAATGTTTCTGACTACATAGCGTGGGGCGCGCTGTGCTGCATGGAATCATGGCGCGGGGCGCGCTGGAGCGAGAAAAATTACTGGGTCGAGAGCGCGGGCCGCGCTGCTTGTGCGTGTAAGGTGGCGCAGGGCGCGCTGCATCGAGATTTGTTGGACGAACTTTGCTGTTGGGCTAGAAGTTGGGCTATGTTGGGAACTAATAATTTTTTATGTAATGTGATAGTAGTAGGAGTGTATGTGTGGGAGTTTTTGAGCAATGTGTTGTTGATTTTGAAAAGGTTTCATGTCTCCATTTGGGTTCTTACTTGGGGAGTTAGAGTTGGATTAGGAGAAGTGTGGAGCTGATGTGATATCTTTTTATGCTGAGTTTGGAGAATCGAGAGAAATATATCATACAACACGGAGCATAATTCAAGAGGAATTTTTGAAGGATTCAAGGGCAAAACGTTGGAGGAGTAATTTTTTAGAGATTGTCACGACGGTTGCAAATCGAGGCTACGTGAAGGGGTTTTTCATAATTCTTCTTCTCTTTCATTTATTTGTAATTGGAATAATGTTTTCAATAAATTATTCAGTTTTTAATTCATTCGTTATGAACTAATTTACTTATTAGAGTTGTGATGGATACTTGGGTGAAACGATGATTTTATAATTTTTATTTCCAATTTAATAAGATGTTTTCAGTTTATCTATATTAATTTGAGCGTGAATTTATGAATTGCCTGATCAACAGTTCTTTGTGGATTTGAAAGGAATCGAGAGAAGAGATTTGAATCTAGACCTAGTTAATATAGCATGTGTCATGAATTTTGTCGATAGCAGATTTGTGATTATTGTTAAGGTAGAGATACGCTTGACATCGCATGTAATCGTATAGAGAGCTTAAACTTCAACCTTCTTTGATTGCAGTTCACATAGAGATATAGTGAGTTGGTTAATTTAGGTGTTTAACGGATTTCTATCTTAATTGTGGATTGATGTTAATATGGTATTAGTGCATCGAGAGGTGGCTCTTACTACTCGTCGTGTTCTTGATTAATAAACCGGAATATTGAATTGAGTTGGAATAAAGGTTGGAAAATCTGGAGGAAGCTCAGGTGAAATCATAAGTCTAATTCTCCATTAATTGTTTGAAATTCTGGATTTCGTTATTGGTGACTGTTTTGTGATAGTTTATTTCTTTATTAAATTTAGTTTTTTTTTATAAATATAATTTAAATCCATTGAATTGATTAGTTTAATAAAATTAGGGTTAATACAAAATTGATAATTGTGAAGTTAAGATTCTTGATATTTTGTCCTCGTGGGAATGATACCTTATTCACTACTATATTACTTGTTGACCATGTGCACTTACGTGTTTTTAAGCATATTGATTTTACCCAACAAAAGGCCCATGTATGCCGAAGCATATTGCAATATGGGTGTCATCTATAAAAATCATGGAGATTTAGAGTCTGCTATTGCCTGTTACGAGAGGTTTCCTGCTATTTATTAGTCAATTTTTTGTTATGAATTGATCCTTGCAAGTAAATGGTATCTGGTTGATAGTTTTTCCTCTGCTTGTACCTCATGGTGATTCATTGTTGTTCTATTTCAGGTGTCTGGTTGTTTCTCCAAACTTTGAGATTGCAAAAAATAATATGGCTATTGCCATGACAGATTTAGGCACAAAGGTGGTTTCTTCATTTACCCAAATTTTAAACCGGGATTATGTAGTTTCATCTTATGACCTACCAAACCTTGTACTTTCTCGAGAATGATATTATTGCCTTTGTTTTGGCTCTTTCTGTAATTATGGTCTCCGCTTTAGATTAATGTGAATTAAATGCAATTGTTGTAAGAATGAATGGTGCGATCACATTTTTGTAACGTGAATGATTTTAAATGATGTATATAATATTTTTATGTTTTATTTTATATTGTATTTGTGTTTATTGAATAAATGTGCATTATTAATTAAAAAAATTGAAATCTAAAACGTCTATAGCGACGGTCGCCGACCGTTGTTATAGGCCCAAAGACCGTCGCTATAGAGTTTAACGACGGCTTTTATGGCGACATTTTGGTCGCTAAAGCCTATAAGAATGGTCTTTTATGCTATATAATGATTGACTACGACCCTCGCTATATGTCGAATTTTTAGTAGTGTATGATGAAAGTCATAATAAAAGCATTGGACTGATGAAAATCAAGGGTATATGTGGTATTAGTAAGTGTTATGATGAGTTATGTTAGTTATTATGTGAAAACATGAAAGTTTCTTAAAAATCACAAAGCGTTGAAAAATCAGATTTTGGTGAAAATGAAACATGAAATTCAATTGACCATATCTCCTATATTATTTGGAATTTTTGAGTGTGGTCAAGTTCTAGAGTTAGTTCTATGAGTTTTGTAACTTATCCAAGTGGAATCACTGGAAAAGGTGTTATAGATTTTCGTGTGGACTGATTTTAGCAAAGTATGAAAAACTGCAAAATATGAAAAAGGCTACTGCCACGATTTTAAAAGGGCTGTTTCGGCTACTTGATTTGTGAGAAAATTCTGGCCTTTTGGGACATGAAAGAATATGGTATAAAGTAGCTCTTGTCCAAAAATGAGCTCATTCTGACTTAAAATGAGCAAGTTATGATCATTTCAATATTTAGATTTTTCCGACGAAAAACGCTATAACCGGAGTTCTATAACTCCGATGACCATGAAATTTAAACTGGAAGCTCACGTTAACATGTGTAAGATCCTGCCAAGATTTGGGAATTTCTGGAATTAACCATGAGGTAGCTAATTTCTTAAGGAATTAATTAGAAATTAATTTTTGAAAAATAGTAAATGAATTTTAAAAATATCAAGAAAAATATATGTTCAATACGGGACTATATTATGCTAAATTCCAGAAAAGAATAATTTTTGGGACTGATTTGGTATTTTTCATGAAAATAATTAGCTACGAACATATGAGTTAAATATGTTATGTGGAGTTGAAGATTTGGTAAATAGGATTTTATGGCTTGGAAATCCTATATAAGGTATATGCAGATTTTTGATGAGTAATTTGATTATTGGTGATATAATCTTATGAGTATGACATTTTTGAATGATTAAATGCATTATTTGGAAAAGTGTAAATAATTAAATATAATTGTTTATAAGTTTAAGAAGTGATTAAAATATTGTTATAGTATTAACAGTATTAGATTATAATTTTATTAAGTAATTGATAATGTCTGGATAAATTTAAAGTCTTTAATATTTATCCTTGATTTAGTTTGATTAATGCTTATAATATTGTCATCATCCTCATATTTATATTATGTTGAAAGTCATTTGTGGCCTGTAGTGCATAGATGGACTTGGTATGATTATGACCGGGGATTATTAGGTGTAATCATGACCGTAATGTTACAAATGATGTGGAAAAATTCCTCATTGGCCCGTAGTGCATTGATGGACAGTTTTTGGTATGATTATGGCTATGGATTCTCTTCGGCCAAGGGTGCAAAGATGAATTGTTTTATAGCATGATCAGGACCGTTGATGAAAACACGATTATCTTTGGCCCGAAGTGCATGGATAATTCGTGGTCGTGATACTAAAGAATATCATTGGCTCGTAGATGGGGGATGATTCGATGATGTGGATTATTTATTGAGTTGAGTCTCAAAGAATGAAATATTAATTCATGGATGTGATAATAATGAATATCTTTGGTAGTAGTACAAAGATGATTTAATGATTATGAACAGAATTACGATTTGGTATAAGCATGATTTTTGATGTTTGGTGAAGATAGGTGATGAAAATTATCTTCATCCCAGTTGCGAAGAGGAATTTAGAACCACAATTATGATTATGAGTTATTCATATAATTGTGATGTGAGGCTATTGATTTATTTTACATGGATAAAACATTATTGGTGGACTTTTAATATAGAGAAGATAATAGACCTTATGGTCTATTTGACTCTTCTAATGGATTGCTTCGTTCACCGCAACTATGGTTGAAAAGTTTTATCATCTACCATATGTTCTAAATCTCCGATTTATTATTGATGAAAGCTATTGATAATTTAATTATCTTTAGTCATGATATTCTTTATTCATTAGTTGTGCTCACTCTTTTCGCTTTCACAATTCCTTTCGTGTAATAAGAGTGTTGCTAAAAGTAAAAGTGTTTCGCTTGCCGGAGGGAATAACAGGGGAATAAAACAGTGGTCTCTAGCTGTGGAGGTTCTCCTTAAACAGTATAGAAAAGTGTGTTGTATTCTATACAACATTTAGTAGTTATATTTGGTGAATCAAATAGGGTGAAGTGAACCCAACTTTGGAAGGATGTTTTGCCACTATCATACAAGATGTCTAATGACATACAACCTCGTGTTATCATAAGACAGGGTTGTGTGCATCCACTTGCTAAGTATATCTATGGGCACTACCTATACGATCTTGGGGTTTATGTGAAATATAATATTCACTTGGAGACAGTGGAGATAGTCATATGTCAAGAGAAGACTCACCATTGGAAAGAAGATGATGGTAATCTTCTCGTTTTTCTTTGGGGTCTATTGGGTCAACCAAGGATAATTCTGTGGCCATATGATATCTATTATAACATAAACGCATGGCCTCCTATGTACGAAGGTTTCCTTGAGCACTTCCCAAAGATTTTAAATTCTAAAAAAGTTTTTGACTATATGTTTATGTAAAGTACCATTGTAAGGTTGTGGTCGAGGCATCATGAGAGTTACATACATTTGTATTAAAACTCACGATTAATCGTGGTCGATTCTACTATCTGACTCATTTCAAATTGTATAAATGAAGTTGTATTTGAATTTTGTACTATGTATCCATGCGACTCAGAATGGGTGATGTATACCTAATTTTGGGCGCCAGGTTGGTATCGAGCTTAGGATATGGTCTTTGGCGGAGATAAGAGTCTAGAACTAGGAGGGGAGAGACGAGTTATATACTTCGCTAGTGTGTGACTTACCTAAGCTGAAATTGTTTACTTGATAAATTGACAAATTGTGATATGTCAATGAACCTTTGTTTTGAAGATATATTCTAGAATGATATCTGAAATACAGGAGATGAACAATGGAAAAATCATGATATAGAGGATATAACCAGGAAGGTACAATCCGAAAAGAAAGCAAGGTATTCTCATCTCTTCGAATATCAGGTACATACGTAAATTTCGAGGGCGAATTTTCATAAGGAGGGGTGATTGTGAGACCCCGAATTTTATGAAATAAAAGTATTCAATTTTTCTATTTTGGTAAATAGTTAAATTGATAAAAGTTTAAAGTTAAGGGTAATATGTGAAAAAAATTTGCAAAAGTAAAGCAAGTTGATATAAAATATTCGTTAAGGTTTGGGAATATTCTTTTTGTCGAGAGAAATATCCGACGACGTGGTACAATCATTGGTGGACCCCATTAATGGAATTATTGTCGGATTGAGAAAACGATAAAAATATATTATGAAAATAACGGGCGGAAGTTTTACCGTTAACTGTTGAAACACCCAAGTGTTAAAAATAAAGAATACTGGCGTGGTTGCATAGTAGCAATACCAGATTAATTATTGATGCTTACGTGACAAGTCACTTAGTTTTGTTAGCATTATTAATGTAATAATACATAAAATCTTTTTATATAAAACGGAATACTTTTATAAAGTTATTCTATAAATAGAATATATTATATTCTATTATGCATAGTGTTGCATAAAGGTTCTGCATAGTATTTTGCATAGTAAAATCTTTTATATAAAACAAAATACTTTTATAAAGTTATACATTTTATTAGACAATAATTAGAATATATTAATTTTATTATGCATAGTGTTTGCATAGTGCCTGTATAGTATTTGCATAGTAAAATCTTTTATAAAGTTATTCATTTTATTAGATTATAAATAGAATATATTATATTTTATTTAAAAGATTTTGCTTTAAATATGGACCGTCAGATTAAAGTAAATCAATCTGGACCGTTCATGAGTTAGTTACTATACAGTCCATTTTTCTATAAATAGAAGCTCATTCCTTCATTATTTCTTACGAATTCACTGAAACTCTAGAGAGATAAACTATAGATAGAAAGAAGAAAAGTATTATGCTACTTCACTACTCATATATTCAGTATTCTTCTTCTTAAGGTAGGGAATATTATTTGTTGTACTCGTAAGGGGTATTCTTTCTTTCTTATTCATGAAGAGAACTTCTGTTATTCCGTTCTTTATTATTACATTGAATAACTCAGTATACACTGCCACCCTATACTTGGTGAAATTCATCTATTATTCCATTCTTTATTATTACGTTGAATATATATCATGCATGCTTTTTTACGCGGACCGGTTCCGTTATTTATTATTACATCGTGGAATATCTCGCTTGAATGCGATTACGCTTGACCTGGTTCTATTATTATTATTATTCTGTTTGAATAACCTGTCTATGCGAAGTAGCGCATGCATGGTGATTTCTGTTGTTATTCCATTCTTTATTATTCTCATTGAATATCCTCGTATGAGCGTTACGTGGGACCGGTTCCATTATTTATTATTTTGTTGGGAATAACTCGTCTGCATGCGGTCTATCGCATTTATGGTGAATCCTTCTGTTATTTCATTCTTTATTATTTTGTTGGAATAACCTGTCTATGTGGATTACCACATGCATGGTGAATGATCCTTTGTATTTCATTCCTTATTAAATTATGGAAATGATTTGTTTACGTGGATTATGATGAAAGTCATAATAAAAGCATTGGACTGATGAAAATCATGGGTATATGTGGTATTAGTAAGTGTTATGATGAGTTATGTTAGTTATTATATGAAAACATGAAAGTTTCTTAGAAATCACAAAGGGTTGAAAAATCAGATTTTGGTGAAAATGGAACATGAAATTCAATTGACCACATCTCCTATTATATTTTGAATTTTTGAGTGTGGTTAAGTTCTAGAGTTAGGTCTATGAGTTTTGTAACTTATCCAAGTGGAATCTTTGGAAAAGTGTTGTAGATTTTCGTGTGAAACCGATTTTAGCAAGAAAGTACGAAAAAAGCGCAAAATATGAAAAAGTTGTCGCCACGATTTTAAAAGGGCTGTGTCGGCCACTTAATTTTTGAGAAAATTTCTGGCCTTTTGGGACATGAAAGAATATGGTATAAAGTACCTCTTTTCCAAAAATGAGCTCATTCCGACTTAAAATGAGCAAGTTATGACCATTTCAATATTTAGATTTTTCCGACGAAAATTGCTATAACCGGAGTTCTATAACTCCGATGACCATGAAATTTAAACTGGAAGCTCAGGTTAACATGTGTAAGATCCTGCCAAGATTTGGGAATTTCTGGAATTAACCATGAGGTAGCTAATTTCCTAAGGAATTAATTAGAAATTAATTTTTGAAAAATAGTAAATGAATTTTAAAAATATCAAGAAAAATATATGTTCAATACGGGACTATATTATGCTAAATTCCAGAAAAGAATAATTTTTGGGACCGATTTGGTATTTTTCATAAAAATAGTTAGCTACGAACATATGAGTTAAATATGTTATGTGGAGTTGAAGATTTGGTAAATAGAATTTTATGGCTTGGAAATCCTATATAAGGTATATGCAAATTTTTGATGAGTAATTTGATTATTGGTGATGAAATCTTATGAGTATGACATTTTGAATGATTAAATGCATTATTTGGAAAAGTGTAAATAATTAAATGTAATTTTATAAGTTTAAGAAGTGATTAAAATATTGTTATAGTATTAATAAAGATTAGATTATGATTTTATTAAGTAATTGATAATGTCCGGATAAATTTAAAGTCTTTAATATTTATCCTTGATTTAGTTTGATTAATGCTTATAATATTGTCATCATCCTCATATTTATATTATGTTGAAAGTCATTTGTGGCTGTGAGTGCATAGATGGACTTGGTATGATTATGACGGGGATTATTAGGTGTAATCATGAATAGTAATGTTACAAATGATGTGGAAAAATTCCTCATTGGCCCGTAAGTGCATTGATGGATGCTTTTGGTATGATTATGGCTATGGATTCTCTTGACCAAGGGTGCAAAGATGAATTATTTTATAGCATGATCAGGACCGTTGATGAAAACACGATTATCTTTGGCCCGTAGTGCATGGATAATTCGTGGTCGTGATACTAAAGAATATCATTGGCCTGTAGTGCAGGGATGATTCGATGATGTGGATTATTTATTGAGCTAAGTCTCAGCAATGAAATATTAATTCATGGATGTGATAATAATGAATATCTTTGGCCGTAGTACAAAGATGATTTAATGATTATGAGCGGGAATTCTAATTTGGTATAACCATGATTTTTGATGTTTCAGGTGAAGATAGGTGATGAAAATTATCTTCGTCCTGGTTGCGAAGAGGAATTTAGAACCACAATTATGATTATGAGTTATTCATATAATTGTGATGTGAGGCTATTGATTTATTTTACATGGATAAAACATTATTGGTGGACTTTTAACATAGAGAAGATAATAGACCTTATGGTCTATTTGACTCTTCTAATGGATTGCTCGTTCTGCTGCAACTATGGTTGAAAAGTTTTATCATCTACCGTATGTTCTAAATCTCTGATTTATTATTGAAGAAAGCTATTGATAATTTAATTATCTTTAGTCATGATATTCTTTATTGGGCTAGTTGTGCTCACCCTTTCTGCTTCACAATTCCTTTCGGTGTAATAAGAGTGTTTTAGTAAGAGTGTTGTAAAGTCGAGCGGGAATAACAGGGGAATAAAACAGTGGTCTCTAGCTGTGGCGGTTCTCCCTAAACAGTATAGAAAAGTGTGTTGTATTCTATACAACATTTAGTAGTTATATTTGGTGAATCAAACAAGGTGAGGTGAACCCAACTTTGGAAGGGTGTTTTGCCACTATCATACAAGATGTCTAATGACATACAACCTCGTGTTATCATAAGACAGGGTTGTGCGCATCCACTTGCTGAGTATATCTACGGGCACTACCTATACGATATTAGGGTTTATGTGAAATATAATATTCACTTGGAGACAGTGGAGATAGTCATATGTCAAGAGAAGACTCACCATTGGAAAGAAGATGATAGTAATCTTCTCGTTTTTCTTTGGGGTCTATTGGGTCAACCAAGGATAATTCTGTGGCCATATGATATCTATTATAACATAGACGCATGGCCTCCCATGTACGAAGGTTTCCTTGAGCACTTCCCAAAGATTTTAATTTTTAAAACAGTTTTTGACTATACTTTTATGTAAAGTACCATTTTAAGGTTGTGGTCGAGGCACCATGAGAGTTACATACATTTGTATTAAAACTCACAGTTAATTGTGGTCGTATTCTATACTATCTGACAAATTTCAACAAATTGTATAAATGAAGTTGTATTTGAATTTTGTACTATGTATCTGGCGACTCAGAATGGGTGATGTATACCTAATTTTGGGGGCGTCACACACTATTTGCTACACTCAAAGTATCCTTATACTAAAAAAAATACACACAATATTATAAAAGAAGAATTCTCTTATTCTGGTATGATTTTCATTTCTTAACTAAGCATCTTATTTATAGGAGAATGGCAACGCACTATTTGAATATAATCACGTGTGAACAGAAGAAAAAATTCACGGGCGTTCGGCGAGAAATCTGATTTTTGCTATTCATTACTGTGCAATAAAATATTATAATAAAATAAAAACATTATATAAAATATAATATATTCTAATTATAATCTAATAAAAACTTTATATATAATATAAAAATATTCAGTTTTATATAAAAAGTTTTCTGTTTTAATACTATTATAATAATAATAAAACAAAACTAAGATAACTTTCTACCGGGGATTTTGAAAAATGAATAAGTGATGGTCCATGTAATAAGTCAAACTTGCAACAAATACTTCATGACAAACCCTCTATTTATATCAAAAATTGAATAAATATTTACCACAAATCACTTATCTTCAATCAAAATATTTTTAATCTTCCAACAATTATTCATTATTAATATTATAACTCACAATATTGACAACCAGATCATTTCAAGGAAAGAGGGGGCTTTCCGTTAAGGATTTCTTCTTATTGGCGCGCAATTAAATAACATAACTCCTTTTCTCGACAGAACTTTCTAGACATTGTAAATAATGCAAATAATAATATGAATAACTGTGTCGTCTCAATTATTGATTTAATAATACAAAATATTGTGTAAGACCTCAATTTTCATAAATAAAGATTAATTTTTCTCGAAATATTATTTTTTATTATGGTGTGTTTTGATATAATGTTATAGTTGTGGGTAATATTTATAAATTTTGTAAAGTACGCAAGTTGTTATATTATATTCGATTGGTCGGAGAATATTCGTTTTAACAGGGAATATTCATACGACGGCACAATCATTAGTGGATCCCACAGCGGAATTATTGTCGGAGTTAGAAAACGACAGAAATATCTTTTTTATAAAAGTAATGGCGGAAGTTTTACCGTTAACTATTGAAATAACTGGTGATGAAAAGTATAGTAATATGCATAGTTGCATAGTAGTACACGGTATTGATTATTGATGCTTACGTGAGAAGTCACTCAGTTTTGTTCAACTATTGCTACAGTAATTGCTGCATAGTATCTCACGTTATTTGATTCAATTATTGTCGATATTTTATATATTATTAAATCAATAATTGAGACGACAAAGTTATTCATATTATTATTTGCAATATTGATGATGTCTAGAAAGTTCTGTCGATGAGAGGTTTGGTCATCTAATTGCGCGCCGATAGGGAGAAATCTTTATCGAAAAGCCCCCTCTTTCCTGGGAACGATCTGGTTGTTAAATATTGCGAATTATAATAATGATGATTAATGTTGTTAAAAATATTAAGGGGATTTTTATGAGGTATTTATTGTAAATTTTGCTTATTATTTGGACTCCTATTTATCCATTTTTCAAAATAATCCAGAGAAAGTTATTCAATATATATATATATATATATATATATATATATATATATATATATATATATATATATATACACAGGTGGGACCCACGTGTGTTGAAAAGAAAAGTGGGGGAGGGAGAATCGGTGATTCACGGGTGGTTAGTTTTATAATATATATATATATATATAATATTTTATTTAAAGTTTTGTTTTATTTGAATATTATATTATTATTATTTTAAAAAAAGGACGTTTGTGAATTTTGAATTCGACTCGTGAAGTTTTTCAATTGTTTCACCCGTGAAAGTTCTAAACAATAGTACCATTTTATTCTCCTATAAATAGGATGCTTAGTTAGAATTGAAAATCACACCAGAATCAGAGAATTCCTCTTCTATAATATTGAGTGTATTTCTTTAGAGTTTTAAAAAGCTTTGAGCGTAGAAAACAGTGAAAGTTTTCTTCAAAAATATCTCCGCCCTACTAGTCGGAATACTCTTCTTTTTAAGGTAAGGGATATTATTTTTGTTCAATATTCGTAAGAAATAATATTTTCTTCCATACTCTGTAGTATGTAAGTAATATTATTTCGTTTCAGATTTCGAATTATATACTCATTTTGTTAAAGTTTTGGCTTCTATACTACATGAAATTAGTAGAATATCCTTGATATTTGCGCTTCATCCAGTATCTTTTCATGAAAATATTATTCTGAGCATTCTCAATAAGTTTTAACTTTTTCATGTCGGAGTACTATTTACGGGGTACTATTCTCGAAGTACTATTCATAGGATACTATTCACTCGGTTACTATTCACCCGGTGTACTATTTATGACAAAAATTGATTTCTTTTTGGTCCAAATTATTTTTGGTACAATATTATTCTTGAATTTTAGTCCACGAAACAGTATCATGTTGATAATTTGGACGTTATTGAATTCTGGATAAATTAAATTATAAATCTTTAAAAATTTATCATTTGCTTTCTTTTAATTGAATTCTTATATCATTGTCATCATCCTCATGTTTATTTTATGATGAAAGTCATCTGTGGCCCGTAGTGCATAGATGGACTTGGTATGATTATGACCAAGGATTATTCGGTATAATCATGACCGTAATGTTACAAATGATGTGGTAAAAGTCTTCATTGGCCCGTAGTGCATTGATGGACAGTTGTTGGCATGATCATGATCATTCATGAAAACACGAATATCTTTGGCCCGTAGTGCATGGATAATTCGTGGTCGTGATACTAATAAATATCTTTGGCCGTAGTGCAGGGATGATTCGATGAGGTTGATTATTTATTAAGCTGAGTTTCAGCTATAAAATTGTTGATAAACTTTTTAAATCATAGAAGCTAGTAGATATCATGCTCTACTTGACTCTTCTAATGGATTGCTTGCTCCGCTACAGTTAAACTTGATGTTTATTATATTTTATTAGTTTAATATTGTTGAAGGCTAATGATAATTTATTATGCATTATCTTAGTCATAATATTTCTTACTAGGCTAGTTGAGCTCACCCTTTTCCTTTCATTGTTCTCTTCAAAAAATGAGAATATAGCTGGGACAAGTTGGGGAACGGAGTGACGGTCCAAATGTTTGCATTAGTAGTCTTCACTATTCTGTGAAATAGTGTGATAATAATTGTAATGAGAACTTATTTGTAGTTTGAATATTGTCTAGAAGATAATATTTGTATTAAAACTCACAGCTTATGTTTTGTCGTATTCAACACGACACTTAACAGTTGTATAAATTAAGTTTGTATTTATATTCTATACCATGTATTTGACGACTGAGAATGTGTGATGTATACATATTTTGGGGGCGTCACATATTGTGCAGATGATATTGTGACAATAATTGAATCAATAATATGAGATATTATGCAGCAACTACTGTTATAATAATTAAATAAAACTGAGTGACTTCTTTTGTAAGCATCAATAATCAGAGATACTGTGCAATACCGTGTGCTACTGTGCAACCACGCGTATTACTATACTTTTATCACCGGGTATCTCAACAGTTAATGGTAAAATTTTTGTCGTTATTTTTATAAAAAGGTTATTTCTGTTACTTTCTATATCCGATAATTATTCCGTTATGTGGGGTCCACCAATGATTGTGTCATCGTACGAATATTCCCGATAAAAAGAATATTTCCCGATCAAAAGAATATTTTATGATAACTTATTTATTTTGCAAAATTTGCACATATCACCCATAACTATACCATTATATCAAATCAACACCTAATTATTCAAAATAATATTTAGAAAAAATTAAATCTTTATTCATAAAAAGTTGGGGTCTTACTACGATAGCTAACGTGTGCTTTATATATATATATATATATATATATATATATATATATATATATATATATATATATATATATCAAATTAAATAGTCAAAACTCGCACCCCGAGCATACAAAAAGATGTCGCAGACTAATCAAACCGCCACGGAAAGTGTTATACCCTTGTGTCAAGAAAACATGCCCCCACAGCTGGTTAGCTCAAGTTACCCTAAGAATCGAATTACAAAATGTAAGTCAAAAGGGGTTCAACTCACAAGGCTTATATGACCATATTCAAATTACATCGATTTATTCCAAATACGAACATACTTGAATATCAAAAGATACCAAAAATCTAAATACTTCCGAATTTCAACGAAAATATACGAATAATGATGCAAACGAATAAGGTCTCAAAAACGTCAAAAACTTAGTTTCTTAAATGACGAAATTTTACATAACTGATATGGGGGATAGAAGCACAAACAAAAAACGAAGTACGAAATCCGTATCAGAATATAATACCAAAATAATTTACCGAACCCAAATATCACACCACTAGACCTCCTCAATCCGATCTATATAATTATCAAATCAATACCAGATCATTAATTAAATTATTAAATTATAAAATTTATGTATTTTATTTTTATAAATTCAACATTCTTAAAATTATTTCATATACCCTCTAAAGTTATGAATACGTTATGTACATTCTGTAATGCAAAAACATCAATTTAATTTAATATAGTTAATGGTATAATAATATAAATATAGTTTTATTAATTCTTAAAAACCTGTACATTAATTCAAAGTCACTATTCAATCATGTGCTAATTTCTTAATACTGATTTTGATATTAACAGTACACAAACACAAAACAAATGACTTAAAACATTTACAGAGACCAACTTATCAATTATAGATCTTATATATAGTACATCCAATTAAAACAAATTAATGGTGTATTCTCAAATAAATTTTTTAAAGATTTAACTGTCAGCATAATTAATATTCATGGTTCTTGGTCAAGTCTGATGGCAGGATTTATTATTAGATAGTGTGAGAATGATAGGAGTTCACCTTCTTGGAAAGATATTAGATCTAATCTTAGAAATTCATTTATTAAAGCTGGGCTGGTGGATAATAAAATATTCAAACATGCCCCACTGATCATAACCTCCATCATAGAATATTTATATAGAATCCTAGCTTGGATTAAAACCATATTATATTATAATAATTAATTACTCATTTGTTTAGCAATTGTCCTCCCTCACCCAAGACTAGTAAATCCGTCACAAATACACCATATATATATATATATATATATATATATATATATATATATATATATAAATAAAATCACACAGTCAAATCACACATTAGACCTTAAATCCAAATATATACAAATCAGATAGGTGTGTTTGACACAACATCACAAATCTGTAAAACAAAAAACTAAGGTTAATACATACGCCTCCCACAACAAAACACTAAATGGCCCACTTCCTCCGGAGCCAAAATGGAGACGCCGTGGACTAATCATACCACCACGAAAAGTGTCATGCCTCTCGTGCCAAGACGACATGTCTGTGGTACCCCCACAGGTAGTTAGCTCAAGTATACCCTAAAGATCAATCTACAAAATGTAAGTCAAAAGGAGTTCAAATCACAAGGCTTACATGACCATACTCCAAACGACATCAAATTATCAAATACGAACATACCCAATTATCACAAGATATCAACGATTAAAACAACTCTCGAATGTGAACGAAAATATACAAAGAATGATACAAACGAATAAAGTATCCAAAATATATTGACAAGATTAACTAGTTCAAAGAGTACAAATATGAGTTAGTATCAACGCCAACATGAAACTATCATATTAATTTAAAACGGAACAATTATGTGAAATAATATCCAAATTTGAAACGGATACCAAAACGAATTAATAAATTTAACAAGATTATCGCTGAAGAAATACGAAATCCGTACCTTAATATAGTACCAAAATAATTCATCGAAGCCAAATATCACCCGTTAGACTCCCTTAATTTGATCTAATTATCAAAATAAAATACAATCCATATAATTAAATTATGAACTTATATAGTTTATATTTTCATAAATTCAATAATTTTATTATACTATATTCAGTTTGTAATCAAAAGATACATTTTAATTGTAATAATAATAGTATAATATTATTTATCACTTTCTCTTTTTTTAAGATTTACATTATATATATACGTTCTCGCAGATTTGATATATATATATATATATATATATATATATATATATATATATATATATATATAAACGTAATGCCTTAATCGCAAATTGAAAGTTATTATTAAAAAAAAATAATCATATATGTCATATATCCCAATTGTAAATCAAAATTTTATTACCAAATTCAATTAATCAAACGGCATAATAAAATTTTAAAATAGATTGCAAACACAACAAGAAAATAGATTATAATTACACCAGCAAAATAATTATTTTGTATTCAAAAATAGTCCAATAATCACCTTTGAGAAGAAGAATATGGTGAATAAAATTTTAATAATCGTGCTCTCAAACCCTTTTTAATTCCAGCCACGTTCTTTCGTTCTTCTCGTTCTCCTTCCGCCTCTTTCTTTTGTTTTCGTTCTATTCCCACAACTCATCAGGCGTAATGAAATATAACTAGGTTTTAGTTATTTAATTATTAATTAACATGTTTTATTAATTTTTTTAATTTTATTAGGGTTTAAAATTATACAAATATAATTTAGACCCAATTAATTTTAATGGCCCAAATTAATGTAATATTTACTTATTATGGTCCAAATAAATTAACTACAGTTTGACCCAAATATAAGAAAAGTCTAATTTTACTAAGTTAATTATTCATCACTTATTAATACTTATTAGCCCAATTAATTAAATAACATGTTTGACTCAAATAAAAAATAAAGTCCAAACAATACGTTTTAAGAATATAATTTTTTTTTCCGGGTATTACACCTATTCTAATTTAGATTTTAAAACTCAACATTTTAAATTGGACTCAAAAGGTTTAACAAGCTCAAACTTAAATACATAGAAATTAGTTTGACCCAATTAGTTTTATTATTTTTATTTTATTTGTATTATCTTATTATTATTATAATTATAATTATTTTATTTTTATTTTTTTAATTTTCCAGATATTACAATAATAAACTATATAAACCTGGCCAGATCGAAGTATTATCAGCTAGTGCGATTTTATATTTTTTTAGTTGATATTTTAGTCTTTCGTGACATGGGTGACAATTGACTTAGTGATCAAAGAAGGAAATTATTTGGATTCATAATATTATAAACTCTAAATGTGAAAATAAAAAAGATAATACATTTCTCATTATTTTTTAAAACAAATACTAATAAAAAATTGAAACAGGATTTTCTTGGAGTTTTCAATTGTGCAAATCACATCCTAGTGATATTATTAAAAAAAATTTGATGGTGCAGTCATGTGTTGCGTACATTATTAATTTTGTTCAAATATTAAAGATATATTTTGAATTTATAAAATTAATTTATGATATTTAAAATTTTAAAATTGACATGGTTGAAAAATTAAATATTCTTCAATTTCAGAAATTCGAGATCAATTAAAAGAAAAATATCTAACACATAATTAATGTAGAAGAGAATAAGTGGTTTATCAAAAGTTTTAACATATGTACGAAACATACTTAAAAGACATATTTATTTAAAAAAGTCCATTCGTCACAAAATAACAAATTTTTTCCTTTTCTTTAATTACCAAATAAGTATTATGTATAAGCATTTTTTATAGTTGCATCAAAAAGAGCCCAATTTGTATTTTTTTCAAAAAATAAATAAATATTGTCTTCGTGAGATATATTTTGACCTTTTAAAATCAATTTGTGAAAACCTAAAACTCCAAGTTGATATAATTTTGTTCAAGTTTTGAAAACAACAAAGATCATAATTACTAGTACTTTATAATTAGTTTACAATTGTTATATTTGTTTATATTAAAATTAAATAATTTCATATAAATTTTGAATTTTAAGATTTTACGAATTAACTCAAAAAAAATCAAAATGTATCTCTAATTTTAAAACAAAGAGAGTAATATTTTTATTGATCTTGGAATATAATGACATAATGTCAGAATAATTTTATTATTATATTATTATTTTTAAATTACCAAATAGTTATGGTTAATATAGGTTCACCCATAAGTTTGTAAATCAAATTGTGAGGGCTAGTTGCGGGTCAAGTTAGCTTCTAGCGCAATGTCTATGACTCTATGTTGGTATTTTTTTTATTTTTTTGTTAAATATATGTATTCTCTCCGTTCTAAAATTAAATATACTTTTTAATTTTTTCAACATATTAGGTGATACTAGGAGTCTCAATTTTTTTGTCTCAAAAATGTCTCAAATGATGTGTCAATTAGTTAAGTAGATCTCACCAATAAATAGGGATAGATTAGTAATACACTTGGTCTTTCTTGATTATTAAATTTGGTAGATAATCAAAAGTTCAAAATTGGAGTTTCTAATTATTTTCATGAAAAATTATTATAAATTGTTTTAAAATCAGTTTACCAAACATTTTTTACTTCTTAAAATTGATTATAAACAGATTTAACCACTTATAAGTTATCTCAAACACCCTCTAATTTTGTTAATTTTTCAGGGTTAATTTTGTTACTTTTTCAGGGGTTGTGGTAATTTTAGCTCGACTTGTAAATTTACAGATAAAATCGGTTGGTTTCACAATTGGAATTTAGAATCTCGTTTTGTTCACGTATTCTACGTTTGGATTGAATGAATGGAGGATAGAATGATTTATTCCATTCTAATTGGAATGAGTTATTTCATACTCTTTCTCCCCAAAGAATAAAATTCATAAATTCGGAAGGAATAAAAATTATTCCAATAGCAACCAAACATAATTTTATTCATTCCATATGAATGAGTCATTTCATTCTCACTTTCATTACCCCAATCCAAACGTAGCATAAGGCTTTTGTAGGACTCCTACGACAAAGTCATGGTAGGAATATGATGAATATTTTATGATGGTATATGTTAGGAACGCGTAAGAGCATTAACAATAGTTTTTCTAATCAACTCTCTATCCCCAATTTTGAAGAATATATCAACAAATCATTATCCAACAGTTTTCTTATCCTTATTTGACTCTCTATTATCGACGTCGGGAAAAAATTTCTTTTTTTGAATTTCTCTTTTAATTATTTCTTACCCTTTATATTTTCTATGTGGTTCGAATTTGAGTTAAAAGGGTGAAATTGACAAAAGAGCCTGACGTGAAATGTCGACGATTTGAAAAGATTGAGTTTTACAGAGCCGCCAGTTGATTTTATATTTTTTTAGTTGATATTTTAGTCTTTCGTGACATGGGTGACAATTGACTTAGTGATCAAAGAAGGAAATTATTTGGATTCATAATATTATAACCTCTAAATGTGAAAATAAATATTTGGATTCATAATTTGATTCTCACTCCCTCTGTGTGCTGTGCTTTATGTATAGTTACTTTTTGTTCACTTTTCATAGTAATTTTAAAGATTGAACTTTTTAGTGCTTTACTTATCTGACCTCTTAAGAATCTGTTACATTTTTCTTTTATATTCATAATTAACTTCAAATTCTTGAGGGAGTTGATAACTTGTTTTGTTTGTTTATTAATTTAGATATCAGTTTTCATAATTCTTTCATCTTTTCTAACAAATTACAGTTTTAATATATTTTCGTCTTTTGGACTGTTGAAAAAAACCTCAATCATCTGCTGGAAATTGACATAGCTACTTCTTTGTTTGTTTGCGCTTTCAATCAATCTATTTGAAAAAATAAAAGATAATAATAGGGGTGTCAAATTTTTGATTTCAAAAAGTATCTCAAATAATGTATTATTATTACATTAGTTGAGTAAGTCTGTTGTGATTGACTATGTCATAAAGTACATTTTATTTTATTAAATAATAAATTATTTGAGACCCTTAATATTATTCAGAAATAAAATACTTTCACATACTTTGATCACTAAGTCAATGGTCACCCATGTCACCAAAGCTAAAATATTTGAATTATTGGAAATATAGGGCCAAACCATGACCAATTCTTTTGATTTATGCCCGGGTAGTAGGTTTGAAATGTATACCGATACAAACTTTAATCTTTTTGATCCACCTTAAAAAATATAACTATTTTAATTCGGCCTTTAGATAGTCATTTTTCACAAGTATCGAATCTTAGTGGAAGTATCAAAATGATACAAACATTAATCTTTTTAACTCACCTTGAAAAGTTAGCTACTAAAGAGGAGATATTAAAGCCTATATCAATTCGCACTAAATTGCATTTACATCTAATGTGAGACTATTTTTTATAATCTAGTATGAAGTTCGCATCAGGTAGTCTATAAAAAACGAGTTGCATTGATATAATAAAGAGTTAGAGAGTTTCATATTAGATAATCTTTCTTTTATAAATTTATATATTTACAACTCTCATCTATACAAATACAACTTATTTTATAAGACTGTTCAAACGGCAATTTTAAATGTCATGATTCCAAATCCCTTAATTAATAGTACTTGTGAAGTTTACTCAAACTTCAATATGGAATTTCTACTGCCAACTGCATATGGGTAATATTATGTCTGACAAAATATGATTATAGGTTTCATTTTGGTTTATAAAATCTAGTTATCGTTCTATTTAAGAATTAAAATCACATTACTTATTTTTAATATGAGTTGTGTGGGTTGAAACTATATAGCTATGGGTCAAATATAAGTTGACCTATATTTCAAATTTCAAACTTACCATTATTATAATTCAATTAAATAAATTACTTAATATGTTCATTTTTTTTTAATTTTCCTTTTAACTTCTCTCTAAAATTGTATCCACTCTCTCTCAAATTTAATTACTTTAATGCCATGATGAAAGGCTACGAGGCAAGTAAGGACAAAATATTTTTGTAAAAAAATACTAATAAAAAAGATAATACATTTCTCATTATTTTTTTAAAACAAATACTAATAAAAATTTGAAACAGGATTTTTTTTGGAGTTTTCAATTGTGCAAATCACATCCTAGGGATATTATTAAAAAAAAAAAAATTCATGGTGCATTCATGTGTTGTGTACATTATTAATTTTGTTCAAATATTAAAGATATATTTTGAATTTATAAAATTAATTTATGATATTTTAAATTTTAAAATTGATATGGTTGAAAAATTAAATATACTTCAATTTCAGAAATTCAACATCAATTAGAAGAAAAATACTTAACACATAATTAATGTAGAAGAGAATAAGTGGTTTACTACTAAAAAACAAGAATACGTGACGGAACTTTGTGACAGTTTTTAAAAACAATCACAAAAGATAGTAATTTGTGATGGACTTTTTAAGCAATCATAAAATAATAGTATATATGATAGCTCTTAGTGATGACTAATTTTGCTATCAATGTATTATAATTGTGATGGCCACGTCAATCACATCAATTTTTTCACGTAAAATAAATTTTCTTTTTGTGACGCACTAAGTCATCACTTATAGAGATACCCTTTTCGTGATTGCATTTAAGCTATCACTATATATTTTAATGTAAAAAATAATCAAAGCAATATTTTATAACGGGCGTGACAATCATTAAAAAGATATATTTTGTGACGACTTTTATTTGCAATTACAAAAAGAAAGCATTTTGTGATGGAATTTTCAAGCCATCACAAAACAATAAAATATATGACGGCTCTCAGTAATGACTAATTTTACCATCAGTATAGAGTATTTGTGACTGCCATTGCAATCACTAAATTTTATGTGGAAGTAATTTTGTTTCGTAAGTCAACTCACATATGTTTCCTTTTATATTTTGTTTTTAAATTATAATCATTATCTGGACTTTGGTGTAGTGGTAATACTCGTTATTTAATTTGCAAATGTGGAGAGGGTTCGAATCTTACAAGTATCATTTGATACAATTAATATAGATACAATTAATACAGTGAAATAAATTATACGTAAATAGATATTCACGTTCTTACATTTGATCCCTAAAGTCTTATTTTTTTGTGTGATGACTTTGACAATCACAATAGATTACGTGTTAATGTGATTGTATTAATCATCACAAATGCACTAAGTGTTTGCGTGATTGCCAAAACCATTACGTAAAACCTTTCATGATGGGCGTATACAAGACGACCATTGTGATGCTTAAAGCCATTACGGAAACCTTTCGTGATGATTTTTCTACTTTTTGTGATGAATTTTGGCCATCACAAATGACCATTTTTTAGTAGTAATTAGTACCAGTTTTAACATATGTACAAAACATACTTAGAAAACACGTTTATTTAGACAAGTCCATTCGTCACAAAATAACACCTTTTTTTCTCTTTAATTACCAAATACGTATTATGTACAAGTATTTTTTATAGTTGCATTCTATCTTGTACTCTCAAAAAGAGTCCAATTTGTATTGTTTTTTCAAAAAAAAAAGTATTATCTTCGTGAGATATATTTTATTCTTTTAAAATCAATTCGTGAAAGCCTAAAACTCCAAGTTGATATAATTTCTTTCAAGTTTTGAAAACAACAAAGATCATAATTACTAGTACTTTATAGTTAGTTTACAATTGTTATATTTGTTTGTATTAAAATTAAATAATTTTATATAAATTTTGAATTTTAAGATTTCACGAATTAACTAAAAAAAAATCAAAATGTATCTCTAATTTTAGAACAAAGAGAGTAATATTTTATTGATCTTGGAATATAATGACATAATGTCGAATAATTTTATTATTATATTATTATTTTTAAATTACCAAATAGTTCAGTTATTATAGGTTCACCCATAAGTTTGTAAACCAAATTGTGAGGGCTAGTCATGTCAAGTTAGTTTTAATAAGCAATGTCTATGACTCTATGTTGGTATTTTTTATTTATTTTTTTGTTAAATATATGTATTCTATCCGTTCTAAAATATAATATACTTTTTAATTTTTTCAACATATTAGGTGATACTAGGAGTCTCAATTTTTTTGTCTCAAAAATGTCTCAAATGATGTGTCAACTAGTTAAGTAGATCTCACTAATAAATAGAGATAGATTAGTAATACACTTGATCTTTCTTGATTATTAAATTTGGTAGATGATCTAAAGTTCAAAATTGGAGTTTCTAAATATTTCCATGGAAAGTGATTATAAATTGTTTTAAAATCAGTTTACCAAACATTTTTTTCTTCTTAAAATTGATTACAAACAGATTTGACCACTTATAAGTTATCTCAAATACCCTCTATTTTGTTAATTTTTCAGGGTTAATTTTGTTACTTTTTCAGGGGTTGTGGTAATTTTAGCTCGACTTGTAAATTTACAGATAAATTCGGTGGGTTTCACAATTAGAATTTAGAATCCCGTTTTGTTCACTTATTCTACGTTTGGATTGAATGAATGGAATGGAGGATAAAATGATTCATTCCATTCTAATTGGAATGAGTTATTCCATACTCTTCCTTCCCAAGGAATAAAATTCATAAATTCGGAAGGAATAAAAATCATTTCAATCGCAACCAAACATAATTTTATTTATTCCATATGAATGAGTCATTCCATTCTCCCTTTCATTACCCCAATCCAAACGTAGCATAAGGATTTTGTAGGACTCCTACGACAAAGTCATGGTAGGAATATGATGAATATTTTATGATGGTATATGTTAGGAACGCGTAAGAGCATTAACAATAGTTTTTCTAATCAACTCTCTATCCCCAATTTTGAAGAATACATCAACAAATCATTATCCAACAGTTTTCTTATCCTTATTTGACTCTCAATTATCGACGTCGGGGAAAAATTTCTTTATTTGAATTCCTCTTTTAATTATTTCTTAACCTTTATATTTTCTATATGGTTCGAATTTGGGTTGAAAGGGTAAAATTAACAAAAGAGTTTGACATGAAATGTCAACGATTTGAAAAGATTGAGTTTTACAGAGCCATCAGTTGGTAGGAGTGAAATGGTTGTACCAACTCAATCAAGTTTATGAAAATTTTTGCAAAAAGGCAAAATTATTGGACTCTATTTAACAGGCCTTGGAAACCGAGATTCATAGAGTTCGGGGGCTTGCTTAAGCGGGGGAAGATTTTAGGCACCCCCCAACTTCTGTGAAAACACGGTTATCGCGTCTTTTCAATTCCTTAATTTATTTGAAATGTGTGTGTTGCAGTTAATTGAGCCTATGTGCTTTAATTGGAAGTAGTGTTATGCCTCTTTTTCACCTATATATACAGGGTTTTATTTGTATAAAAGTTCGATTTTAATACAAGACATATCAAAATAATGTTTTGAAAACAGGTTTTCAAACCGTTATGTTCACATAGTAATTGAGGCCTTTGATACTTCCATTTTATTCCGTATTCGGCTTGTTTTGATTTTATTCTCGAGATGTGAAGCATCTTCGACAAAATAATATACATACAAGTGTTAGGCTCCTTATGAGCATGAAAGTCATCGAAGGATGTCCGAGCACTACATATATGATTTGCAAGTTAGTTGTACAACTGAAATGGGTCCATCATGGGAACCAGATCTAGATCCATCAGCTGAATCTTAGATCTCATGGCTCCTAGACTCATAGAATATCATATGAATAGCTTGCATAACAGATATACTGAAATAAAACAGATATTTAATCCAAACGTCGCAAAACAAAGGATTTATCAGTTAAATCATTGCATGTGCGTAGCCAAAACTTTCAGCTTCCTCTAGATATAGATCTAGTGTGACGCCCCCAAATCCGGGTATGTCCCAACCCGACAGATGGTGCTACACGATACTACAATTCATACAGTGATTTCATTGAGATAACAACAAAATGAGTGTACTTACTATATTCTTATTACAATAGTAATAAATCCTTTTCGAGGTTCATAAACCAAATACATTCTTTGTTATTCATGAGTATATTACATACAAGTACTCTAGTTTATTACAGGATAATTACTATTCATCTTAGCCTTGCCTTTATCTCTCTTAGAACTCTTAGTTCGTTCGGCTTTAGCTGCAATCATATAATTCAAGCAATACGTGAGCATAACTAGATCATCAAGTTTAACAAAGGATGATATAACCACCACATCGAGAATTATATGATTATCTTTCATAACTGAACAAATAGCTATGAATCACCATAAAACATTGACTAATACTTCTCATTTCATAACAACGATTCCAAAGTATATATAATAGCTTAGGAATTTTGAACCGGTAAAAAGACCATGAACATACTCTTTTTCATTTTCATTCTTAAAAAGGACATCCGGCACTAAGGCCATCCATCCGGCCTTACTTACGAGCACTTCTAGGTGATCAGCCTATAGTACTCTATGTTGATCAACACTCTTCCATTAAACGTATTTACGTTTAACATTTGACAACCTCGCGTGCCCATCGAATAATCGATGAAAATACTTTTGTTTGTTCATAGACAAACTTACCTTTACATCTGTACCAAATACTTGGCATAGGATAGCGTTAACAGTTCTATATCGAAAGACTTGTAGACAAATCAATCAATTCTTCAAGACTAGTCTAGCCGAGTTAAAAAAGGCATCGACTCTTTCTTTAAAACCATTCATGCAATTCAGAACATGAATTATAGAAAACTTGGCTAACACGGAGGTTAGACAAACGTTAAGAAAACTTGCCTTCAAGCGTCTTCGAATATACTATTCAACAATTCTCAGTCTTTACAGGATCTACATGATATATTCACATAGCACACTGTAATTAGCTACCAAACAAACTTACTTTATTTATTTTAACCAACTTCTTTCTCTTCTATGTCTTACTTGAATTTATTTCATTAATAAAGTCAATTTGACTTACTATGCTCCGTTACGGCTCATTAACGTTCTTTCGTTATTAACCAACATTCACTCATTATTGGTGACGTACCAACTTTGAACATCATTCACGGTTTACTTACTTATACTGTTGCATTCTTCATTAAATTCTTGGTTAAACCATACTAAATCTTCTAACATTATCACTTATAAGTGATTTAAAGTTAGCCTTATTATGTACATTAGGTACCTTCATATCTTACTAATGGTTTACATTCAATTTAGGATCAAAACCTAATTTGGTTAACTTTTCTACATACCTTCATGTATTGTACATGACATCTCCTTTGTATAGTGGCGATGGCGTCACTCTCAGAAAGTTTTGCGGGACTTCATTGCTAGCAATGAGTCCTTGCACTAATTCTCGTGGTGCGGCGTGAATCTCCAGAAATTTTTGGTTTCTCTCGGCCATACTTGGCGCCGCGGCGTGACAAGAATACACTGGGTTGGTGTTGCGGCGCCGCCCCTATGCACCAGATAGTTATGGCAGCTGGCTTTTCCAAAGAACTTCCCAGCTTCATAATTTATTCGTTTTACATCCGAATTGGCTCATTCGAAAGCCTACAATTCACAAATTATATACTCTAGGTGTTCATATAAGAATTTTACATTTTCGAATCCGTTAACTCGAAATTCACCTTTAGTTCATTTTGAGCATTTGTTTATCGTTTCCGAGCGTTCAATACTCGTTTTCTTCGTTATAAGTCAGAATTCGACGATTCTTGCGTCCACGACTCTTAAATACCTTATCTCACGTGTTGACATTGAAAACCAATGTTTTCAAGTCACACGACAACTTTTGACCCTTAATCCGAGATTTCTTCAATTTCGACGTTTAACATCTATTTTCGCAAAATTCGCCATAACTTCGTTACTCGTGTTCTATAAGCCAAATCAAATGGAACACTCCATTGATTCATTATCTCCATCCTAACCAAACAATATGCACATGCCCTAGCTATGTTGGTTTTCAAATCGTCCAATCACAAGTACGTTCACGTTCATAACTTTCTACGGTTTTTAACTTGCGTAAACATTTATGATTTCCATTTGATCATAACTTATCAATGACTTCATTATTAATAGTTATCCTTATTCCTTTTCACTAACATGCTCCACCAATCTACGATTCTTCTACGAGAAAGAAATAAAAAAAGATGAAGATTAAGGTTTACGAACTATTACCTTTGTCGTTCTTTGCGTTTTTGGTAAACCTCTTATGATTTGCTTGGAAGTAGCTTGATTATGTGTTTCTAGCTCTTTTTCTCTCTCAATATATATTGGACAATGTTTTTAAATCACAAAAAGTCCAACCGAAGCTTTGTATTTATAGGATTTCAAAATGGGGGCAAAATGGTCAACATGCCACCTCCTTACTATTCCCACCTCCTCATCAACTTAGCCACCAAGTAATCACTTATTTGGTGGCCAAGTGGCCGACCCACATGCCCATGAGTATTCCCATTAGTTGCCCCATGGGTTTTACCCATCCCGTGACACGCCGGTTCGACCCGCGGTTTAACTTCTTGGATTGGGCTTGTCTTAAATTAATATTGGGCCTTGACTTGGGCTTGATTACATATTTCATTGGGCTTGCTATTAATCCAAGTCCAATTGAATTTATACAACATACTTAACTCCCACAAAATGAGAACTAATCGTATTCCCAAGCGTATAACTTCCGTATTCTCTTCGTCTAATACTCATATAATATTCGTATTATACGTCGTACTATTATTCATACTATACTCGTATATCATACGTGTGAGACCCCAGATTTTATGAATAAATATTTAATTTTCTCGAAATAATTTTTTATATTATGGTGTGGATTTGATATAATGTTATAGTTGTGGATAGTATTTACAAATTTTGAAAAGTAAGAAAGTGGTTATATAATATTTGATTGGTCGGGGAATATTCGTTTTAAACAGGGAACATTTGTACGACGACACAATCATTGGTGGACCCTAATAAAGTAAAGTTGTCGTAGTTAGAAAACGACAAAATTATCTTTCTATAAAAATAACTACGAAAGTGTTACCGTTAAAACTGTTGAACTACTCGGTAGTAAAAGTACGAAGAATTATGTGGTTGCATAAGTAGACAAGGTATTGATTATTGATGCTTACGTGATAAGTCACCGGTAATACTCAATTATTATTACAAAGAATTGTTGCATCACATCTCTCATATTATTGATTCGATTATTGTCACAAGATTATCTCGCATAATATGTTATATTATTAAATCAATAATTGAGACGACAAAGTTATTCATATTATTATTTGCAATATTGACAATGTGCAGAAGTTCATCGAGGAGAAGTTTGGTCACCTAATCATAGGCTTAATAAGGAGAAATCCTTATTGGAAAGCCCCTTCTTTCTTGGGAACGACCTGGTTGTTAAATATTGTGAATTATAATATTAATGATGGATAAGTTTGTGTTGATTAAAGATGAATTTTATAGTTCCATTGTGTTGGACTTATTTGTGTTAGTATAATTGATGTCTGGAGGTTATATTGTTCAATTGGGTATTCGGGACACTTTTTGTGTCGGAGTACTATTCACGAGTTACTATTTATGAGTTATTATTCACGAATTACTATTCATGAGTTACTATTCACGAGTTACTATTCATAAGTTACTATTTACGGGGTACTATTCACCCGTAAGATATATTTCTGTTCGGTCCAAATCATTTTTGGGTACAATATTATTCCATGAGGAGATGTGCTAAATTTTTAGGCCAGTTGGTTGAAGATATAATAGTAAATCAATATGGATCATTTGGTGGAAAGTATAATAGTAAATCAATATGGATCGCTGGTTTAAAGTTTTAATAGTAAATTAGTATGGACCGTTGCTTTAAGTTTTAATAGTAAACCAATATTGACCATCCGTTTAAAAGTAAATCAATCTGGACCGTTCATGAATTAGTTACTATTCAGTCCATTCTCCTATAAATAAAAGCTCATTCCTTCATTATTTGTTACGAATTCACTGAAACTCTATAGTGAGAAACTATAGAGAGAAAGAAGAAAAGTATTATGCTACTTCACTACTCATATATTCAAGATTCTTCTTCTTAAGGTAGGAATATTATTTGTTATACTGTAAGGGGTATTCTTTCTTTCTTATTCATGAAGAGAACTTACATTATTCCATTCTTTATTATACATTTGAATAACTTTGATACGCCAAGCTACCCTATACTTGGTGAAATTCTTCTATTATTCCATTCTTATTATTCTGTTGGAATAACCTGTTTATACGAAATATCGCATACATGGTGAAAGTCTTCTAATATTCCGCCCTTTATTATTCTATCGGAATATCCTCGTCTCGTGCATTTACGGGACTGGTTCCATTATTTATTATTCTTGGGAGAATAACCTATCTATGGGTGCTATCGCATCATACGCATGGTGAATCCTTCTATTATTCCATTCTTTATTATTATGTTGGAATAACCTGTCTATGTGGATTACCACATGCATGGTGAATGATCCTGTGTATTCATTCCTTATTAAATTGTGGAAATGATCTGTCTACGTGCATTATCGCATGGCGGGCGAAAATCTATTTGCAGTTTCATATATTCTATTATACTCAGTTGGTTAAAGCTTTGGCTTCTATACTCCATGAAATTAGTGGAATATCCTTGATATTTGCGCTTCATCCAGTATCTTTTCATGGAAATATTCTTCTAAGCATTCTTGAATTTTACTCCACAAAGCAGCATCATGTTGACAATTTGAACGTTATTGAGTTCAGGATAAATTAACTTATAAATCTTTAAAATTTATTCTTGAACCTGTTTTATTGAATTGTCATCATCTTCATGCTTATATTATGTTGAAAGTCATCTTTGGCTTACGTGCGTAGATGGACTTGGTATGATTATGACCAGGGATTATTCGGTATAATCATGACCGTAATATGACAAATGATGTGGTAAAAGTCCTCATTGGCCTATAGTTCATTGGTGGACAGTTGTTGGTATGATTATGACAAGGGATTATTCGGTATAGTCATGACCATTGATGATTATATGAATAGCCTTGGCCGTGGAGCAGGGATGATTCAATTTTATTCATTAAGCTGAGTCTTAGCGATAAAGTTGATGAAAAACTTTTTAAATTATAGAAGACAGTAGATTTTATACTTTACTTGACTTTTCTAATGGATTGCTTATTATGCTGCAGTTTTTGATCTAAAACTTGTTGTCTATTATATTCTATCAGTTGTTATACTGTTGAAGGCTATTGATAATTTATTTCGCATTATCTTAGTCATAATATTTCTTCCGCCTAGTTGAGCTCACCCTTTTCTTTCACCGTTCTCTTCTTGTGAAATGAGAACGTAGCTGGGACTAGTCGGGGAACAGAGTGATGGTCCTAGATGGTGCATTAGTAGTCCTCACTATTCTATGAAATAGTGTGATAATAAATGTAATGAGGACTCCATTGAGTGTGTATATTGTCTAGATGACAATATTTGTATTAAAACTCACTGCCTATGTTTTGTCGTATTTCAATGACTGTTGTATAATTAAGTTGTAATTATATTCAGTACCTTATATCTGGCGACTCAAGATGGGTGATGTATACCATTTTTGGGGGCGCCACAGTTGGTATCAAAGCTTAGGATATTATCCCGGCCGAGATGAGATGTGACAAGAACTAGGAGGGAGAGACGGGAATTCTTTTCGCTTAGTATGACCCACCAAGTTTTTTGGTATTTAATTGGTCGGTCATAGTATAGGGATAATATGTGATATGTTAATTAACCCTTGTTTTTTTGTTAAGTTGTTTGAAAATGGCATATGAAAATGCCGAGATAAGCAATGAAACACATGAGACCGTTGAGTCACTCAACCAAAAGGTAACGACCAACAACACGATAATAATCATCATCTGGGGTGGCAACGGCCATCGAAACAATGATAACCATCGGGGAAATTATCATGCCAAGAATGGTAACCACTTGATTGGTAATCATGGCCAAGATAATAGAAGTGGAAATTTCAAGAAGAGAATGTCATTTAGCTCGATTTTGTCGTATAGTGAAGTCAAGTCCAGCTGGAACGGTGGCACCAAAGGCGGATACGGACAAAAAAAAGTCGGTGGTTTCAGGAAGAGAGTTTTTCGTGACTTCTCAAAAAGCGAGTGACCCGAACAAAGTTAGCACGGGTTAGTTAATTATAAATTCTTGCGAAGTCTATACCTTATTAGATACCAATTCTACCCATTCTTTTATCTCTCTTGTTTGCGCTCAACGTTTAAATTTGACTTCGGAGAAATTAGACTTTGACTTATTGGTTAAAACTTCGATAGTAGAAACATTCGTTACCTCCACTGTTTATAAATCTTATTGATTCAAATCGACACTTTCACGTTACCTGTCGATCTTATCTCTTTGAAAATACTTGCCTTTGATGCGATTTTAGGAATCGATTGGTTAACTACTCATCATGCTTTTCGTAAGGTTGTTAGTTTTCATATTTCTAACCAACCTGTTATGCGAATTCAAGCAACCAAACCACTAAAGTTAATCATTGTCATATCAAGCCATAAGTAAAGAGCCTCGGTCCTTTCGTTGTTGACTTTCTTGTGTGGAATGCACCGAAGCCAGACTTTCTATAGGCGGCGTTGTGAATAACGGTGTCAAGTTGATAGGTATCAATGCGACGTGCTATCCAAGTCTTGGATGAGAGTCACAGTTTTGAATGATATTTCTATTGTTAATAAATTTCCTGACGTATTCTTGAAGACTTCTTAGCCTACTCCTAGAGCGTGAAATCGAATTTGTATTGACCCTAGTACAAAACCCATTTCTAAAACCCTTAAATATTTCTTCAACTAAAGCGAACGTAACATGCGCCAAAGACGTTGGCTTGAGCTGTTGAAGATTACGATCGTACCATTCAATATCATCGTGGAAGAGCGAACGCGGTAGCTGACGCGTTGAGTAGAAGATTGTATGCGTTTACGAGTGCGATATTGTTAACACAAAGACCCATCTCGTATAACTTACAAATGATGAAGATAGAGTTAAAGACTCTAGGGACCCACGTGAAGGTAACGAATATACGATTAGAATCGACTTTAATCGATAAAGTTAAAGCCGCTCAAGTTACACACCCGAATCTGATGATTGTGAAGAAGAAGGTTCAAGAGGGCGTTATTCTAGAAGCAAGAATCGACGAAGAGAGGAAATCTCAACCCTCGATTTAATTGGCCCATTTGAAATCCTCGATCGAGTAGGAACTGTGGCCTATAGACTTGTTTTACCGCCAAGTATGTCGCATGTTCATAACGTTTTTCACGTATCGATGTTACGTAAATATGTGGACGACCCGAACCACATTATTGAATTAAAACTAGACGAGATAGCAGAAGATTTAACGTATGAAGAGATACGTGCTACAATCTTGGATAAGAAGGATCGTATTCAATACTCAAAGGTTATACCTCAAGAATTAGAATCTGAAATGAAGTCAAGGTATCCTCACCTCTTCAGCATACTAGGTATGTACGTAAATTTCGAGGGCAAAATTCCATAAGGAGGGGAGATTGTGAGACCCCAGATTTTATGAATAAATATTTAATTTTCTCGAAATAATTTTTTATATTATGGTGTGGATTTGATATAATGTTATAGTCATGGATAGTTATATAGTTATATTATATAACTATAATATTCGATTGGTCGGGGAATATTCTTTTTAAACAGGGAACATTTGTACGACGGCACAATTATTGGTGGACCCCACAACGGAAGTATTGTCGTAGTTAGAAAACGACAAAATTATCTTTCTATAAAAATAACGACGAAAGTGTTACCGTTAAAACTGTTGAACTACTCGATAGTAAAAGTACAGTAATACGCGTGATTGCATAGTAGCACACGATATTAATTATTGATGCTTACGTGATAAGTCACTCAGTAATACTCAATTATTGCTATAGTAATTGTTGCATCATATCTCTCATATTATTGATTCGATTATTGTCACAGTATCATCTGCATAATATGTTATATTATTAAATCAATAATTGAGACGAAAAGTTATTCATATTATTATTTGAAATATTGACAATGTCTAGAAGTTCACATCGAGAGGTTTGGTCACCTAATTGCGGCATAATAAGGAGAAATCCTTATCGAAAAGCCCCCTCTTTCCTGGGAACGACCTGGTTGTTAAATATTGTGAATTATAATATTAATGATGAATAAGTTCGTGTTGATTAAAGATGATTTTTATAGTTCCATTATGTTAGACTTATTTGTGTTAGTATAATTGATGTCTGGAGGTTATATTGTTCAATTGGGTATTCGGGACACTTTTCGTGTCGGAGTACTATTCACGAGTTACTATTCACAAGTTACTATTCATGAGTTACTATTCACGAGTTACTATTCACGAGTTACTATTCATGAGTTACTATTCACGAGATACTATTCACCCGTAAGATATATTTCTGTTCGGTTCAAATCATTTTTGGGTACAATATTATTCCATGAGGAGATGTGCTAATTTTTCAGACCGTTCGTTGAAGATATAATAGTAATCAATATGGACCGCTGGTGGAAAGTATAATAGTAAATCAATATGGATCGCTGGTTTAAAGTTTTAATAGTAAATCAGTATGGACCGTTGCTTTAAGTTTTAATAGTAAACCAATATGGGCCGTCCGTTTAAAAGTAAATCAATCTGGACCATTCATGAATTAGTTACTATTTATTCCATTCTCCTATAAATAGAAGCTCATTCCTTCATTATTTCTTACGAATTCACTGAAACTCTAGAGAGAGAAACTATAGAGAGAAAGAAGAAAAGTATTATGCTACTTCACTACTCATATATTCAGTACTCTTCTTCTTAAGGTAGGGAATATTATTTGTTATACTCGTAAGGGGTATTCTTTCTTTCTTATTCATGAAGAGAACTTCTGTTATTCCATTCTTTATTATTACATTGGAATAACTTTTGTATCTGCCAACTACCCTATACTTGGTGAAATTCTTCTATTATTCCATTCTTATTATTCTGTTGGAATAACCTGTTTATGCGAAATACCGCATACATGGTGAAAGTCTTCTAATATTCCGTCCTTTATTATTCTATCGGAATATCCTGTCTGTGCATTTACGTCGGACCTGGTTCCATTATTTATTATTCGCCGAATATACCGTGCGTCAAGGCGTTTACAGGACTCGGTTCCATTATTTATTATTACATTTGGGAATAACCTATTGGTGCGATCTATCGCACGCATGGTGAATCCTTCTGTTATTCCATTCTTTATTATTCTGTTGGAATAACCTGTCTATGTGGATTACCACATGCATGGTGAATGATCCTGTGTATTCATTCCTTATTAAATTGTGAAAATGATCTGTCTACGTGGATTACCGCATGGCGAGTGAAAATTCATTTGCAGTTTCATATATTCTATTATACTCAGTTGGTTAAAGCTTTGGCTTCTATACTCCATGAAATTAGTGGAATATCCTTGATATTTGCGCTTCATCCAGTATCTTTTCATGGAAATATTCTTCTGAGCATTCTTGAATTTTACTCCACTAAACAGTATCGTGTTTACAATTTGGACGTTATTGAGTTCAGGATAAATTAACTTATAAATCTTTAAAATTTATTCTTGAACCTGTTTTATTGAATTGTCATCTTTCTCATGCTTATATTATGTTGAAAGTCATCTTTGGCTTATGTGCATAGATGGACTTGGTATGATTATGACCAGGGATTATTCGGTATAATCATGACCGTAATGTGATGAATGATGTGGTAAAAATCCTCATTGGCATGTAGTTCATTGTTGGAGAGTTGTTGGTATGATTATGACCAGGAATTTTTCGGTATAGTCATGACCATAGATGATTATATGAATATCCTTGGCCGTGGAGCGGTGGATGATTGATTTTTTTATTTATTAAGTTGAGTCTCGTGATAAAGTTGATGAAAAACTTTTTAAATCATAGAAGGCGATAGATTTTATACTTTACTTGACTCTTCTAATGGATTGCTTATTCTGCTACAGTTTTTGATCTAAAACTTGTTGTCTACTATATTCTATCAGTTGTTATACTGTTGAAGGCTATTGATAATTTATTTTGCATTATCTTAGTCATAATATTTTTCTTCGGGTGGTTGAGCTCACCCCTTTTCTTTCTTGTTCTCTTGTGAAATGAGAGCGTAAATTTGGGACTAGTTGGGGAACAGAGTGATGGTCCTAGATGGTGCATTAGTAGTCCTCACTATTCTATGAAATAGTGTGATAATAAATGTAATGAGGACTCCATTGAGTGTGGATATTGTCTAGATGACAATATTTGTATTAAAACTCACAGCCTATGTTTTGTCGTATTTCACACGACTGTTGTATAATTAAGTTGTAATTGTATTCAGTACCTTGTATCTGGAGACTCAAGATGGGTGATGTATACATGTTTTGGGGGCGTCACAATATGTATAATAACCGAAATGGTTATACACCTTACACTTCCCTTTCGGAAATCCTTTTTCACCAACCCTTAGGTTTTAAGTCCGCAAACGAAAACTTCGTTTGCCATAACCGAAATATTATTGGATATTCTATCATTACGCGTTTCTTGGAATTTCAAACCTAATCTCCGAGCGAAATCGGATGAATAGTGTTTTTACGGAAAAATTCTCGAAAAACATTCATTTTCGTCTTAATAATTCAAAATAATTAATCCTAGCACATAGCCAGAATACTAACCACTTCCACACATTCTAGGTCATAGAACGACCTTTAAATAGCTTAGTCACATAATAAATCAATTAAATTCATTTAATTCACATAATCAAATAAAAATTTAATTCCTTCAAAATCCGAAATTCTCGGGCGTTACATCTAGGGTCGCGTGGTTGCTTAATATTTACAAAATTAGAAAGAAAAAACACTAGATTTAAATACATTTTATTCATTCTAACTCAACGGTTCCAATTTTACAACTTTTGAACCGGTTAAAAGTTAGATACGACTAGATTTAAATAAATCTAGTCCACAGATTTGATTTAACTATTGCAGATTTATATTAAATGAACAGTTAAAACTGATATTTAATCCCAGTAAATAATTTTTATATATATATATATAAACTTACATATATATTAAAACAATAAAAAGGCACGAATTTATAATCCAGGCATGGCTGTTAACGCAAATAAAAACATATATGATTTTAGATTTGGATTAAAACAATATTATATTATAATAATTAATTACTCATTTGTTTAGCAATTGTCCTCCCTCACCCAATATTAGTAAATCCGTCACAAATACACCATATATGTATATATATATATAGAAGGCCGGATCAGGTCCGGACTCCCGGGCCGGACCAAAATTCGAATCTTTTTTTTTGTTGCTTTTTTTTAAAACAACTAAAAAAATAAATAAATTATGGAACTTGAATTTTTACATAATACAGTGTTTTGAGTGTGATTTGGATACATATAACAAAATATGTGTGTACAGACTGTACATACATATTTTGTCGTGTGTATCCAAATCACACTCAAAACACTGTATTATGAAAAAATTCAAGTTCCATAAAATATTAAACTTTTTTTTAGTTGTTTTTAAAAAAAAGAATAAAAAAAAGTCCGGATTTTACTCCCGTACGGGAGTTCAGACCTTATCAGTTTTCTATATATATACACACATAAGATTACACCCCAAACCCACAATAACAATTTTTTCTCTTAATAATAAAATAAATTTAATAATTAGCTTTTGAAGATACGATTATGTTGAATATATATAGTCTCATAATTTTCCCCCCAAATTTTCTGTGACGCCCCCAAAATAGGTATACATCACCCATTCTGAGTCGCCAAATACATGGTATAAAATTGAAATACAACTTAATTATACAACTGTCGTGTAAAATACGACAAAATATAAGCTGAGAGTTTTAATACAAATATTCAATACATTTATTATCACACTATTTCAGTGAATAGTGAGGACTACTAATGCAAACATCTGGACCGTCACTCCGTTCTCCGACTAGTCCCAGCTATATTCTCATTTCCTGAAGAGAACAATGAAAACAAAGGGTGAGCTCAACTAGTCCAGTAAGAAATATTATGACTAAGATAATGCATAATAAATTATCGTTAGCCTTCAACAGTGTTAAACTGATAACATATAATAAACATCAAGTTTAACTGCAGCGGAACAAGCAATCCATTAGAAGAGTCAAGTAGAGCATGATATATACTATCTTCTATGATTTAAAAAGTTTATCATCAATTTTATCGCTGAGACTCAGCTTAATAAATAAACCATATCATCGAATCATCCCTGCACTACGGGCCAATGATATTCATGTAATCGTCAATGGTCATGATTATACCGAATAATCCCTGGTTATAATTATACCAACAACTGTCCATCAATGCACTACAGGCCAATGAGGACTTTTACCACATCATTTATAACATTACGGGTCATGATTATACCGAATGATCTCTGGTCATAATCATACCAATCAATAGTACATCTATGCACGTAAGCCACATATGACTTTTATCATAATATAAGCATGAGGATGATGACAATGATATAAGAATTCAATTAAAATCAAGCAAAGGATAAATATTTAAAGATTTATAATTTAATTTATCCAGAATTCAATATTGTCCAAATTGTCAACATGATACTGCTTTGTGGAGTAAAATTTAAGAATAATATTGTATCAAAAATGATTTTGACAACAAAGAAATCAATTTTTGTCATGAATAATTCCCCGGGTGAATAGTATCCCGTGAATAGTATTTCGGGAATAGTACCCCATGAATAGTACTTTATGAATAGTACTCGTGAATAGTACTTTGTGAATAGTACCCATGAATAGTACTTTATGAATAGTACCCCGTGAATAGTACTTTGTGAATAGTATAGTAAAAATGAATACTACTCATGGACAGTACTCCGGCATGAAAAACTTAAAATTTAACAAGAATGTGCAGAAAATATCCTTATGAAACGATACTAGATGAAGCGCAAATTTCAAGGATATTCTACTAATTTCACGGAGTATAGAAGCAATACTTTAACAAAATGAGGGTATAATCAAGAATACGAGACAAAATAATATTACTCACATACTACAGAGTATGGAAGAAAATATTATTCCTAATGAATACTGGAAAAAAATAATATCCCTTACCTCAGAAGAAGACTGGATACAGGAATAGTGAGGTAGCAGACTTCTCTTCTACTTTCCCTCTAAAGCTTCTCTCTCTATAGCTTCTCTTTCTATAATTACTCTTATGAGTCTTAGTGAATTTGTGAGAATGAAAGAAGAATGAACTTCTATTTATAGGAAAACATAGTTTCGATAATTGCACGTTTTGGGGATCGAAATATTACAGTATAATACCTTCATCTTTTCCTTCATTTTTAATTTAGTCATGCAAGTATTATCAAACTTGCACCACCTCCCCTAATAGTACATCTTGTGAATCAATAGTACAATCATGTGAATCAATAGTACAATCATGTAAAAAAAAATAATTACAGTGTAGTACCTTCATCTATACCTCCATTTTTAATTTAGTCATGCAAGTATTATCAATCTTGCACCACCTCCCGTAATAGTACATGCATGTGAATCAATAGTACACACATGTGAACAAATAGTTATAAGCATGTGAATTAATAGCAATTAATTGCTCATTTATCCGATTAATTGACTGATTGGTCAATATAACCTCCAGACATCCATTATTATCGAAATAGATGTCGATTTTCACTAACACTAATAATTCCAACATAATGGAAATATCAATTTCATCTTTAATCAACACGAACTTATTCATCATTAATATTATAACTCACAATATTTAACAACTAGATCATTCCCAAGAAAGATGGGGCTTTCCGATAAAGATTTCTCCCTATTGGCGCGCAATTAGGTGACCAAACCTCTCCTTGACAGAACTTTCTAGACATTGTCAATATTGCAAATAATAATATGAATAACTTTGTCTTCTCAATTATTGATTTAATAATATAAAATATTATGCAGATGATACTGTGACAATAATTGAATCAATAATATGAAAGATATTATGCAGTAATTACTGTAGCAATAATTGAGTATTTCACATACGTTAAATTATTGATTTAACATGTACCTCCTCATACGTTAAATCTTCCGCTCTCTCGCCCGGTTCTAATTCAATAACGTGGATCGAGTCTTTCACATATTTACATAACATAGATATGTGAAAAACGTTATGAACACGAGACATACTTGGCGGTAAGACGAGTCTATAGGCCACAGTTCCTACTCGATCGAGGATTAAAAATGGGCCAATGAATCGAGGATTGAGCTTTCCTCTCTTTCCAAATCTTGTAACTCCTTTCAATGGAGCAACACGTAACAACACATGATCTCCAATATTGAATTCCGCGTCCTTTTGATGAAGATCAGCGAAACTCTTTTGTCGATCTTTTGAGGTTTACGTTGTCGGATCGTTTGAATATTTTCCTTAGTCATAGGTACCAACTCCGGTCCCAACAACGTTTCTTCACCCACCTCATCCCAGCATATTGGAGAACGACACTTTCTTCCATACAACGCCTCAAATGGAGCCATGCCAATACTTGCTTGATAATTGTTGTTATAGGAAAACTCCACCAATGGTAAGAACTTGTCCCAACTTCCTTTGAAGTAAAGGACACAAAGTCTTAATAAATCTTCAAGAGTTTGAATAGTCCTCTCCGACTGGCCGTCCGTTTGAGGATGATATGCTGAACTAAATTATTAATTCGTGCTCATAGCTTTTTGCAAACTAACCCAAAATCGTGAAGTGAATCTTGAGTCTCGATCAGAAACTATGGATACTGGCATACCATGAAATATTACAATCTCGTTTATGTACATATGGGCAAGACGTTCAAGTGTATAAGTTTCTCGTATCAGTAAAAAATTAGCAAACTTGGTCAATCTATCAATAATGACCAAAATCACATCTATGCCTTGAGAAACATTGGGAAGACCAGTAACGAAATTCCTAGTAATGTGCTCCCACTTCCATTCTGGAATTTTAAGTGGTTGCAATGGACCTTTTGGCACTTTATGCTCCGCCTTGACTCGTTGACAAGTTAGACACCTTGAGATAAACCCCGCCATCTCTCTCTTCATATTGCTCCACCAAAATGTATGTCAAAGATCACGATACATTTTGGTACTCCCAGGATGGATTGCAAACGGTGTGTTGTGCGCCTCCATCATGATTTTATACTTCAAGTTAGAATCGTTAGGAACACAAAGTCTGGAGTTGACTCGAAGTATTCCTTCTTCATCGATTCTTGCTTCCGGAATAGCACCTTCTTGCACTTTCTTCCTCATCGCATCGGCTCCAGTCCGTGAGCTTGGCGACTTTAACTTTATCGATTAAAGTTGGTTCTACTCAGTATATTCGCCATCATCACATGGGTCCTCGAGTCTTTAACTCTATCTCCATCCTTTGTAAGTCATACAAAATAGGCCCTCATTGATAATATCACACTGCACTGCGCGATATGATCTTCTACCAATGCGTCAGCTACTACGTTCGCTTTTCCAGGGTTTCGACCGAAGTGGTTACCATTTCTGGCATGTTAATTTCCTCCACGTTTGTTGTCACCGCTTCGATGACTGCTACCACTGGTAATATCATTTTTTCAGATGCTATCTCTTGGTTGGGTTGACTCATTATCGCGCTCCAATAACTGAGCCCTATTCACAATATCTGAATACAAGAAAAGTTTGTGAGAAATGAGGTATTGACGTATTTCTTGTTTCAAACTTCTTAGAAACATTCGCATCATACGCTCCTCATTATCTACCAAATGGGATGCAAACCGGGATAACTCCGCAAACTTAGCCTCGTACTATGACACGATAATATTGTTTTTCTCCAGCTTGATGAATTCCACCTCATTCATGTGATGAATACTTTCGGGAAAGTACTTGTCATTGAAAAATTCTTGGAACTTCTCCCAAGACATCTTTAGCGTGGCAGGCTGAGTATGTTTTACAGATTCCCACCAATGATCTGCCTCTCCTCGCAACATGAAGGTGGTAGAGGGAACTTTTTGCTCCTCGGAGCATCCCAAGACATCAAATATCTCGCTGATCTGTTTAATCCACGTCTCTGCCTTAAGTGGTTCTAGCTTTCCCAAAAACTCTGGTGGTCCCAGCTCCTTGAATTGCTTAGCGGTGACCATCTGATAGTTGCCATTGTTTCCATCTACATTTTAAACAGGAGTCTCTCTCGCTTGGTGTTGCATGAATTGCATAAAGCTCCTAAACACCCCATCGTTCATCATTTGGTCGGTGTTGTTTACATGAGGATTGTTGTCTTCCTGATGCATATTATCCTGATTATTGATCTGTGGTGACTCAACGATCTCATGTGCTCCATTGCTTATCTCAACATTTTCAGATGCCATTTTCAAATATTGCCACAAAACAATGGTTAATTGACATACCACATATTATCCCTATATTCCGACCGACCAATTAAATAACAAATAAACTTAGGTAGGTCATACTAGCGAAAGATTTACCTGTCTTTCCCCTTCTAGTTCTAGTCTCAAATCTCAGCCAGGGATCATATCCCTAAGCTTTGATACCAACTGTAACGCCCCCAAAATAGGTATACATCACCCATTCTAAGTCGCCAAATACATGGTACAGAATTCAAATATAACTTAATTATACAACTGTAGTGTAACATACGACAAAACATAGCTGAGAGTTTTAAAATGAATATTGTCTCATAGACAATATGTGACACCCCAAATCTGGGTACTTCATTCCCACATGATTTGGTGCTCATTATCAAAAATAATTACATCAAACTACCCATAATAAAGGATAAAGACATAAAATAACTTAAACAATAATCTTTCCCTTAAAAGGTTACATCATCTCAAAAATAATCCCAAGTAATCTAACCTTAAATTATTATATAAGTTTGCGGAATACATCATAAAATAAAACAAGTCTTATAACATTATTCACTTAAATAAATTCTTTTAAGTCTTCAACACTTGGACATCTTGCCCTTTTCTTTGCTAGTAGATGGCTCATCGACTTTCTCAACTTTAGCTGCAATGTTAAACGCAAGAGTGATCAAACAAATGCTCACTGATATAAAGAGTAGTAATGATAACAACATAAAAATGAACAACGACTGCTGAAAAATAGTGAACTTGTTTTATGAATCAAAAATAGAAAACAAGTTCGAATTTAATATCTGAGGGTCTTAAGACCACGAACTATGTCCCCAGTGTTTAGGTGTTATTACCCAACCTTAACAGTCATTTAGACTATACAGACCCTTCTTTACGTACTTAGGGGGATCAGCCATTTGTACCATGTATTGTGCACAAACATCTAAACGTTACACGTACAATCCCCTATGTTAGGGTTGTTCGTCTCAGTTTGAATTTAGAATTTCCACACTAAAGAAAGTTTAGCTCGGAACTAACTTATCAGTGGTTCTAGAATTTTAGAACGCTATTCCATTATAGACTAGTTCAATCAATAAGAGTTTGTTTACTACTTGAAGGTTTAATACAACAATTTAGAATTGAATAAGGTTATCAAAGTCAAAGATCGAATAACAGCAATGTACAATTGAATAGACATAGTATGTGTGCAAAGTATCACATCCAAAAGAGTTAGAACAATCTCATTTGAATCAATGTATTAGAACAATAGATACTTTGAAAAACAATATCAAGACTTAGGAAAGTGAAACTCGCTCGATCTAACGAACTAGATTACAAGAGCTTGTAAAATCATACACGAGATAGAATCAATAGGCTTACTCAACTGTAATGTAAAATCTAGAAATAGAAAGCTTGCTTGACATAAAATATAACATAGCTATGAAACTTGCATTCATTAATAAAAGAATGAAGTTAAGGAACTTGCTCAATAAAAGTTTAGGATAAGGAACTTGCATTCATTATAAAGAAAATGAAGTTAGGAAACGTGCCTTGTATGTAAGCTACACAAGTATAATATTGTTTGCCAATTACCCTACATATATCATTGAAATCGCAATAACAATTAGTTGTATTAATATTAGCTTTAGGGGTTTAACCCACCATTTAAGTCATACCCTTAACTTAACATCTAACCATGTTGGTCAACATCCTTAATGAATCTGAAATCTCACCACGGTCTAACATAACTTTATCATTCATCTTTAACTCTCATAAACATCAATTTTTATTTGTTACATAACTTAATTAAATGGTCACTTAAAATTTTCACACTTTATGTTACATCACACTAAAATCTGTTATTTTAGTCCACATTATGTTTTAACATCATTAACATGCATGCCAAACTAGATTCGGTCCTTATATTACAACCCACAAATAAACAGACTTCACCGCTTTAGGCTCGAGTAACGCAACGCAATTCTATTTGTCCCAAGCCTTAACCTTACAAGAACAAGGCTTATTAGTGATCGACTCCAGAAAACCATATATATATACTTGCACTGCTTCACTTTTTGGTACTGACGTTAAATGTTGTCTTGGTATATGTATAAAAGCTGCAGCTATTCATTTGACTCACATAATTACATTGACTCCAAAACCAACCCAATTTCCACAGAATTTCACAAAACTTAACATCTAAAACTTTTTAATAACATAGTTAGACATGTTATTCTTCATTCTAATTACATAAACATTACATATACTCAATTTTGAAGGTTCAAAACCACAATTATCCTAATTTCTTCATTTTTTTTACACTTTTAACGAATTCGATCGCCACAACTTTGTTTCTTAACCAATTAACACGATTCAAACTACGTCGCTTTCGTTTCTTAACATAGTATCACAATCTAACATAAATTTACAGATTATATCATATATTGAGCATGGAATTTTGTACTTTCTTAAGCCATTTTTCATACATAACCACTATTATTTAAAATCTTCTACTACAAACCCAATTTCATGTATTTTTAATCATCAAATAGCACTCACACATAATTATTAACAGATTATCAACCATATATCAATACAACGTGATTTCCAAATCATATAGCATAAATACTACCAAAACTAAGATTTAAAATTGAGAATAGATTATACCTTGATTTAGCAAACCCTTCTCTTCCTCTTGACAATCTCAGAGAGTTCTCTCAAGTTCTCACCCTTAATTTTCTTCTGTGTTTCCTTCTTCTCTAAATTCTATGAACTTAGCCTTTAGGAATTATGCGTAAACATATAAACTGACTCCCCTTTCACTCACGTATACATCAGTTAAAAAAACTAATAGGCGTCAGTTAGAATAAGCCAAAGGCCACAAAGGCCTTGTTTGGCTACCACAAACCCCCCCTACTAGATTATTTTAATTATATTATATTATATTATTTGTTACACATGTAACCCATTTAATTAACTTACAATAATAATTATAATTTTTATTATAATTATACTTATGATTAATAAATAATTATATATCTAATTTAATTAATAAATTAGACTTCAACATTACTTAATTTAATTTAATTATTTTCTTAAATATTAAACAATTCATTTAATTTAATTATTTCATTAAATTAAATCTTCGAATAATAAAATTACCATTAATCAAATTAATACATCACAATTCATCAATTATTTATTTTCTCAATAAATAAATTATTTAAAAATATTTACTTATTTCAATAAATATTTAAATTAATTACAAAAATTTCTCAATTGTTACATCCTTCCCTCCTTAAAAGGATTTTGTCCCTAGAATCACGACTCGATAAATTCATTCGTTACATTCTTCCCTCCTTAACAGGATTCTGTCCCCAAAATCGCTATACATGATTAAGCAAATAACTGAGGATAATTCTTCATCATAACGTCTTCAAGTTCCCACGTAGCTTCTTCAGTATTGTGGTTTCTCCATATTACCTTAACAGAAGGTATCACTTTATTCCTTAGTACTTGTTCTTTCCTGTCGATAATTTGAATAGGGACTTCTTCATATGTTAAGTCTTTCTCAAACTGTAAGGGCTCATATTCTATTACATGTTTATAGTGAGGCTTATATGGCCATAATACTGATACAAGGAAAATGTTATGAATTTGCTCCAATTCTGGAGGTAAAGCTACCTCGTATGCCACTTCACCAACTCGTCCTAGGACTTCAAAAGGTCCTATAAATCTAAGGCTTAATTTCTTCTTTTTTCCAAACTGAATTTTCCCCTTCCAGGGAGATACTTTCAGGAAAAAATAACTACCAACATCGAATTCTCAATTTATCGATCTTGATCGGCATATTTCTCTTGTCTATCTTGTGCGGTTATCAATCTGGCCCAAATCACCTTGATGATTTCGACGGTTTGTTGTACCAACTCTGGACCCAATAGCTGACGTTCACCTACCTCATCCCAGCATAACGGAGTTTTGCATTTCCTCCCGTATAATGCTTCGTAAGGAGGCATGGCAATACTCGCGTGATAGCTATTATAATAAGCAAATTCCATCAATGGTAGATGGTATCTACTAGTGTTTGGATGGTTCTCTCACTCTTTCCATCGGTTTGAGGATGGTACGTTGTGCTCATTCTCAGCTGTGTTCCCAAGCATTCTTGTAATCGTTTCAAGAAGTTTGATGTGAAATGCGGATCTCTGTCTGATACAATGGATACATGTATAATGTGTCTTGAAATAATTTCCTTCACGTAAAGTTTTGCCAACCGATCTAGGTTAAATCTAATCTTGATTGGCAAAAATTGTGCCGACTTCGTTATTCGATCGACAATCACCCAGATGGCGTCATAACCTTGTTGAGTCGTAGGAAGACCTACCACAAAATCCATTATGATATGCTCCCATTTCCATTCTGGTATCTCCAACGGTTGTAATAATCCGCTTGGCCTTTAGTGTTCAACTTTAACTTTCTGACACGTTAAGCATTTTGCCACACACTCAGCCACATCCTTTTTCATATTCGGCCACCAAAAATGATGTCTAAGATCCTGGTACATTTTTGTACTCCCAGGGTGAATCGAATATCTTGAGTTGTGAGCTTCACTCAGAATTTCCTCTTTAACTTCTGGTACTAGTGGAACCCAAATTCTCCATTCGAATCGAAGTAACCCTTCCGAATCGATTTTGAATTTGTTTTCCTCACCTTCAGATACTTTATGTTTTATCTTTTCATAGTCTTCATCCTGAAGTTGTACATTCTTCACCTAATCTACCAACATTGAACTGTTTCCCATCGGGAATAATTTTTCGTCGATCACATTTTTAATTTCCAATTCCATCTTAGCCATTTCTGTCACTATCTTCTCCTGAGCAATCAACATCATTAACTTCTATCATCTCTTCCTACTTAAAGCATCTGCAATAACATTGGCCTTTCCGGGATGATAAAAAATCTCACAGTCATAGTCTTTGATCAACTCCAACAATCTTCTCTGTCTCATATTCAAGTCTTTGTGTGTAAAGATATACTTCAAACTTTTATGGTTGGTATATATCTCACACCTATCTCCATAAAGATAATGTCTCCAAATCTTCATGGCAAACACCAACGCGGCCAACTCTAATCTTTCAATTGACGTAATGCATACGCAATAACTCTACCATTTTGCATAAGAACAAAGCCTAGTCCTTTATACGATGCGTCACTATACACTACAAAATTCCATGTATCATCAGGAAATGACAACACAGGTGCTGAGCTCAACCTCTTCTTCAATTCTCAAAAACTTTCCTCACACTTCTCTGTCCAAATAAACTTAACCGTCTTCCTGGTTAAATTCGACAATGGAGTTGCGATCTTGGAAAAGTCTTGAATAAAACTCTTGTAGTAACCTGCCAATCCTAAGAAACTCCTTACTTCTGACGGTATCTTTGGCTGATCCCAGTTTATTATAGCTTCCACTTTTGATGGATGCACCGAAATTCCGTCCTTATCAATAACGTGTCCGAGAAACTATACACGTTCCAACCAGAATTCACATTTTGAAAATTTTGCGTACAAGTTTTCTTTTCTCAATGGCTCCAATGTCACTCTTAAGTGTTCAACATGTTCCTCCTTGGTTTTGGAATATATCAATATATCATCAATAAACACCACCACAAATTTGTCTAAGAATGGTTTAAACACCCTATTCATCAAATCCATGAACGCTGCAGGTGCATTGGTTAAACCAAATGACATTACCAAAAACTTGTAATGACTATACCAAGTTCTGAACGCTGTTTTTGGTACATCTTCTAGCCTCACCTTCAACTGATGATAACCACTTCTCAAGTCTATATTTGAGAAATACCTCGCTCCCTTAAATTGATCAAACAGGTCATCGATTCTAGGTAATGGATACTTATTTTTAATCGTGACCCTATTCAATTCTCGGTAGTCAATGCAGAGCCGCATCAATCCATCTTTCTTCTTAACAAACAACACCAGTGCTCCTTGGAGACATACTCGACTGAATATACTTCCTTTCGAGCAACTCTTTTAATTGCACCATCAACTCTTTCATCTCTATCGGGGCCATTCTGTATGGTGCCTTAGATATCGTGGTTGTAAGTCAATCACAAACTCGATTTGTCGATCCAACGAAAGACCCGGCAAATGTTCTGGAAATACATTTGCAAAATCTCTTATGATTGGTATCTCTTCTAACTTTGCATTCTTCTTCTGTGTATCGACTATGTAGGTTAAGTATCCTACACATCCTTCTCTCAACAACTTCTTGGCTTGCATCACCGTCAGACAACTTGCTTGTCGAGGTGACTTCCTGCCAAAGAACACAACCTTTGACAGAGTCATAATGTTAACACATTTCCTTTGGCAATCAATTACTGCTCCATAATTGAATAACCAATCCATTCCCAGTATAACATCAAACTCACCAAGTCTAATTGGTATCAAATCTACCATCATCTCGTGATCCTTTATATCCACTCTACAATTCCTATATATGTATCTAACAGGAATCACTTTCCTATTCGCAATCTCTATGCTCAAAGGATATTCTAATTCTTCCTGAGGCAAATCTAAGTTCTGAGCAAATTCATTGGATATAAATGAATAAGTAGCACCCGAATCAAATAACACATAAGCATTAATACCATTAATCGGAATGATACCTAACACCACATCCTTAGACTGTACAACATCCTGCACGATCATATTGAAAGTTCTCGCAGTAGGTCAGCTTGACTGTGCTTGTCCAATGATAGTCAATGCACCACCACCGTTGTTATTTCCTTTTCCTACACTTGCACTTCCCACTGGCTTCTTAGGGCAATCACGAGCCATGTGATCCTTCGAACCACAGGTAAAACATGCTCCTTTCTTTGGGCTAAAATAGTTCAGTGCAATGTGTCCCTCCTGACCACAGTTGAAACACACCCGCTTTCCCTTAAAACATACCCCAGTATGGTTCTTCCCACAAGTCGCACAAGGTTCAAAATTTTTCTTCTGCTGACTCCCTTGATGTCCTCCCGCAGTCGAATTCTCATTTCAATTCCTCTTCTGATTGTTACTTCCAACGTTACTTCCACCAGCCTTATTTTCATTCTCATTCTTCCTCTTCTTCTGTTCTTGATTGTACTTGGTCAAGGCATCGCTTCCACCTTCTGTGATAATTGCCTTTTCCAGTACAGTTGCAAATGTATTTAACTGGAACATTGAAACCTTGCTATACAGCCAGGGTTTCAATCCTTGTTCGAACCTTCTCGCCTTACGCTCGTCGGCATTGACTTGATAAGTGGAAAACCTTGCCAACTCGTTAAACTTTGCAGCATATTCTGGCACCATCATGGTTCCTTGTTTCAGCTCCAGAAATTGCACCTCCAACTGATTCTTAGAACTCACTGGAAAGTACATTTCGAAAAACATCTCCTTAAATCTATCCCACGCTATCACTCCTTATCCCCCATAAACCTTATTTTCCTGCCACCAGTAGCTAGCTTCAGACTTCAACATGAACGTTGTGAACACAGTCTTCTGATCTTCGTTGACTCTGGCAACGTCGAACACCTTTTCCATTTCCATGATCCAGGTTTTAGCTTCCATTGGATTGATAGACCCTTGAAACTCTGGCGGTCTAACCGCTTTGAATTCCTTAAAGGTCGTGACTTGAGCTTGCGGTTGATTCGCGAGTGCTCCCATCAACAGAGTTACCAAATGTTGAACTTGGTTAGCGTTGGCCTCGTTTACAGCCAACAGATCTTTATGCTGACCCTTAGTATTAACTAGGTCCCACTCTGTGTTTCCAAGTCATGAGTCGAGTTTCTGAATCTCCGCATCCTTCTGCTCTATCGTAGCGTGATGCATCTCAACCAACTCCTTTAGTTCCTCAACCTTATTCTGTAATTATATGTTACGGTCGTATAGTGCGTCATACATCTCAGCTGATATGGAGTTTGGTTTAAACTCCACAGGATCCTCTTCCTCATCATCCTCCTCTATCTCCTCAGAACTATCCTCCTCGGGATCGGTCACAGGCTCATCCTCCTGGATCAACTGCTCCCGTACCATGTGGATATCCCGAGGTTTGTCATCTCTAGGTATCTGAGGTATCACTTCCCTAGCTGGACTGGATCCTCCATCGTTAGACATCCTGACAACAAAATACATTTTAGGTTTTATTTAACACTCTTCGATACTCGCGAGCACATAAGGTATTAACACATATCACATAATGTCTTTTGTTATTTAGCTTCAATGGATACCTTAATCCATTCCTTAAAACTCGATAAGAGTTAGACACCTCTATGTTTTCTGTTCTCCTTAAAGGTTACTTTCTAAGGTTTCCCTACCTAAGGTTCATAATCTAAAGCTTTGATACCAACCTGAGACACCCCCAAATCCGGGTACTTCATTCCTACATGATTTGGTGATCACTATCAAAAATAATTACATCTAACTACCCATAGTAAAGGATAAAGACATAAAATAACTTAAACAATAATCTTTCCCTTAAAGGGTTACATCATCTCAAAAACAATCCCAGGTAATCTAACCTTAAATTATTACATAAGTTTGCGGAATACATCATAAAATAAAACAAGTCTTATAACATAATTCACTTAAATAAATTCTCATAAGTCTTCATTACTTGGACATCTTCCCCTTTCATTTGCTAGTAGATGGCTCATCAAATTTCTCAACTTTAACTGCAGTGTTAAATGCAAGAGTGAGCAAGCAAATGCTCACTGATATAAAGAGTAGTAATGATAACAACATAAAAATGAACAACGACTATTGAACAATAGTGAACTTGTTCTACGAATTAAAAATAGAAAACAAGTTTGAATTTAATATCTGAGGGTCTTAAGACCACGAACTATGTCCCCAATGTTTAGGTGTTATTACCCAACCTTAACAGTCATTTAGACTATATAGACCCTTATTTACGTACTTAGGGGGATCAGCCCTTTGTACCATGTATTGTGTATAAACATCTAAACGTTACTCTAAGTCATGAGTCGGATAACCTTTCTCATAATCTTTTAATTGACGTGATGCATACGTAATAACTTTACCGTTTTGCATAAGCACACAGTCTAGTCCTTTATGCGATGCGTCACTATACACTACAAAATTCCATGTATCATCATGCAATGACAACAAAGGTGCTGAGCTCTACCTTTTCTTTAATTCTCGAAAACTTTCCTCACACTTCTCTGTCCAAAAAAACTTAACCGCCTTCCTGGTTAAATTCGTCAACGGAGTTGCGATCTTGGAAAAGTCTTTAATAAAATACTTGTAGTAACCTGCCAATCCTAAGAAACTCCTTACTTCGATTTGTCTTTGCTGATCCCCATTTATTACTGACTTCCACTTTTGATGGATCCACAGAAATTCTGTCCTTATCAATAACGTGTCCGAGAAAATGTACACGTTCCAACCAGAATTCACATTTTGAAAATTTGCGTACAACTTTTCTTTTCTCAATGTCTCTAATGTCATTCTTAAGTGTTCAACATGTTCCTCCTTGGTTTTGGAATATATCAATATATCATCAATAAACACCACCACAAATTTGTCTAAGAATGGTTTAAACACCTTGTTCATCAAATCCATGAACGCTGCAGGTGCATTGGTTAAACCAAATGACATAACCAAAAACTCGTAATGACCATACCAAGTTCTGAATGTTGTTTTTGGTACATCTTCTGGCCTCACCTTCAACTGATGATAACCACTTCTCAAGTTTATCTTTGAGAAATACCTCGCTCTCTTTAATTGATCGAACAGGTCACCGATTCTTGGTAATAGATACCTATTTTTAATCGTGACCTTATTCAATTCTCGATAGTCAATGTAGAGCCGCATCAATCCATCTTTCTTCTTAACAAACAACACTGGTGCTCCCCATGGCGACACACTCGGCTGAATATACTTCTTGTCGAGCAACTCTTGCAATTGCACCATCAACTCTTTCATCTCTACCAGGGCCATTCTGTATGGTGCCTTAGATATTGGGGCCATTCCTGGTAGTATGTCAATCACGAACTTGATTTGTCGATCCGACAGAAGACCCGACAAATAATCTGGAAATACGTATACAAAATCTCTTATTATTAGTATCTCTTCTAACTTTGCATTCTTCTTCTGTGTATCGACTATGTAGGCTAAGTATCCTACACATCCTTGTCTCAACAACTTCTTGGCTTGCATCACCGTCAGACAACTTGCTTATCGAGCTGACTTGCTGCTAAAGAACACAACCTTTGACAGAGTCATAAGGTTAACACATTTCCTTTGGCAATCAATTATTGCTCTGTAATTGAATAACCAATCCATTCCCAGTATAACATCAAACTCACCAAGTCTAATTGGTATCAAATCTACCATCATCTCGTGATCCTTTTTATCAACTCTATAATTCCTATATATGTATCTAACAGGAATCACTTCCCTATTCGCAATCTCTATGCTTAAATGATATTCTAATTCTTCCTGAGGCAAATCTAAGTTCTGAGCAAATTCATCGGATATAAATGAACAACTAGCACCCGAATCAAATAGCACATAACCATTAATACCATTAATCAGAATGATACCTGACACCACATCCTTAGACTGTACAACATCCTGCACGATCATATTGAAAGTTCTCGCAGTAGGTTGGCTTGAATGTGCTTGTCCAATGATAGTAATTGCACCACCACCGTTGTTATTTCCTTTTCCTACACTTGCACTACCCACTGGCTTCTTAGGACAATCACGAGCCATGTGATCCTTCGAACCGCAGGTAAAACATGCTCCTTTCTTTGGGCTAAAATAGTTCAGTGCAATGTGTCCCTCCTGACCACAGTTGAAACACACCCGCTTTCCCTTAAAACATACCCCAGTATGGTTCTTCCCAAAAGTCGCACAAGGTTCAAACTTTTTCTTATGCTGACTCCCTTGATGTCCTCCCGCAGTCGAATTCTCATTTCAATTCCTCTTCTGATTGTTACTTCCAACGTTACTTCCACCAGCCTTATTTTCATTCTCATTCTTCCTCTTCTTCTGTTCTTGATTATACTTGGTCAAAGCATTGCTTCCACCTTCCGCGATAATTGCTATTAGTTCCCAGTAGGCACAATAGATCTAGAAGGGGGGGGGGGGGATGAATAGATCCTTTTTACTTCAAATACTTTTCTCTATTATTTTGTATAGCTATTAAATTATCATATGACAAACATAAGAATCTTTTCAAGCACAGCGGAATAAGTAAAAGATCCCCTTCATTGATATATTCATAATCATACATACATTGTTCGTAGAGTAAGTTTAGTTGTAAGCAGTTAAAACATACATATCAGTTATAGCAGTTATAGTACATAATTTAAATGACATAATGTAAAAGACACAAGGGGTTTTAAGTGGTTCAGAGACTTAAGCTCCTAATCCACTCTTCTGCTTTCAACTAGCAGGATTTCCACTAAGGAAGGGCAAGCACCACAGAATCACTAAGATTCCTTCAAGGCCAGCAGCCTTGGGACTTCAGTTCACTAAGAACTCTTCAAGGCCAGCAGCCTTGGGACTCCTCTAGTTCCCTAAGAACTCTTCAAGCCCAGCAGGCTTGAAACTTCGTTTAGTCCCTCTGGACAAGGACACTTCTGGCCCTGGCTTCATTTAGTCCCTACGGACAAGGACCCCTCAGGCCTTGGCTTCTGTTGAGTTGTTTGTTTGTTGGAGTTGGTGCTGAGCTGCTAAGATTTCTTCATGCTCTGAACATCTTCTATACTTAGCAGCTTGGCTTGATCACCCTTGAAGTGCAGTTGAGTGTTTGCATGATGCTCAGCTTCTTCGGTTACTCAACTACTTCGGATGATCCCTTGATGAACTGCCTTGAAGATCTTTCCTCTTGATACATGATGGCTGCACATGATTGGTTTCTAAGATGACTGTAAGTTCTTCTTCTTGGTACTTAGAAACTTTCTCATGCTTGCCATCATGATGACATTTGCGATCTCCCTTCTTGATACTTGATGTCTTCTCATGATGGACTTGCTAAGATGACTGTGAGCTCTTATCTATTGTACTTAGAGTCTTCCCATGATGGACACCAAGATGACATGATGCTCTTCTTTCTCTCGGCAGTTCAGAACACTCTTCTTGTAGTAGAACTCTCACTTCTACATAGTAGAACTCTCACTTCTACTTCTTCCTTTGCATGAATCTGAGTGTTCTTGGTGGATCGTAGAGTGACCCTTTGGACTCACTATCTTACGTGGTTTAGAACAGTCCACCTTCTCTCCAAACTCGGCAACTCCAGCAACCCTCGATCTTTGAAGCTCTTCTAGATTTATACTCCTTCCCAATCCTTCCGTTGGAAAGTAGCCGTTGAAGGCTATTCAAATATCTTCACAGATCTTGAGTTGACAGAGGTAGACTGCTGATGTGACATGTCATACTTTATCTGACATTGCAGTCTACTGTTTCACCTACCCATCAGAGTTGTCACTTTAATGTCTTGGGCAGGTTGAAGACTTTATTATCTCCTTCTGATTTCTCGATCAGAGGTTGTCCTTTTGCATCGATGCTCTCAATAAGCTTTTGTCAGAATACCATCCTTCAAATTGAACCGTTGCCAATGCTTCAGTCTTCGGGTGTTCGAACTCTACGATTCTGATGCACGTCTTTGAGGACCTGATCGTAGTGTCTTGTTGAGTGTTGCTCATTGACTGGTAGAGTTAACACTACGATCTTGAAGAGTGTTGATTGGATCTCCAATGTAGTACACTTCTTCCTTCTATTGTGCAGTGCTTCAATACTTCTGTTTGCTTCGACTGTTCTCAGATATTGATGGCCTAACTCCTTGCTCTGGTTCCCTCTGAATAGCAAGACACTTCAGATTTATGGCGCGTCCAGCTCGCTTTCTCCTTGTGATCTCTCATTCACTTATCATAAATGGACTGACCCTACACTTAATCACTTCAGCCTTGTTCTTCAGAGGCTACCCAGTATCTTGGTTCACTTTCCATCAGTTCTTTCTTTGTTTGGCAAACACTACGATCTCGGTTGCTTCCAAGATCGTTATCTTCTGTTCACTTGACAGCTACTGCACTTGCTGACTTTCCTTAGTCAGTTACTGAAATCTTTTTATGATTATCTTGTGGAAGACTTCATCTTGAATGGCTTCACAACTCAATCTTGATGCTGATTAGGTTGGTGTTTAGATCTTCTTTTAGCTTGCATGCCATTCGTTGAGTGCTCTCTGGTTCCCTTCAGGTAGGATGTATCTTTGCAGTGTCAACCAGAGGCTTTGTTCCTTTGGATATTCTGGGAGTGTTCATCAGTTGAGAATCGTACTTGCTCTGCGATTCTGCCTATGCATTGTGAGCACTTCTGTTGAGGTTGTAGTTATGCACTCTACGATTCAGCTTCGGCTGTGCAGGCACTATGATCCTGAGATCAGATCTTGACACTCTACGGTTTCTGCCTTGTGCTTGTTGTCTTTATCTGATCTTTCTCGACTACGATCTCTACATGTAATCAATAGACTCTACGAACTCAGAGTGTAGTCTACGATCCTTGACATGACTTCGGCATCGATAGACTCTACGACTCTGAGTGTAGTCTACGTTTCTATCTTGGCTTCGGCAGATGATCGGTCAACTCGTAGGCAGGCTGTCTCTACGATTCTGAGCATGACTTCCTCAGCATACTACGATCGCGAGGAAGCTCTTCTCGATATACCACGATCCTTCATTGTTTCCCTTGGCAGTCTACGAACTCCGAGATCTACTATCTTGCAGACTACGATTCTGCCTCGATAGCTCTCGAGTTATCCTTGACTCTCCTGACAGACTACGATCTCTGGTGCAGTACTCGACGATCAAACAAGCCTATCTATTACATCATAAGATCAACCTAGCATGCTTGATCTTTCTATTTTTATAGTCCTTGTACATCATTTCTTTTCAAGGACTTTACAAAGCTGTTTTGCTTATGTAGGATCAACCTAACATTCTTGATCAATTCATTCTAAGTCCTTATACATATACTTGTATTATCTATCAAAGGACTTTACAGCTTTTCTTAATGCAAGCATACTTGCATATTATTCATTCACATATATATCATAATCAAATCATATATAAACAGGAATATCATTCATATGTTTATTCCTGACAATTGCCTTTTCCAGTACAGCCGCAAATGTATTTAACTGGAACATTGAAACCTTGCTATATAGCCAGAGTTTCAATCCTTGTTCGAACCTTCTCTCCTTACGCTCGTCGGTATTGACTTGATAAGTGGAAAACATTTCCAACTTATTAAACTTCGCAGCATATTCTGGCACCGTCAGGGTTCTTTGTTTCAGCTCCAGAAATTGCACCTCCAACTGATTCCTAGAACTCGCTGGAAAGTACATTTCGAAAAACATCTCCTTAAATATATCCCACGCTATCACTCTTTGTCCCCCACAAACCTTATTTTCCTGCCACCAGTAGCTAGCGTCAGACTTCAACATGAACGTTGCGAATGCAGTCTTCTGATCTTCGTTGACTCTGGCAACGTCGAACACCTTCTCCATTTCCATGATCAAGGTTTGAGCTTCCACTGGATTCATAGACCCTTGAAACTCTGGCGGTTTAACCGCTTTGAATTCCTTGAAGGTCGTGACTTGAGCTTGCGGTTGATTCACAAGTGCTCCCATCAACAGAGTTACCAACTGTTGAACTGGGTTAGCGTTGGCCTCGTTATTATTGTTAGTAGACCCCTCAGGAGGTGGTTGTTGACATGGTTGTCTTCTTCTAGGAGGCATTTTTTTTGTTAAAATATACGCTTATTAGTTCATTACTCAACTTCTTGAGTATTTAAAGTTTAACTTAAGCATTCTAAGATTATAGCTATAACACAACATTTCAAATAAACTTTGATACTTTATTCATTCATAATGTTTTTAAAACACAATAAAGATAGCATAACCGCTATTCACATCCACTTTCCTAAACTAGACAAGTTTTAGGATTACATACTCATACTACCCCTTTATTTATATCAAAATAAGGTATTTACAGCTTATTTATTCACATAATTAATCACATATTATTATTATTCTTATTCTCTCTATCTTGGAATATTAAGACGTCGAGAGGCTTCTCTATGCTCTTCCTCCATAATACGATACGGCGTCCTACGATCCATCACGAACCAAGGCAAATCTTCAAACTGAGGTGGGTAATAAAAGACTCGATCCTGGGCCTTATCAATCGCATAATTAAAGGCATAATCCATCTCATTCATATTGGCCTTCTTCATTTGGACTTTAGCCTTAGCACGGTGTGCACGTTGAGTCGCCTTCATCCAAGCATCCTTTACCCTTGCACGCTTAGCTGATTCCACTTTCAAATCATCTTTTAACTTCTCCACATCAGTCTTCATCTTCTCGTTTACTGCCAACAGATCTTCATGCTGACCCTTAGTATGAACTAGGTCCCACTATGCGTTTCCAAGTCGTGAGTCGAGTTCCTAAATCTCCACATCCTTCTGCTCTATCGTAGCGTGATGCATCTCAACCAAATCCTTTAGCTCCTAAACTTATCCTATAATTCTATGTTACGGTCGTATAGTGTGTCATACATCTCAGCTGATATGGAGTTTGGTGGAAACTCCATAGGATCCTCTTCCTCATCATCCTCCTCTATCTCCTCAGAACTATCCTCCTTGGGATCGGTCACATGCTTATCCTCCTGGATCAACTGCTCCCGTACCACGTGGATATCCCGAGGTTCGTCATCTCTAGGTATCTGAGGTATCACTTCCCTAGCTGGACTGGATCCTCCATCGTTAGACATCCTGACAACAAAATATGTTTTAGGTTTTATTTAACACTCTTCGATACTCGCGAGCACATATGTTATTAACATATAACACATAATGTCTTTTGTTATATAGCTTCAATGGATACCTTAATCCATTCCTTAAAACTCGATATGAGTTAGACACCTCTATGTTTTCTATTCTCCTTAAAGGTTACTTCCTAAGGTTTCCCCACCTAAGGTTCATAACCTAAACCTTTGATACCAACTTGTAACACCCCCAAATTCGGGTACTTCATTCCCACAAGAGTTGGTGCTCATTATCAAAAATAATTATATCTAACTACTCATAATAAAGGATAAAGACATAAAATAACTTAAACAATAATCTTTCCCTTAAAGGGTTACATCATTTCAAAAACAATCCCAGGGAATCTAACCTTAAATTATTACATAAGTTTGCGGAATACATCATAAAATAAAACAAGTCTTATAACATAATTGTTGGGTAAAATCTAGTTACGCACAACACGCAAGTATACGTGGTCAACAAGTAATAAAGTGTAAGTAGAGTATCGTTCCAACGAGGAATTGTTTAATAAAAATCACCGAGTACTAACTCGTAACCAACTCAATCTTATTTAAATGAATGAATTTCAATTTATAAGTAAACTAATTCTAATTACCACTAGTTAAATTAAGATTACGGAGATTTAAGATCACAACTTCACTTATTTCTTCATTTAAGTTTAACACACTTCTAATTAATTATTCCTTATCCTGAATTGTTAATCAAGAACACTAAAGTAGATAAAACCACATCTTGATGCATAATACATATACTCACTTAAATCCACAGATGATAGAATTAAGCAAGACACCCTAATTAACTAATCCACTATATCTCTATGTGAATTATAATTAAAAAGAATTTAAAGCACAAGTTCTCTATAAGATTACATATGGCGTAAAGGCATATCTCTATCCTAAACACGAATCATGAATTCAATCTATGCATAAATCACAAACACATGCTATCATGATCAGATCTAAAACTATACTTCATCTCTCAAGTTCATATAGATTATCACGGTAATTGATGGCCAATCAATTAAACAATTAAGTCCAAATCACAATAGACAATCCTCACAATAGAACATAATAATTGATAGCGAAGCATATTAAAATAAACTACACAATAAGATCCATTGTAATCTCAAACAAAGAATTAGTTCATTGAATTAAAACTAAGAATCCACACTTGAATACACATTAAAAGATAAGAATAAGATTAGAGTAAAGAATAAATCTGTTGTCAGCAAATATCCATCTTCCTCAAGCTCCTGCACTTGATATTCAATGGTCTCTAAGTTGCTTCAATCTCCAAAACTAATAAGAACTAGGATTTTGGTCCTAATCTACTCTACTCTAATCTAATAGAATTTTCAAAAACTGGCCTCCCAATCCAAATTAAAATCAAGTATTTATAGTTCTAATGGACACCTTAACAAGTTAGGCAACTAAGAATCCTATTCTAGCTCAAATTGGATTCTTCGATCGGCGGGGGGAGAGTTGATTCGACCGGCGTGCCCAGTGCTGTTCCTAGGCCATTTTGGGTGCACCCAACGCTACTGTAACAGAAAATCTGCAGGCCCGGCTCGCCCCGCGCTGCTTCTTTTTCTGCTGCGACGTCCTTTGGTAAAACAGGCATAACTTTTGATCCGCTAGGAGTTACGGAGCCTGACACCTATCAAATCGAAGATATCGACGAGTTCTAAAACTTTCATCCTGTGAGATATGATATATTCGGATTGGATCAAGATCGAAATCGGGCTTAAAGTAGATGATATGTAAATTGCAAGTAGGATAACTTTGAGCTTTGATCTTTGTTGATAAAAATGCCATAACTCTCGCATCCGAGCTTTGATTGGGATGATTCAAGATGTTCTGGAAAGCTAAGAAGAAGATCTACAATATAATCCAAGTTCCAAGAAAAGAACATGCATCTAACTTGGTGTGAAAAGCCCTACAATCTTCCTTTCTTGCATTTGCTTTCATATTTTAGTCCAAAAGATATCTTAATTGCTTTTCCTTTCTTTTTCATGCCAATGTTGTGTCATAGTCTACAAAATAACATAACATGTATGAAATGAACACACAATGCATGCAAAGTAACTAGGAAACATGTAATACCCCAAATTTTATGAAATAAAAGTATTCAATTTTTCTATTTAGTAAATAGTTAAATTGATAAAAAGTTAAAGTTAAGAGTGAGATATGAAATTTTTTTCAAAATACGCAAGTGGTTATAAAATACTCATTGTTGTCGGGGAATATTCGTTTGGTCGTGGAATATTCTTACTGTCGGAGAATATTTGTACGACGACGCAACCATTTGTGGGCCCCATAACAGAATAACTGTCCGATGAAGAAAACGACAAAGTTGAGTTTTTATAAATAACGGCGTAATCGTTACCATTAACACTTGTTGGAATACCCGTAAGGTAAAGTAAAATGTCTGGCGTTGTTGCGATGGCACACGATATTACACATTATTTTTGAATTATTGATTCTTACGTAAGAAGGCACTACTCAATAATTGTTACAGTAATTACTATTCAATATTTTATTTTATTGATTCAATAATTGCTACGTTGATATTTTATATTATTGTTGTCTCAATAATTGTCACTGCACAATATTTTCCATTATCAGATCAATAATTCATATTATTTGAATAATATTATTAGATAACATTATTTACAATGTCTAGAAAGTTCTGTCAAGGAGACGTTTGGTCACCTAATTGCACGCCAATAAGGAGAAATCCTTATTGGAAAGCCCCCTCTTTCCTGAGAACTGTCTGGTTGTCATTGTTGCGATTCTGTAATATTATTTGTGAATAATTAATTATTGATAAGGAAATATTTATTTGATGCGAATATAAATGATGAATTTATTTATTTTATGTGGTTATAAATGAAGGAATTAATGTTGAGGTGTTTTATCAATATTTTGTCGGATTGGAGGTATTAAAAATCAAATCGGTGTTCTTAAAGCTCTATTGCGTGAGTTATAATTTTTAATCCGACCGTTGGATCGTTGTGATTTTTGGATATGTTATGCATATATAAGTTGAGTATATGTCTACAAATTTTGAACCATTAAAAATTAAGGTATGATTTGTTATGAATTTTATGAGGTTTTGAAAATCATCCGTTTATGGATTTCGGATATTTTCAGTTTGGAATTTGGAAAAACTTTCTTCTGTAAAGTTGTAGAGAATTCAATTTCGTGTGGAATAGAAATAAAATTTATATTTTTCTGATAAAAGGGCTATTTTTTATGAATTATTGAAGTTTCAGAAATTAAAATATTTTTATTAAAATTGGGCGGGACCCATTTTTGTTCAAAAACATGTGGCTGAAAGTTTTTCAAGGATGGCATGCTCAGCCATTCAAAAGTTGTGGGCGTAGAAGGAAAAATAAGTAAATATATTATTTTATTATTTTAGTCTCCTTTGGCGTTCTAGCATTTTTCTATAAATAGGCGCTTAAGTTATAATTGAAAATCACACCAGAAACATAAAATTTCTCTCTCTATATTATCGAGCGTATTTTTGTGAGTATTTAGATACTTGGAGAATTGCTATTTAGTGCAAGTTCCTTCGACTTTACATCCGATGTTCCAGTCAGAAGTACTATTCTTTTGAGGTAAGGGATTGTAAGAGTTATTATATTTTTCAGTTTCGTAATTTTTCCGACCTTCAAAAATTCTGGAAAAATTTGAAATGATGATTTGATGAGTTTTCTAGATTGTGTCCAAAAATGACGAATTTTGGATGTATAGATTATGAGTTATGAATTTTATGAGAAAAGACTATTTTAAAAGTAAACCCTTATAACTCCTTGTGGTTAACTCCAAAATTGGTGAAATTTTAATTGGGAGTACATATATATAACATAAGTATACTCTGCAAATTTTGAAATTTTTGGATAAAAGTACAGTTTATGATAAATATCTAAATATTCGGCTGTTTTGGCCATATAAAAAATAGTAAATGAATATTAAAAATTCTGAGAAAAATATATGTTCAATATGGAACTATATTCTGCTAAATCCTAGAAAAAAAAAATTTGTTTGTACTGATTTGGTATTTTTAATGAAAATGGACTAGTTATGAGTAAATATATTAAATATGTTATGTGAAGTAAGAAAATTGGAAAAATAGAATTTTATGGCTTGAGAATCCTATATGACGTATATGTAGATTTTTGATGAGAGTTTTGGTCATTGATGATGAAATCTTATGAGTTTGACATTTGAGGATGATTAAATGCATTAATTAATAAAGTGTAAACAATTAAAATAAATTGTTTATAAGTTTAAGAAATGATTAAAATATTGTTGTAATATTAATAATATTAGATTATGAGATTATTAAGTGACTTATAACATTTGGATGAAGGTGTTGTAAATATTGATATGGATTTTATTGTGAAATTTTATCTTTTTGTGTCGGGGTTACTATTCATGAGTTACTATTTATGAGTTACTATTCACGAGTTACTATTCACGACAAAATTGGTTTCTTTTTCTGACCAAATTATCGTTGATTTATGAATCTTACTCTTGAAATTAAGTGCAGTTGTTGATCATATTGTTTTTATTATCATATATAACAATTTTATAATCCTAGTGATGAAATTTCTCTTTGACTTGAGTGTAAAGATGGGTAGATTATTGGTATGATCGTGACTATGGGTTCTCTTTGGCCAGTAGTGCAAAGTTGAATTGTTGACTGGTATGATCATGACCATTGAATTTATAATTGAATATCTTTAGCTTAAGTGCAAAGGTGAATTGATCAACATGGTTATAATTATTGTTTATATAGATTCTGAAATGATTATATATTTCTTTGAGATATTAATATCTTTGGCCTGCAGTGCAAAGATGATCGGTTGTTCAATATCTTTGGCCTGTAGTGCAAATATGATCAGTTGTTGAATATCTTTGGCATGTAGTGCAAAGATGACATTTTGTTGAATATCTTTGGCCTGTAGTGCAAAGATGAACTATTGATGAATATATTTGGCCCGTAGTACAAAGATGAATTTATTAGTATGATTATGAAAATGAACTGTGATTTGGTATAACCATGATCTTTGATGTTTCAGGTAAAGATAGGTGATGTAAATTATCTTCGTCCTGGATGAGAAGAGGAATTTAGAACCAAAATTATGATTATGAGTTATTCACATGGTTGTGGACATGAACTATTGATTGATGTTACAGGGATAAAACATTATTGGTGGACTTTTAACATGTAGAAGATAATAGACTTTATGGTCTATTTGACTCTTCTAATGGATTGCTCGTTCCGCTGCAACTATGGTTGAAAAGTTTTATTATCTACCATATGTTCTAAATCTCTGATTTATTACCGATGAAGCCTATTGATAATTTAATTATCTTTAGTCATGATATTTTTTACTGAGCTAGTTGTGCTCACCCTTTTGCTTCACAATTCCTTTCAGGTAATAAGAGCGTAGATGGGTCGAGCGAGGGGAACAGGGAAATAGAACGGTGGTCTCTAGATGTGGAGGTTCTCCCTAAGCAGTATAGAAAAATGTGTTGTATTTTATACATTATTTTGTAGTTATATTTGGTGAATCAAATAGGGTGAGGCGAACCCAACGTTGGAAGGGTGTTTTGCCACTATCATACAAGATGTCTAATGACATGCGACTTCGAATTATCATTAAGACGGGGTTGGCACATCCACTTTGTGAGTATATCTACCGAGCACTACCTATATAATCTTGGTGTTTGGTTGAAGTATAATTCTCGATTAGAGACAGTGGAGATAATGATATGTCAAGAAAAGACTCACCATTGGAAAGAATATGATAGTAATCTTCTCGTTTTTCTTTGGGGTCTATTGGGTCAACCAATGATAATTCTGTGGACATATGATATCTATCATAACCTAGATGCATGGCCTCTAATGTACGAAGGTTTTCTTGAGCACTTCCCAAAGATTTTAATTTCTAAAACAGTTTTTGACTGTACCTTTATGTAAGGTGCCATTGTGACGTGCTATCCAAGGTTGGGATGAGAGTCACAGTTGGTATATATTTGTATCAAAACTCACAGCATATGTGTTGTTGTATTTTGCACGAAAATTGTTGTAATAAATCTGTAGTTGTTTTCTGTACCATGTATTTGGTGATTCAGAATAGGTTGGATGGATTGGAACTATTTTGGGGGCGTCACAGTTGGTATCAGAGCTTAGGGATATGATCTCGGGCGGAGATCCAGGAATAGAACTAGGAGGGGAGAGATGAGTAAATCCTTCGCTAGTGTGACTTACCTAAGCTAATTTTTGTTACTTGATTAGTTAACAAATTGTGATATGTCAATTAAACTTTATTTTGAAGCTGTATTCTAGAATGATATCTGAAATACAAGAGATGAGAAATGGAGAAATCATGATGACAGGGAAAATGGAATCTGAAATGAAAGCAAGGTATTCTCAACTCTTTGAAATACCAGGTACGTAAAATTCGAGGACGAAATTTCATAAGGGTGGTAGATTGTAATACCCCGAATTTTATGAAATAAAAGTATTCAATTTTTCTATTTAGTAAATAGTTAAATTGATAAAAAATTAAAGTTAAGGGTGAGCTATGAAATTTTTTCAAAATACGCAAGTGGTTATAAAATACTCATTGTTGTCGGGGAATATTCGTTTGGTCTTAGAATATTCTTCTTTGTCGGAGAATATTAAATGACGATTGAACGCTAAACCATTTATGGGCCCCATAATGTAATAAGCGTCGGATGAAGAAAGCGACAAATTTGAGTTTTTATAAATAAGCGGTAAGAATCGTTACCGTTAACACTGTTGGAATACCCGGTGGATAAAGTAAAGTAATACGCGTTGTTGCATAGTAGCACAAGATATTGTACAGTATTTTTGAATTATTGATTATTACGTAAGAAGGCACTACTCAATAATTGTTACAGTAATTACTGTTCAATATTTTATTTTATTGATTCAATAATTGCTACGTTGATATTTTATATTATTGTTGTCGTCACTGCACAATATTTCCCATTATCAGATCAATAATTCATATTATTTGAATAATATTATTAGATAGCATTATGGACAATGTCTAGAAAGTTCTGTCAAGGAGATGCTTGGTCACCTAATTGCGCGCCAGTAAGGAGAAATCCTTATTGGAAAGCCCCCTCTTTCCTGGGAACTGTCTGGTTGTCATTGTTGCGATTCTGTAATATTATTTGTGAATAATTAATTATTGATAAGAAAATATTTATTTGATGCGGATATAAATGATGGATTTATTTATTTTATGTGGTTATAAATGAAGGAATTATTGTTGAGGTATTTTATCAATATTTTGTCGGATAGGAGGTATTAAAAATCAAATCGGTGTTCTTAAAGTTCTATTGCGTGAGTTATAATTTTTAATCCAACTGTTGAATCGTTGTGATTTTTGGATATATTATGCATATATAAGTTGAGTATATGTCTACAAATTTTGAACCGTTAAAAATTAAGGTATGATTTGTTATGAATTCTATGAGGTTTTGAAAATCATCCGTTTATGGATTTCAGATATTTTCGGTTTGGAATTTAGAAAAACTTTCTTCTGCAAAGTTGTAGAGAATTCGATTTCGTGTGGAATGGACATATAATTTGTATTTTTTTGATAAAAGGGCTATTTTTTTATGAATTATTGAAGTTTCAAAAATTAAAATATTTTTATTAAAATTGGGCGGGACCCATTTTTGTTCAAAAACATGTGGCTGAAAGTTTTTCAAGGATGGCATGCTCAGCCATTCAAAAGTTGTGGGCGTGGAAGGAAAAATAAGTAAATATATTATTTTAGTCTCCTTTGGCGTTCTAGCATTTTTCTATAAATAGGCGCTTAAGTTAGAATTGAAAATCACACCAGAAACATAAGTTTTCTCTCTCTATATTATCGAACATATTTTTGTGAGTATTTAGATACTTGGAGAATTGCTATTTAATGCAGGTTCCTTCGACTTTACATCCGATGTTCTAGTCAGAAGTACTGCTTTTTTGAGGTAAGAGATTGTAAGAGTTATTATGTTTTTCAGTTTCGTAATTTTTTAGACCTTCAAAAATTCGAGAAAAATTTGAAATGATAATTTGATGAGTTTTCTAGATTGTGTCCAAAAATGACAAATTTTGAATGTATAGATTAGGAGTTATGAATTTTATGAGAAAAGACTATTTTAAAAGTAAACCCTTATAACTCCTTGTGGTTAACTCCAAAATTGGTGAATTTTAATTGGGAGTACATGTATATAACATAAGTATACTCTGCAAATTTCAGAATTTTTGGATAAAAGTACAGTTTAAGATAAATATCTAAATATTCGGCTATTTTGGCCATATAAAAAATAGTAAATGAATATTAAAAATTCTGAAAAAAATATATGTTCAATATAGAACTATATTCTGCTAAATCCCAGAAAAGAAATTTGTTTGTACTGATTTGATATTTTTCATGAAAATGGACTAGTTATGAGTAAATAAATTAAATATGTTATGTGAAGTAAGAAAATTGGAAAATAGAATTTTATGGCTTTTGAATCCTATATGAGGTATATGCAGATTTTTGATGAGGGTTTTGGTCATTGGTGATGAAATCTTATGAGTTTGACATTTTAGGATGATTAAATGCATTAATTAATAAAGTGTAGACAATTAAAATAAATTGTTTATAAGTTTAAGAAATTATTAAAATATTATTGTAATATTATTAATATTAGATTATGAAATTATTAAGTGACTTATAACATTTGGATGAAGGTGTTGTAAATATTGATATGGATTTTATTGTGAAACTTTATCTTTTTGTGTCGGGGTTACTATTCATGAGTTACTATTCACGATTTACTATTCACGAGTTACTATTCACGACAAAATTGGTTTCTTTTTCTGACCAAATTATCGTTGATTTATAAATCTTACTCTTGAAATTAAGTGCAGTTGTTGATCATATTGTTTTTATTATCATATATAACAATTTTATAATCCTGGTGATAAAATTTCTCTTTGACTTGAGTGTAAAGATGGGTAGATTATTGGTATGATTGTGACTATGGGTTCTCTTTGGCCAGTAGTGCAAAGTTGGATTGTTGACTTGTATGATCATGACCATTGAATTTATAATTGAATATCTTTAGCTTAAGTGCAAAGGTGAATTGATCAACATGGTTATAATTATTATTTATATAGATTCTGAAATGGTTATATATTTCTTTGAGATATTAATATCTTTGGTCTGTAGTGCAACGATGATCTGTTGTTCAATATCTTTGGCCTGTTGTGCAAAGATGATCAGTTGTTAAATATCTTTGGCATGTAGTGCAAATATGACCTTTTGTTGAATATCTTTTGTATGTAGTGCAAAGATGACCTGTTATTGAATATCTTTGGCCTGTAGTGCAAAGATGAACTATTGATGAATATCTTTGGCCCGTAGTACAAAGATAAATTTATTAGTATGATTATGAACAGTAACTGTGATTTGGTATAACCATGATCTTTGATGTTTCAAGTAAAGACAGGTGATGTAAATTATCTTCGTCCTGGATGAGAATAGGAATTTAGAACCACAATTATGATTATGAGTTATTCACATGATTGTGGGATGTGAACTATTGATTGATGTTACGAGGATAAAACATTATTGGTGGACTTTTAACATGTAGAAGATAATAGACTTTATGGTCTATTTGACTCTTCTAATGGATTGCTCGTTCCGCTGCAACTATGGTTGAAAAGTTTTATCATCTACCATATGTTTTAAATCTCTGATTTATTACTGATGAAGCCTATTGATAATTTAATTATCTTTAGTCATGATATTCTTTACTGAGCTAGTTGTGCTCACCCTTTTGCTTCACAATTCCTTTCAGGTAATAAGAGTGTAGCTGGGTCGAGCGAGGGTAATAGGGAAATAAAACGGTGGTCTCTAGCTGTGGAGGTTCTCCCTAAGCAGTTTAGAAAAGTGTGTTGTATTTTATACATCATTTAGTAGTTATATTTGGTGAATCAAATAGGGTGAGGCGAACCCAACGTTGGAAGGGTGTTTTGCCACTATCATACAAGATGTCTAATGACATGCGGCTTCGAATTATCATAATACAGGGTTGTGCACATCCACTTGCTGAGTATATCTACGAGACCTATCTATAAAATCTTGGTGTTTGGTTGAAGTATAATTCTCAATTAGAGACAGTGGAGGTAATGATATGTCAAGAAAAGACTTACCATTGGAAAAAATATGATAGTAATCTTCTCTTTTTTCTTTAGGGTCTATTAGGTTAACCAAGGATAATTCTGTGGACATATGATATCTATCATAACCTAGACGCATGGCCTCCCATGTACGAAGGTTTCCTTGAGCACTTCCCAAAGATTTTAATTTCTAAAACTATTTTTGACTGTACCTTTATGTAAGGTGCCATTGTGACGTGCTATCCAAGGTTGGGATGAGAGTCACAGTTGGTATATATTTGTATCAAAACTCACAGCATATGTGTTTTTGTATTTTGCACGACAATTGTTGTAATAAAGTTGTAGTTGTTTTCTGTACCATGTATTTGGCGACTCAGAATAGGTTGGATGGATTGGAACTATTTTGAGGGCGTCACAAAACATAGTTTTAAACAACTAATTCAAGTAATAGGTATCAGATAAGTAGGTATAAAACCTACTTATCAAATACCCCCAAACTTAAATAATTTCTTGTCCTCAAGCAAAAACACAAAACAATAATTCTATGCAATGCAACTAATCTACATGCCTACGAATCCAACAGTAATGACAGAAACAAGTCTATTCAACCGGTCTCAGAGAAATCAAGTAAATATGATAATACATCATATCAAAACAATCATTAACTTCCCAATCAATCATCAAATCTTAGACTGTTATCACTAATATAGTGCGTGTGTGCTCCACAACAATGTTAACTGATATAAAATCAAATTTAACACATAATAAGTCTCTTTAAAGGCATCATACAGTGTAAACTCAAGAAATACAAAAATAATCTAGATCCAAATAAAATTAAACAATTACCAATATCGAGGGTCAACATGGGATACTTATGCTTCATTTTTCATCTACGGGGTTTTTTTTCTCTTATTTCCTGTTTTATTCATTTTTTTTCTTTTGGTTTATATACACATAGCTATGCAATGTCTTATTCCCTTAGTCTTTTCAATGCTACCTTAACGAGCTTTCGACCAACGACTCCCAGACCATTAAGACCTTAGGGTGCTACGTGTAAAGACAATCCCCTCGGGCTTACTTACTCAAGTAACAAAGGCCACAAAACTAGATAAGCACGCCACTGTGTTTATTCATACTTTCTTCTTTTCTTTTTTCCTTTTTTTTTTCTTTTTTTTTCTTTTTTTATAGCTTATATACCCCAAATATTCTCCCAAACTTAGGTTCTTGTCTAACTTTAGTCATCACTACTTATTCTTGTCATTCTTTCATTTAAACTAGCATTATCCTTTAGGTTCCCATTATGTATCAATTTAAACTCAATCAATCAACAAGTTGTTTTTACTGTGTTATCCTTATTATACCAGTTTCAAACAGAAAAAGACTCAATTCATAACAAGAAATCACATCAAAGATCTAATAGTGAGTACTATACTTGTCTACCCAATTCCAATCTCATCATTAGCCAAAACAAACTGTAAATATCAAATAGCTGGACTCATGCAAGATGTACTAAATGCTATATAAACATAGTGAACTAACTACTAATTTTTCAATTTTTCAACAAAAAAAAAGGTCAAGGAACTGAATGTAAAAACTAAATGTAACTATATGAACTACAATGTAAATAACTAACTATATGCAATATGACACTAAAATGCCCCCCAAACTTAAACTAGACATTGTCCTCAATGGCTAAAATAGGAAAAATTAAAAGAGAGGACTTCCCTGAAAATACAATATTTTCCTCCTTGTCTGTTAAGTCTGAAGAATAGGCCAAACACATTGGAATAAATCAGGCACCACACTTGAGTTGGACTTGACTAACCTGTGAATATGATAGAAGCAAGCTTGTTAGATCCTAAGACATAAAAATTTATTAAATACTATGAAACCTAAAAAAAACTAAAAATTAAACTTGGGTTGCCTCCCAATAACTGCTTGATTTATAGTCCTTCAACTAGACTTTGTCTGATCAACACTATCCAATTCCTCTTCGATAATTTAGGAACCCTCCATCCATCGAAAACAAATTATCCTTTTGGAGGTTCCCATAGGCGATGGCCAATGCATCAAAGTCACCTAGCATGTTCTGATTTGGTATGATCTCAATTAAGAACATCTCATAGCTAGGTGTTTTCTCCATTGTGTATATGATCACTTTGGTGGATGGAAGCTTGTTACACACCATGGGTTCTTCGTCTATCTTCTCTTTCTCATCCCACCATGGATTCAAAATTGTACTCGCTCTTATGTCATCAAGAGCTTCACCGACGACATGACTACCAAGTGAGCATGATTTTGCAAATCTGACTGAATCTTTGATCTTTGGTGGAGACCCATTTAGATCTTTGTCGACCTCTATTTCATTATCCCCAATTGTCTCCACACTTTTGATATCTTGTAGCTCATCCAGTCATAGATTCGGTTCGGGTTCTCCGTCAGTTTCGTCATCTATGTCATAAAGCCTAGTGTTTGGAGGGTGGTTGTTTAAGGCTCTAGTCATTTGCTCCATCTAATTCTCAAGATTTTGAATTTCTGTCCTTAGATTTCGATTTGACCACTCTTGAATAATTCGCCACTCCTCATTTATAGCTCTGATCTCAGACAACGCTTCCTCCAGCCTAGAATTATCTTTTTCTTGTGGCACTAGAGGTGGACATGAAAATTCCGGTGTGTATGATGGATTTAGAGCGAAATGTTGGTCATCATAATTGTAGCTCCATGAAAAATCTGGGTGATACTCTCAATATTGGTGATAGTTAGGATCAACATAGTTGTTGAGGTAATCACCACTATATTTTACCGGTTCAAAACTGACGGTGCATTGATGACTTTGATGGTTGCCAACACAATTGTCACACGTAACTGCCATCCTTCGACTCATTTGGGCTGCAATAACGTCCAACGTCCTTGAAAGTTCTTCAATCTGTGCTGATATTGTGGAAAATGCATTAAGTCCATCAATCCATGTTTCCCTTGGTTGAGTCATGTTTGCCATCCTTCGACTCCGTTGGGCTGCGATAACCTCCAACGTCTTCGAATTTGCCTCAATTTGTACTGACTCTACAGAAAATGTATTAAATCCACCAATCCCTGTTTCCTTTGGTTGATCATGTTCGTGTATGGCCATTGATACGCAAAGTCATCCATGGTACCTTAAAAGAGAGAAATATAGGAAGAGAATTAAAAATAAAAATAAAAATGTTTAAATTAAGACTAATTTGATTGAAATTAATATTGGTAAATAATTATTAAATTAATTCCCCGGAAACGACGCTAAAAACTTGTTGGATAAAATCTAGTTACGCACAACACGCAATTATACGTAGTCAACAAGTAATAAAGTGTAAGTAGAGTATTGTTTCCACGAGGAATTGTTTAATAAAAATCACCAAGTACTAACCCATAACCAACTCAATCTTATTTATATGAATGAATTTCAATTTATAATTAAACTAATTCTAATTACCACTAGTTAAATTAAGATTACAGAGATTTAAGATCACAACTTCACTTATTGCTTCATTTAAGTTAACACACTTCTCATCAATTAGTCCCTATCCTGAATTGTTAATCAAGAACACTAAAGTAGATAAAACCACCTCTCGATGCATAATACTCATACTCACTTAAATCCACAGATGATAGAATTAAGCAAGACACCGTAATTAACTAATCCACTATATCTCTATGTGAATTACAATTAAAAAGGATTTAAAGTACAAGTTCTCTATAAAATTACATATGGCGTAAAGGCATATCTCTATCCTAAACACGAATCATGAATTCCATCTATGCAGAAATCATAAACACATGCCATCATGATCAGATCTAAACCTATACTTCATCTCTCGAGTTCATATAGATTATCGCGGTAATTGATGGTCAATCAATTAAACAATTAAGTCCAAATCACAATAGAACATCCTCACAATAGAACATAATAATTGATAGCGAAGCATATTAAAATAAACTACACAATAAGATCCATTGTAATCTCAAACAAAGAATTAGTTCATTGAATTAAAACTAAGAATCCACACTTGAATACACATTAAAAGATAAGAATAAGATTAGAGTGAAGAATAAATCTGTTGTCAGCAAATCTCCATCTTCCTCAAGCTCCTGCTCTTGATCTTCAATGGTCTCCAAGTTGCTTCAATCTCCAAAACTAATAAGAACTAGGGTTTTGGTCATAATCTACTCTAATCCAATCTAATGGAATCCTCAAAAACTAGCCTCCCAATCTAAGTTAAAATCAAGTATTTATAGTTCTAATGGACACTCTAACAAGTTAGGCAACTAAGAATCCTACTTTAACTCAAATTGGACATCAAATCACCCAAATCAACGCTGTTCCTAGGCCATTTTTGGCGCGCCCTGCACTACTGTAGTAGAAAATCTGCAGGCCCGGCGCACCCCGCGGTTTTTGGCACGCCCCGCGCCGCTTCATTTTCTGCTGCGATGTCCTTTAGTAAAACAGGCATAACATTTGATCCTCTAGGAGTTACGGAGCTTGCCACCTATCAAATCGAAGATATCGACGAAATCTATAACTTTTATTCTTTGAACATTGACATATTCGGATCGGCTCAAGATCTTAATCGGGCTTGAAGTAGATGATATGTAAATTGCAAACAGGACAACTTTGAGCTTTGATCTTTATTGATAACAGGCCATAACTCTCGCATCCGAGCTCTGATTGGGATAATTCAAGATGTTCCAGAAAGCTAAGAAGTTGATCTACAATATAATCCAAGTTCCAAACAAGAGCATGCATCCAACGAGGTGTGACAAGCCCTGCAATCTTCCCTTCTTGCATTTGCTTCTATATTTTAGTCCAAAAGATGTCTGAATTGCTTTCCTTGCTTTTTCATGCCAATGTTGTGTTATAGCCTACAAAATAACATATCATGTATGAAATGAGCACACAATGCATGCAAAGTAACTACGAAACATAGTTTTAAACAACTAATTCAAGTAATAGGTACCGGATAAGTAGGTATAAAACCTACTTATCAATAATTCACTTAAATAAATTCTCATAAGTCTTCATTACTTGGACATCTTGCCCTTTCCTTTGCTAGTAGATGGCTCATCGACTTTCTCAACTTTAGTTGCAATGTTAAATGCAAGAGTGAGCAAAAAAATGCTCACTGATATAAAGAGTAGTAATGATAATAACATAAAAATGAACAACGACTGTTAAACAATAGTGAACTTGTTCTACGAATCAAAAATAGAAAACAAGTTCGAATTTAATATATGAGGGTCTTAAGACCACAAACTATGTCCCCGGTGTTTAGGTGTTATTAACAATCTTAACAGTCATTTAGACTATATAGACCCTTCTTTACGTACTTAGGGGGATCAGCCCTTTGTACCATGTATTGTGCACAAACATCTAAACGTTACATGTACAAAATCCCATATGTTAGGGTTGTTCGTCACAGTTTGAATTTAGAATTTCCGCACTTAAGAAATTTTAGCTCGGAACTAACTTATCAGTGGTTCTAGAATTTTAGAACGCTATTCCATTAATGACTAGTTCAATCGATAAGAGTTTGCTTACTACTTGAAGGTTTAATACAACAATATAGAATTGAACAAGGTTATCAAAGTCAAAGATCAAATAACAGCAATGTACAATTGAATAGACATAGTATGTGTGCAAAGTACCACATTCAAAAGAGTTAGAACAATCTCATTTGAATCAATATATTAGAACAATATATACTTTGAATAACAATATCAAGACTTAGGAAAGTGAAACTCCCTCGATGTAACGAACTAGATTACAAGAGCTTGTACAATCATATATTAGATAGAATCAATAGGCTTGCTCAACTGTAATGTAAAATCTAGAAATAGAAAGCTTGCTCGACATAAAAGATAACATAGCTATGAAACTTGCATTCATTAATAAAAGAATGAAGTTAGGGAACTTGCTCAATAAAAGTTTAGGATAAGGAACTTGCATTCATTATAAAGAGAATGAAGTTAGGAAACTTGCCTTGTATGTAAGTTACACAAGTATAATAATGTTTGCCAATTACCCTACACATATCATTGAAATTGCAATAACAATTAGTTGTATTAATATTAGCTTTAGGGGTTTAACCCACCATTTAAGTCATACCCTTAACTTAACATCTAACCATGTTGGTCAACATCCTTAATGAATCTAAAATCTCACCACGGTCTAACATAACTTTATCATTCATCCTTAACTCTCATAAACATCAATTTTTATTCATTACATAACTTAATTAAATGATCACTTAAAATCTTCACTTTTTATGTTACATCACACTAAAATCTGTTATTTTAGTCCACGTTATGTTTTAACATCTTTAACATGCATACCAAACTAGATTAGGTCCTTATATTAAAACCCACAAATAAACAGACTTCACTACTAGGCTCGAGAACGCAGCACAATTGCTATTTGTCCCAAGCCTTAACTTAAGCCAGAATTGTACTTGCTACTGGTGCTCGACTCAGAAACCCATAATACGACACGATTCTTACAGACAGTACAGGGCGAACTGCGGTGGAGCTCATTACAATGACTCCAAAACCAACCCAGTTTCCACATAATTTCACAAAACTTAACATCTAAAACTTTGTAATAACATAGTTAGGCATGGTATTCTTCATTCTAATTACATAAACATTACATATACTTAATTTTAAAGGTTCAAAACCATAATTTTCCCAATTTCTTCATTTTTTACACTTTTAGCGAATTCGATCGCCACGACTTCGTTTCTTAACCAATTAACACGATTTAAACTACGCCACTTTCGTTTCTTAACGTATTATCACAGTCTAACATAAATTTACAGATTATATCACATATTGAGTATGAAATTTTGTACTTTCTTAAGTCATTTTTCATACATAACCACTGTTATTTAAAATCTTCTACTACAAACCCAATTTCATGTAGTTTTAATCATCAAATAACAGTCACACATAATTATTAACAGATTATAAACCATACATTTGTATGTATATCAATCCAACATGATTTCCAAATCATATAGCATAAATACTACCAAAACTAAGAGTTAAAATTGAGAATAGATTATACCTTGATTTAGGAAACCCTTCTCTTCCTCTTGACAATCTCAGAGAGATCTCTCAAGCTCTCACCCTCAATTTTCCTCCGTGTTTCCTTCTTCTCTAAATTCTCTAAACTTAGCCTTTAGGAATTATACGTAAACATATAAACTGACTCCCCTCCCTCTCACGTATACATCAGTTAAAAAAACCAATAGGCGTAAGTTAGAATAAGCCAAAGGCCACAGGGCCTTGTTTGGCTACCACAAATCCCCCTTACTAGATTATTTTAATAATATTATATTATATAGTTTTTATTTGTTACACATGTAACCCATTTAATTAACTTACAATAATAATTATAATAATTATAAATTTTTGTATAATTATACTTATGATTAATAAATAATTATATATCTAATTTAATTAATAAATTAGACTTAAACATTACTTTATTTAATTTACTTATTTTCTTAAATATTAAACAATTCATTTAATTTAATTATTTTATTAAATTAAATATTTAGATAATAAAATTACCATTAATCAAATTAATGCATCACAATTCATCAATTATTTATTTTTCTCAATAAATAAATTATTTAAAAATATTTATTTAATTCAATAAATATTTAAATTAATTACAAAAAATTCTCGATCATTACACAATATCCAAACTCAAATAGAGTCCTATATTCTCCGACTAATCTCACCTATATTCTCATTTACTGAAGAGAACAATAAAAGTAAAGGGTGAGCTCAACTAGCCCAATAAAAGATATTATGACTAAGATAATGCAAAATAAATTATCGTTAGCCTTCAACAGTGTTAAACTGATAGAATATAATAGACAACAAGTTTAACTTCAGCGGAACAAAAAATCCATTAAAAAAGTCAAGTAGAGCATGATAGTAATGCATGTGAATCAATAGTTCCATTCATGGGAGCAAATAGTTATATGCATGTGAACTAATAGCAATTAATTGCTCATTTATCCGATTAATTACCCGATTGGTCAATATAACCTCCAGACATCAATTATTATCGAAATAGATGTCGATTTCCACTAACACTAATAATCCCAAAACAATGGAAATATCAATTTCATCTTTAATCAACACGAACTTATTCATCATTAATATTATAACTCACAATATTTAACAACCAGGTCGTTCCCAGGAAAGAGGGGGCTTTCCGATAAGGATTTCTCCTTATTGGCGCGCAATTAGGTGACCAAACCTCTCCTTGACAGAACTTCTAGACATTGTCAATATTACAAATAATAATATGAATAAATTTTCCGTCTCAATTATTGATTTAATAATATAACATATTATGCAGATGATATTGTGACAATAATTGAATCAATAATATGAGAGAAATGATGCAGCAATTACTGTAGCAATAATTGAGTATAACTGAGTGACTTCTTCCGTAAGCATCAATAATCAATACCGTGCGCTACTATGCAACCACGCGTATTACTGTACTTTTACTACCGGGTAGTTCAGCAGTTTTAACGGTAACACTTTCGCCGTTATAAAAAGATAATTCTGTCATTTTTAAATACGACAATACTTCCGTTGTGGGGTCCACCAATGATTGTACCGTCGTACGGATATTCCCCGACAAAAAGAATATTCCCCGACCAATTGAATATTATATAACAATTTGCTTACTTTGCAAAATTTTCAAATATCACCCTTACTTTAACCCTTTCTCAATTTAACCATTTACTAAATAAAATAATAATTATAAGAAAATTGAATACTTTCATTTCATAATTTCGGGATCTCACAATCTCCCCTCCTTATGAAATTTTGCCCTCGAAATTTACGTACGTACCTGGTATTCGAAGAGATGAGAATACCTTACTTTCTTTTCGGATTGTACCTTCCCGGTTATATCCTCTCAGATTATGATTTTTTCCATTGCTCATCTCACCGTATTTCAGAGATATCATTCTAGAATATATCTTCAAAACAAAGGTCAATTGATATATCACAAATTGTCAACTTATCAAGTAAAAATTTCGGACTTAGGTAAGTCGCACACTTTAGCAAAGTATATTACTCGTCTCTCCCTCCTAGTTCTAGACTCATATCTCCGCTTGGTGACCATATCCCTAAGCTCTAATACCATTTGTGGCGCCCCAAAATAGGTCCACACGACCCATTACGAGTCATGAGATATCATGACTATAAAAATCAAATATAAACTTCATTTATACAATTGTTGAACTATCGTGAAGAATACGACAACTTGAGATAAGTCGTGAGTTTTAATACAAAATATATAACTCTCGTGGTGCCTTGACCACAAGACCTTACAATGGTACCTTACATAAAGGTACAAATAATAATTTTTAGAAATTAAAATATTTGGAAAATACTCAAAGAAACCTTCGTATACATGGGAGGCCGTGCGTCAGGTTATGATAGATATCATATGTCTACAGAATTATCCTTGGTTGACCCAAAAGTCCCCAAAGAAAAACAAGAAGATTACTATCATCTTCTTTCCAATACTGAGTCTTCTCTTGACATATAATTATCTCCGTTGTCTCCAAGTGAAAATTATATTTCAAATATACTCCAAGATCATATAGGTAGTGCTCGTAGATATACTCAGCAAGTGGATGTGCACAACCATGTCTTATGATAACACGAGGTTGTATGTCATTAGCCATCTTGTATGATAGTGGCAAAACACCCTTCCAAAGTTGGGTTCACCTCACCCTATTCGGTTCACCAAAATTAAATATCAAATGATGTATACAATACGACACACTTATCTAAAGTTCTCAAAAAAATTATTTCCATACTATTTAGGGAGAAGCTTAACAACTATAGACCACCGTTCTATTCTCCTGTTATCCCCGCTCGACCCGGCAACACTCTTATTACCCGAAAGGAATTGTGAAGCAAAAAGGGTGAGCATAACTAGCCAGTAAAGAATATCATGACTAAAGATAATTTACATCATCAATAGCCTTCATCGGTAATAAATCAGAGATTTAGAACATATGGTAGATGATAAAACTTTTCAACCATAGTTGCAGCGGAACGAGCAATCCATTAGAAGAATCAAATAGACCATCAGGTCTATTATCTTCTCCATGTTAAAAGTCCACCAATAATGTTTTATCCCTGTAACATCAATCAACAATTCCTATCCACAATCATATGAATAACTCGTAATCATAATTGTGATTCTAAATTCCTCTTCGCACCCAGGATGAAGATAATTTTCATCACCTGTCTTCACCTGAAACATCAAAAATTATGGTTATACCAAATCACAATTCCTGCTCATAATCATACTAATAAATTCATCTTTGCACTAAAGGCCAAAGACATACAACTATATTTTAGAAGAGTCAAGTAGAGCATGATATCTATTATCTTCAACGAATTAAAAGTGTATAATCAATATTTTATCGTTGAGACTCAACTTAATAAATAATCCACATCATCGAATCATCCCTGCACTACGGCCAAGGATATTCATGTAATCATCAATGGTCAAGATTATACTGAATAATCCCTGGTTATAATCATACCAATAACTGTCCATCAATGCACTATGGGACAATGAGGACTTTTACCACATCATCTATAACATTACGGGTCATGATTATACCGAATGATCCCTGGTCATAATCATACCAATAAACAGTTCATCTATGCACATAAGCCAAAGATACTCCAATCAATAGTTCATCTTTGCACGTAAGCCAAAGATATACAACTGTAAAAACCAATAATCAACAGTCCATCTTTACACGTAAGCCAAAGATATACAACTATAAAACCAATAATCAACAGTCCATCTTTGCACGTAAGCCAAAGATATACAACTAAACCAATAATCAACAGTCCATCTTTGCACGTAAACCAAAGATATACAACTGTAAAACCAATAATCACCGTCCATCTTTGCATGTAAGCCAAAGATGACTTTCATTACAATATAAGCATGATGATGATGACAATGACATAATAATTCAATAAAACAAGTTCAATGATAAATTTTAAAGATTTATAATTTAATTTATCCAGAAATCAATAACGTCCAAATTGTCAACATGATACTGCTTTGTAGAGTAAAATTCAATAATAATATTCATGTACCAAAAATAATTTGGACAGAAAAGAAATATATTTTTTGGGTAAATAGTACCCCGTTAATAGTACTTTGGGAATAGTACCTCATGAATAGTACCTCGAATTGAAAAGTACCCCAAATACCTGAGTGAATAATATTCAGGTGAATAGTAATTTGGGTGAATAGTAACCCGTGAATAATCACTCGTGAATAGTACTCCGACACGAAAAGTGCCCCGAATACCCGAGTGAATAATACTAGAGTGAATAATAACGGGTGAATAGTAACTCGTAAATAAAATACCAAATAAAATGATATTTCATGACGATTACAAAAGAAATGATATCTCATACGAGTATAATAGAATATAAAAATCTGCAAATGGATTTTCATCCGCCATGCGGTAATCCACGTAGACAGATCATTTCCACAATTTAATAAAGAATGAATACGAAAGGTCATTCACCATGCATGCGGTAGTCCAGGTAGCGAGTTATTCCAAACAAATAATAAAGAATGGAATAACAAAAGAATTCACCAGGCATGCCTTAGACCGCAAAGACAGGTTATTCCCAATAGAATAATAAAGAATGGAATAACAGAAGAATTCACCAGGCATTCGATAGACCGCACAGACAGGTTATTCCCAACAAAATAATAAATAATTGAACCAGGTCATGCGTAATACGCACAGACATGATATTCCAACAGAATAATAAAGAATGGAACCAGGTCATGCGTAATCTGCACAGACAGGATATTCCAATAGAATAATAAAGAATGGAATAACAGAAGAATTTCACCATGTATGCGGTACTTCGCATAGACATGTTATTCCAACATAATAATAAAGAACGGAATAATAGGAGAATTTTACCATGTATGCGGTACTTCGCATAAACAGGTTATTCCAACATAATAATAAAGAATGGAATAACAGAAGCTCTCTTCATGAATACGAAAGAAATAATACCCTTTACCTCAGAAGAAGACTGGATACTAGAGTAATGAAGTAGCAGACTTCTCTTCTTCTTTCTCTCTATAGCTTCTCTCTCTATAATTGCTCTTGTGAGTCTTAGTGAATTGGTGAGAATGAAGGAAGAATGAGCTTCTATTTATAGGAAAATATAATTTCGATAATTGCATGTTTTGGGGCTCGAAATATTACAGTATAATACCTTCATCTTTTCCTTCATTTTTAATTTAGTCGTGCAAGTATTATTAAACTTGCACCACCTCCCCTAATAGTATATCATGTGAATTAATAGTACAATCATGTGAATCAATAGTATAATCATGTGAAAAAAATAATTACAGTATAGTACCTTCATCTATACCTCCATTTTTAATTTAGTCATGCAAGTATTATCAATCTTGCACCACCTCCCCTAATAGTAATGCATGTGAATCAATAGTTCCATTCATGTGAGCAATTAGTTATATGCATGTGAACTACTACCAATTAATTGCTCATTTATCCGATTAATTATCCGATTGGTCAATATAACCTCCAAACATCAATTATTATCGAAATAGATGTCGATTTCCACTAACACTAATAATCCCAAAACAATGGAAATATCAATTTTATCTTTAATCAACACGAACTTATTCATCATTAATATTATAACTCATAATATTTAACAACCAGGTCATTCCCAGGAAAGAGGGGGCTTTTCGATAAGGATTTCTCCTTATTGGCGCGCAATTAGGTGACCAAACCTCTCCTTGTGTAACTTCTAGACATTGTCAATATTGCAAAAAATAATATGAATAACTTTGTCGTCTCAATTATTGATTTAATAATATAACATATTATGCACGGATGATCTTTGTGACAATAATTGAATCAATAATATAAGAGAGATATGATCAATAATTATCGTAGCAATAATAATTGAGTATAAGCGAGTGACTTCTTAGTAAGCATCAATAATCAATACCGTATTGCCACTATACAACCATGCCATCGTATTCTTGTACTTTTACTACCGGGTAGTTCAACAGTTTTAACGATAACACTCTCGCCATTATAAAAAGATAATTTTGTCATTTTTTTAAATACGACAATACTTCTATTGTGGGGTCCACCAATGATTGTGCCGTCATACGGATATTCCCCGACAAAAAGAATATTCCTCGACCAATCGAATATTATATAATAACTTGCTTACTTTGTAAAATTTTCAAATATCACCCTTAACTTTAACCCTTTCTCAATTTAACCATTTACTAAATAAAATAATAATTATTAGAAAATTGAATACTTTCATTTCATAATTTCGGAATCTCACACCATCTATGCACTACGGGCCAAAGATGACTTTCATCACAATATAAGCATGATGATGATGACAATGATATAAGAATTCAATTAAATTAGAGCAAAGATAAATTTTAAAGATTTATAATTCAATTTATCTAGAATTCAATAATGTCCAAATTGTCAACATGATACTGCTTTATGGAGTTAAATTCAAGAATAATATTCATGTATCAAAAATAATTTGGACATAAAACAAATCAATTTTTTGAGTGAATAGTACCGGGGTGAATATTATCCCGTGATTCCGTGAATATTAATTCGTGAATAGTACCCCGTAAATAGTACTCTGGCATAAAAAGATTAAATTTCAACAAGAATGTTCATAAAAATATCTTTGTGAAACGATACTAGATATTCTACTAATTTCAAGGAGTATAGAAGCAATACTTTAACAAAATGAGTGTAGAATTCAAAATCTAAAACGAAATAATATTACTAACACACTACAGAGTATGTAAGAAAATATTATTTCTTATAAATATTAAACAAAAATAATATCCCATACCTTAAAAGGAGAGTATTTCTGACTGGTAGGGCAAGAATATTCTTGAAGAAAATTTATACTGTTTTCTACGCTTAAAGCTTCCTTAGACTCAAAAGAAATACGCTCAATATTATAGAAGAAAAATTCTTTGATTCTGGTGTGATTTTCAAGTCTAAACTAAGTATCTTACTTATAGGAAAATGGCAGGATACAATTTGAAAAGAAAAATAACTGACGCACAATAATAGAAATTCACGGGCACTTCTTCGGCTGAAAATTTTGATTTACTATGCTATGCAATAAAATATAATATATTCTATTTTTCATAAATAATATATATATATATATATATATATATATAATAAACTCCTCTAAACCAAGTTATCCCCAGTGAACATTGAAATATATATATATATATATATATATATATATATATATATATATATATATATATATATATATATATATACGGAGAGGATCTAAAGCGGACCAAAAGAACGGACCAAGGAGGCGGACCAAGGCAAAAACACGCGGGTTTGGGGTGCAGAGTCGGAAAAACACGCGAGTGAGTTGACCCTAAAATCTGCGTGTTTTTGCTTTCGTCCGATTCTTTTGGTCCGCTTTAGATCTTATATATATATATATATATATATATATATATATATATATATATATATATATATATATATATAAAACAAAAGCGAGATAATTTTCTCTAAAGCAGGTTTTGAAAAATGGGTAAGTGAGGGGTCCATATAATAAACAAAATTTACAACAAATACATTATAAAAATCCCCTCTATTTATCTCAATTCACTTGGCTTCACAAAATATATTTTTAATAACATTTATCATTGATATTATAACTTACAATATTAACAACCAGCTTTATGATAAGGATTTTTCTTTATTAACGCGCAATTAGGTGGTCAAACCCCTTTCCTCGATAGAACTTTCTAGACATCGTCAATAATGTAAATAATAATATGAATAACTTTATCGTCTCAATATTGATTTAATATTATAAAATATTATGACAATAATTGAATCAATAACGTGAGATACTATGCAGCAATTATTGTGGCAATAATTGAATAAAACTGAGTGACTTCTCATGGAATCATCAATAATCAAAGATACTGTATAATACCGTGTGCTATTATGCAACCATGCATATTACTGTACTTTTATCACCGGGTATTTCAACAGTTAACGGTAAAACTTTCGTCGTTATTTTTATAAAAGATATTTACATCGTTTTCTAACTCGCGATGATGAATTACATTGTAGGGTCTACCAATGATTGTGCCGTCGTACGAATATTTTATAACAATTTACTTACTTTGCAAAATTTATAAAAATTACCCACAACTATAACATTATATCAAATCCATACCATAATATTCAAAATGATATTTAGAGAAAATTATTCTTTATTCATAAAAGTTGGGGTCTTACAGTTCGGGTCTGTAGAGAACAAGGAAGGGGGAAACCTCAAATTGAGCATCATCAATACAAATTCATCATCCAATTGGGAGGAAAATTAGTGGGTAAGCTTATGCTTTCAATTTTTCATCATAAAGTAGCATTGCAGTCATCAAATTTAGGTTCTATGGTGTTGTTTCACACCAAGTGTTCGACATATTGCCAAAGCTATGTTTGGGGGATATTGGTTACTGTATTGTGACCAATGACACCTAAAACTCCATCGAAGTGCGAAAGGGGCGAGGGTTCAGGTTCTTCATCACCAGTCAGAGCCTCTAACAAGAGGAAGTTCATTAATGTAAATGCCGCTGATAAATATGATTACTTAGTGCCCAAAGCACTAACACCTGAGAGAGGCTTGGCACCAGATTCCTTTGATGGGCAGATGAGGAGACAAATACACGAGCAGGGCTGAGAAGTGCTCATAGATGATCCTGACCCGGCGATAGTGAATGTGGTAAAGGAATTCTACGTAAACATTGAGGACAAAGCGCCATACATGGCATTTATGAGGGTTAAATAGGTTCCCTTCAGTGCAGAAGCAATCAATACATATTACAGTCTGCGAGCCCCTGCAGTATGTCAGTATGCTCAGCTATGCGATAGCAATCCCAACTATGACCAAATCTTGACAGAAATTTCTAAACCGGGAACAGTTTGGGTTAAATGAAGAAAGGGTGGCACGATTTTCTTGAGCAAGGACTTGAGCCGATATGAAAAGATCTGGTATGCGTTTCTGTGTGCGAAGTTATTCCCTTAGGCGTATACCAGTGAGGTGACAAGGGAAAAAGTGCTACTAGTTTATGCAATTATGAAGGACTTCGACATCAACATCGACTCTATCATTAGCTTCTCCATCCGCCGATGTTTGCGCAGGAAATTCTCAGGTGAACTTCCACACCCATCTCTCATATGTAGGTTGTGCAGGAAGTCTGGTGTGCGTTGGTCAGGTGATGAGCCTGTGCAACAGTGACTCCAGCTACTAGACTCCAAGATGATTGCTAGATACACTGTCTGGGCTGGAGGGGAGTCTCATCCACTAGGTGTCAGTTTTGTATTTCCTGAGGCTTCTGATGAAGAAGAGGAGGCTGAGGACACCTCAGAGGATGATGAGTTCTGAGCTGATGAGATGACCGGGGAGGAGGAGACTATAGGGAGTAGCAGGATAGACAAATATATATTTAGTAATCAGTTCCGCAGTCTTCAGCTCCATATGGATAAAAGAGACAAAGACGCGAATAGAAATATGACCCAACTGGCGACAAGACAAGACCACATGTTCAATGCCATGAACAGTTCATTTGTCTCATTGAATGCAACTTTACAAAGCTTGAATCCTATCGCTGCCGCTCAGTTCCAGTTTTAGATGCCTGAGCGCATGCCACAGTACCCTCCTTCGGATTCAGATACGGATGAGCGTAGAGGTTTTGTTCCAAGGCCACCGCCGCCACCATCACCACCATTACCTCCTACTTAGCTCGATACAGGGAAGTCCTCTGTTCTTTTATTGCAAAATTCTTACAATGAGGACATTATAACTGCTAAGTTTGGAGGAGTTAGTTTTATATTTATGTTCAATGTTTTAGTTGCTATTTTGATAAGTATGTCTAGTTTATGTTTAATTTGTTTCCATGTTAATTATATTTGCATTCATGTAGTGTAGTTGCATAGTAGTTTAATGTAGTAGTTAGTAATGTAAGTAGTTTCTTGTTTCTGTTCTTATTATGATAAAAAAACTGGAAAATTGAAAAATCTCAAAAATATTAGTTAGATTACTGCTGTTTATATTGCATTTAGTTCATACTTGTATTCTTCCAACTGTTAGATAGTAAAAGTCTGTTTTGGCCAATGATGAGATTGGAATTACGTAGACAAGTATGGTATTGACTATTAAGGCTTTGATGTGATTTCTTATCATGAATTGAATCTTTTTCTATTTAAAACTGGTATAATCAGGTTAGCACAATAAGAACAGCTTTGTTGACTGATTGAGTCTAAATTGATACATAATGGAGTTCTAAAGGATAATGCTAGTTTGAATGAAAGGAACTCATGAATAGGCAGTGATGGCTAAAGTTAGATAAGAACCTAAGTTTGTGGGAAAAGAAATTTGGATATATAAGCTATAAAAAGAAAAAGAAAGAAAGAAAAATATATGAATAACCACTATGACTAGTCTAGTTTTGTAGCCTTTGTTACTTGAGTAAGTAAGCTCGAGGGGATGTCTCTACACCTAGTGCCCTAAAGCCTTAATGGTTTGGGAGTTGTTGGTCGAAAGCTCTTTAAGGTAGAATTGAAAAGCCTAAGGGAATTAGACATTGTACAAACATGAGAAGAAAAAAAAGGAAAAAATGAATAAAACGGGAAAAAGAGATAAAAGCCCCGTAAGTGAAAAATAAAGCATAAGTATCCCGTCTTGACCCTTAAAATTGGTAAGTGTTTGATTTTAGCTGGATCTAGCTTATTTTTGGATTTCTAAAGTTTACAATGTATGATTCCTTCAAAGAGGTTTATTATGTGTTATATTTAGCTTTATATCAGTTAGCATGGTTGTTGAGCACACACGTACAATATCAGTGATAATAGTCTAAGATTTTATGATTGATTGAGAAATTGATAATTTGCCATGATATGATGTACTATCATATTTATTTGGTTTCTCTGAGGCCGATTGAATGGACATTAGTCTGTCTTACTGCTAGATTCGTAAACATATAGATAACTGCATTACATTGCATTGCATTTTGTGATTGTGCTCGAGGACTAACACGATTTAAGTTTGGGGGAGTTTGATGAGTGGGTTTTATACCTACGAATCGGCTTCTGATTTAGACTTAACGGTGTTTGTTCTATTTATTTCTGTAGAGTTTCACTTGTTTTTATGTTGTTCTATGTTTAGGTTGCATTAGGTGGCATTCGTGGCATAATGGTGGCATTGTGGCGAGAAAGTGGCATAAAAAGAGCAAAAATCAGCAACTGCAGAACTATGACCCCCCACCGGGGCGGGCTCTATGAAGTAAAAAACCCTCGAACAGGCAGGGGTGCATGTGCCAACTACATTAATACCCCCCGCCGGGGCAGGCTATAGCAAACATAAAACCATTCCCGGGGCGGGGGTACGAGGAGAGAGAAATACTTCTGATTTTGATTGGACTCTGTAGATGCGTGGAGGGTTGAACTTTGGCATGGATTGGGACTGTTATTGGGCATTTTTATTAACTATTACATGACATGTCCATCAGTGAATACATTATAAGACATACTTCAATTATTAATCAATCAATTAACAACTTGGAGCCCTGATTTCTGAAGAACATTGGAAGAGCAGAGTAGAAGGTCAAGATAACAAAAATTGCAAATTGGAGTGAGGATAAGGGTGGTGTAATTCTGTTCTTAGTCTTTCATTTCAAATTTTGTAATTGGGATGATGAATTTTTCACTATATTCAGTTTTTAATTTATCTACGATGAACTAAATTCTTAATTAGGCTTGCAATGGATCTTTAGTGTTGAGCAATGATTTTCATACTTTAGTTTCAGTTTAATAATACTATCAATTCAGTTTATATATTATGATTTATACTTAATTTATGAATTGCTTGATCACTAATTCTATGTGGATTTGTATGGACTCGAGAGATGATGTATGAATCTAGACCTAATCATAATAGCATGTGTTCTTGAATTCTGCATTTGATGGATTTCTTGATGAATGTTTAGGATAGAGATATACCTAACATCACATGTAATCGTGTAAAGAACACCTTATTTGATTTTAATTCACATAGAGATACAGTGAATTAGTTAATTAGGGTGTTTGGCTTAATTTTATTAATTGCGGATTTAAGTTAATACGGTGTTAGTGTATCGAGAGATGGCTAATTCTACCTTAGTGTTCTTGATTAATGAACTGAGATAGTAAGTAAAAATGGGAAGAAGTGTGATAATCAGAGTGAAACTTAAAGTGAAGTTTTAAGCCTAATTCTCCATTATCTGATTGAAATTAGCGGTATCTAGTTAGGTTGATTTGTTTTGATTTACAATTATTTAGTTTTTTTAATTACAATCATTAATTCATTTAGTTTAATAAAATTGAAATAATATAAAACTGGTAATTGTTAGATTAAATTTCATACTAGTCTCTGTGGGAACGATACTCTATTTAATATTATATTACTTGTTGACCACGTATACTTGTGTGTGAGCATAACTAGAATTTACCCAACACTTTTCCAGTTAGACTCTTCTGAAATAGCCGCAATCTCAACTTTTCATTCTCGGCGTAGGATCTGAGTTCTTCGATGAACACTTTTAAGTGAGTGTAGGATCTCCCAATCCATCATATTTCTCGAAATCTGGAGCCTTGAATTTTTTCGGATAATGAACCCCGGGGAAGATGCAAAGGTCTGAATAGGAAACGCTTCCGTGCGTTCCAATACCTTTGATGGACCAAATGGTCTCTTCAATTTGTAGAACCTTCTTTTGAATATCACCGGTGTCTTCTCAGTCTAAGACTCAGGTATTGGGACTTCTCTGTCCGAACCCTGGATTCTTCCCTGTGCAGAGGATTCTATTTGCATAGGTATTTGTGGACCCTGAGTTGATTTGTTTAGTTCTTTCAGGAGAACAAATAACTCTTTTATTTGATTCCTTAATCCTTCGAACTCCTCGCGAGAGACAGGAGTAGGATAAAGCTGGGAACTTGTAGCCATGTCTGACGGTGGGCTTAGTGCCTTTTTGGACTTTGAACGGGTAACGGGACCAATGTTTCCCTCTGCAAAAAGACTATGTAGTTTAGTCTGGGAAAACTTGGAATATTACATGTTATGCAATGTGTTCATTTTTTAGGAGTGTTTTAATGTTCTTCTGTAAAATGAATGTCTATCATTCTAATGACAAGATAGAATGACAGGTCTTGATATGAAAAAAGGAATGCATATTTACATACTCCTTTATATTTTCCATTATATTGAGATTGACATGGAATTGAAAGTACATGGAATTAAAATTATATGTAATTGAAAGGGGAAGGTATGAAGACTCTTCCCTTCGCGTTTGTTTTAACAGAGGCAGACCTATCTTAGGCTACTCTCGCGGCTTTTCGGCATAAAAGTCCCCAGATCATCGCAATTTACTGGATGGGAAGTTAATCTGATCTTTCAACTGGAGCGAATCTGGGCGGTACCATTCCTGAGCCTCGCGAGATTAGTCTCCCTTGAGTCCAATAATCAAACACCGACGGGTTAGCCTCCTGGTGGAGGAATCACACAACATACATCACTTTTCACCATATGGAAATGATGACATGTATGAAGCGCTAATATTATAGGCAGATATGGTGCGAAGCACTAAAGTCCAGTAAATAAAGCATTAGTACACATCCATTCAATGTAAATGCAGTATTCACACATCAATGTTAGTCTCGTCATCTCAAAATACGTCCACTTAGGCTACGCGTTGTTCGCTCAAACCTTCATAACTTTCAATCTGCCAAAGTTTAAAAAAAGGAAGACACACCTCTTTAAAGTTTTGGCAAATGAGAGGCTACTCCTTGTAAAAGAATTCCATATTTTTTTCAAAATCAAATAGAAAAATACCCATTTATTCATATTTTTCAATTGTGCAACATTTATTAATATTATTATAGACTCACAATATTGACAACCAAATTATTTCCAGGAAAGAGGGGGTTTTCCGATAAGGACTTTTCCTTATTGACGTACAATTAAATAACCTAACCCCTTTCCTCGACAGAACTTTTTAGACATTGTCAATAATGCAAATAATAATATGAATAATTGTGTCGTCTCAATTATTGATTTAATAATATAAATATTGTACGCTTTATAGATTTCCACCAGTAATATGTCTCTCCTCGCAACATGAAGGTTGCAAAGGGAACCTTTTGCTCCTCGGAGCATCCCAAGACATCAAATATCTTGGTGATCTTCTTTATCCACGTCTCTACCTTAAGTGGTTCTGGTTTTCCCAAAAACTCGGGTGGTCCCAGCTCCTTGAACTTCTTAGCGGTGACCATCCGAGAGTTGCCATTGTTTCCACCTGTATTTTGAACAGGAGTCTCTCTCGCCTGATGTTGCATAAATTGCATAAAGCCTCTAAACATCACATCGTTCATCATTTGGTCGGTGTTGTTTACATGAGAATTGTTGCCTTTCTGATGCATATTATCCTGGTTATTGATCTGTGGTAACTTAACGGTCTCCTGTGCTCCATTACTTATCTCAACATTTTCATATGTTATTTTCAAATACTTCCACAAAACAAGGGTTAATTGACATACCATATAATACCCCTATATTCTGACCGACCAATTCAATAACAAATAAGCTTTGGCAGGTCATACTAGCGAAAGATTTACCCATCTCTCCGTTCCTAGTTCTAGACTCACATCTCAGCCAGGGATCATATCCCTAGGCTTTGATACCAACTGTGACGCCCCCAAAATAGGTATACATCACCCATTCTGAGTTGCCAAATATTTGGTACAGAATTCAAATACAAATTTAATTATATAACTATCGTGTAAAATACGATAAAACATATCGAAAAGTTTTAACACGAATATTGTCTTCTAGACAATATCCAAACTCAAATGGAGTCCTCATTACAATCATTATCACACGATAATATTCGTGTTAAAACTCTCAGCTATGTTTTGTCGTATTTTACACGATAATTGTATAATTAAATTTGTATTTGAATTTTGTACCAAGTATTTGGCGACTCAGAATGGGTGATGTATACCTATTATGGGCGCGTTAGAAAAAGAATATTTTATAACAACTTGCTTATTTGTCAAAAATTTGCACATATCACCCATAACTATAGCATTATATTAAACCACACCTTATAATTCAAAATAATATTTAGAAAAAATTAAATCTTTATTCATAAAAAATTGGGGTCTTACAACCTCCCCTCCTTATGAAATTTTGTCCTCAAAATTGATGTACGTACCTAGTATGTCTAATAGGTGACAATACTTTGTTTTCATTTCAGATTCTAACTCCTAGGTCATTTCCTCAATATCGTGGTTTCTCCATAAAACTTTGACTTGAGGTATAACCTTTGAGCATAAAATATGTTCGTTCTTATATAAGATTTTAACAGGTACCTATACAAACATTAAATCTTCTGTTATCTCATATGGTTCTAATTCAATAATGTGGTTTGGGTCTTCCACATATTTACGTAACATAGATATGTGAAAAACTTTATGAACACGAGACATACTAGGCGGTAAGGAGAATCTATAGGCCACAGTTCTTACTCGATCAAGAATTTCAAATGGACCAATGAATCGAGGGTTGAGCTTTCCTCTCTTTCCAAATCTCGTAACTCCTTTCCATGGAGTACCACATAACAATACATGATCTCCAACATTGAATTCCACGTCCCTTCGATGAAGATCAACATAACTCTTTTGTCGATTTTGTGAGGTTTGTATACATTGCCGGATCATTTGAATCTTTTCTGTAGTCATACGTACCAATTCTGGTCCCAACAACGTTGCTTCACCCACCTCGTCGTCCCAACATACTGGAGAATGACACTTTCGTCCTTACAATGCCTCGAATGGAGCCATGCCTATATTTGCTTGATAACTATTGTTGTAGAAGAATTCTACTAATGGCAAGTATTTGTCCCAACTTCCTTTTAAGTCTAGTACACAGAGTCTCAATAGATCTTCAAGAGTTTGAATAGTCCTCTCTGACTGCCCGTCCATCTAAGGATGATGTGCCCATAGCTTTCTGCAAACTGACCCAAAATCGTGAAGTGAATCTTGGGACTCGATCAGAAACTATGGATATTGGCATACCATGCAGTCTTAAAATCTCATTTATGTATATACGAGCAAGACGTTCAAGTGAATATGTTTCTCGTATAGGTAAGAAATGAGAAGACTTGGTTAATCTATCGACAATGACCCAAATTGCATCTATGCCTTGAGAAACCTTGGGAAGACCAGTAACGAAATCCATGTTAATGTGCTCCCACTTCCACTCTGGAATTTCAAGTGGTTGCAATGGACCTTTTGGTACTTGATGCTCCGCCTTGACACGTTGACAAGTTAAACACCTTGAGATAAACTCTGCTATCTCTTTCTTCATATTACTCCACTAAAATGTATGTCAAAGATCATGATACATTTTGGTACTCCCATGATGGATTGCAAACGGTGTGTTGTGTGCCTCTATTATGATTTTATACTTCAAATCAGAGTTGTTAGGAAAACAGTGTATGGAGGTGACTCAAAGTATTTCTTCTTCATCGATTCTTGCTTCTGGAATAGCACCTTCTTGTACTTTTTTCTTCATACGCGTCAGCTCCGGGTTTGTAGCTTGAGTAGCTTTAACTTTATCGATTAAAGTTGGTTCTACTCGTATATTTGACATCCTCACGTGGGTCCTTGACGTCTTTAACTCTATCTCCATCCTTTGTAAGTCATACAAAATGGGCCTTTGTGTTGACAATATCGCACTCGTACCCGCATATTATCTTCTACTCAACGCGTCAACTACCACTATCGCTTTTCAAGGATGGTATTGAATGGTATGATCATAATCTTTCAATAGCTCGAGCCAACGTCGTTGCCACATGTTGAGTTCCTTTTGGGTGAAGAAATATTCGAGGCTTTTATGATATGTATAGATCTCCACTTTCTCCCCATACATATAATGTCTCAAGATCTTTAACGTGAAAACGACTGTTGCCAACTCTAGATCATGAGTAGGATAATTCCTCTCATATTCTTTGAGTTGTCGTGAGGCATAGGATATGACTTTCCCATGTTGCATGAGAACACATCCTAAACCTTTGCCTGAAGCATCGTTGTAGATGACAAATCCCTCCGATCCTGATGGTATTGTCAGAACAGGTGCTGAAATGAGTCTCCTCTTGAGTTCTTGAAAACTCTTCTCACATTCCTCGCTCCATCCGAATTTTGTATCTTTTCGAGTTAACTAATTTAATGGAGTGGCGATTAGAGAAAGTCCTTTCACGAATCTCCGATAATAACCAGCTAAGCCAAGAAAACTACGTATTTCAGTTACTGACTTAGGTTGCTCCCAACTTTGTATTGCTTCAATCTTCGTCGGATCAACTGATATTCCATGTTTTGATATCACGTGCCCAAGGAATGCTACTTCCTCAAGCCAGAACTCGCATTTCTTCAACTTGGCGTATAGCTTGTTTTCACGAAGCTTTTGGAATATCAGCCTCCAGTGTTCCTCATGATCTTCATGACTTTTGGAGTATATGAGGATGTCATCAATACAGACAACCACAAAATGATCCAAATATTCCTTGAATACTCGGTTCATCATATCCATGAAGGCAGCAGGAGCATTAGTCAATCCAAAAGACATGATTAGGAATTCGTAATGCCCGTACTGAGTTCTGAAAGCAGTCTTTGGAATGTCATCAGTTTTAATCTTCAACTGATGATATCCAAAATGAAGATCGATCTTTGAAAAGAATTTATCCCCTTGCAACTGGTCAAACAGGTCATCAAACAGTTATTAACTTTAGTGGTTTGGTTGCTTAAATTCGCATAATAGGTTGGTTAAGAATATAAAAGCTAACAACCTTACGAAAACAATCAATTTTAGCATGATGAGTAGTTAACCAATCAATCCCTAAAATCACATCAAATGCAAGTATTTTCAAAGAGATGAGATCAATAGGTAATGTGAAAGTGTCGATTTGAATCAAACAAGATTTATAAATGGTGGATATAATAAAGGCTTCTCCCGACAGGTTATTGATTGGTGGTGTCTCAACGGTCTCTTGTGCTCCATTGCTTATCTCAAAATTTTCAGATGCCATTCTCAAACACTGCCACAAAACAAGGGTTAATTGACATGCCACATACTATCCCTATATTCTAACCGACCAAATGAATAACAAATAAGCTTAAGTAGGACACATAAGCGAATGATTTATTCGTCTCTCCCCTCCTAGTTCTAGCCTCAGATCTTCACCAGGGATCATATCCCTAAGCTTTGATACCAACTGTGACGCCCCCAAAATAGGTCTACACAACCCATTCTGAGTCTTCAAATACATGGTACATAATTTAAATATAAACTTCATTTATACAACTATTGTGCAAAATACGACAAAACATAAACTGCGAGTTTCAATACAAATATTGTCTCGTAGACAATATCCAAACTCAAATAAAGTCCATATTATAATTATTATCACACTATTTTATAGAAAAGTGAGGACTACTATAGCCACCATCTTGGACCATCACTCCATTCCCCGACTAATCCCAGCTATATTCTCATTTCCTGAAGAGAACAATGAAAGAAAAGGGTAAACTCAACTAGCCCAGTAAAGAATATTATGACTAAGATAATGCAAAATAAATTATCCTTAGTCCTAAATAGTGTAAAATATGATAGAATACAATAGATAACAAGTTTAGATCAACAACTGCAGTGGAACAAGCAATCCATTAGAAGAGTCAAGTAGAGCATGATGCCTACTATCTTCTATGATTTAAAAGTTCATTATCAATATTTTATCTTTGTAACATAACTCAATAAATATTTTACATCATCGAATTATCCATGCACTACGGGCCAAGGATATTCGTTAGTATCACCAGTGGTCATGATCATGTCATACAACTGTCCAGCTATGCACTACGGGTCAAAGATGACTTTCACCACATCATTTGTCTGTAACATTACAGATCATGATTATACCAATACATAATTCATGGTCATAATCATACCAATCAATAGTCCATCTATGCACTACGGGCCAAAGATGACTTTCACCAAAATATACACATGAGGATGATGACAATGATATAAGGAATCAATCAAGTGAGATCAAGGATAAATATTAGAGATTTATAATTCAATTTATCCAGAGTTCAAGAATGTCCAAATTAGCAACATGATAATTAATTGTGGAGTAAAATTTAAGAATGATATTAATATATCAAAGATAATTTGGACAGAAAGAAACTAATTTTTGTCGTGAATAGTACCCTATGAATAGTACCCAAATGAATAGTACCCTGTGAATAGTACCCCGAATGAAAATATTAAAATTTAATAAGAAAGTTCAGACCAATATTCCAATGAAACAATACTAGATGAAGCGCAAAATTTAATGATATTCTACTAATTTCAGGGATTATAGAAGTAATACTTATTAAAGTAAGTGTTGATTTAGGAATATGAAACGAAATAATATTACTTACATACTATAGAGTATGGAAGAAAATAATATTTCTTACGAATATTGAACGAAAATAATATCCCTTACCTTAATAGAAGAGTAAATTTGACTGGTATAGCGGAGATATTCTTGAGGAAAACTTGCACTATTTGCTACACTCAAAGTATCCTGTATACTAGAAAGAAATACGCACAATATTATAGAAGAAGAATTCTCTGATTCTGGTGTGATTTTTATTTCTTAACTAAACATCCTATTTATAGGAGAATAGCAGGGCACTATTTAAGAAAATCACGGATGCACAAAAAAAAATTCACAGGTTTGCAACTCATCAGTATACCATTTGAAACCTTCAACCAATAAGGGAGTACCCTTTAAAAAAATTCACACGCTGCCATGATAAAATGTTTCCATCAAAAAAATTTAACCAATCAGGGACTACCCCTTGTGAAGGTAACTACCAATATTAAAAGAAAAGAAAGGGTTAGTTAATCATAGGCTACCCCTATGTGAAGGGAATACCAATATTAAAAGGAAAAAAATGTTTAGCCAATCAAAAATTACCCCTTTATAAAGGGAAATCCATCTGCCAAAGTTTTTTAAAAAAAGAAGACACGCCTCTTGAAAGTTTTGGCAAATGAGGGGCTACTCCTTGTAAAAGAATTCCATATTTTTTCAAAATCAAATAGAACAATACAAATTTATTCATTAATTATTCATATCTTTTCAATTGTGCAACATTTATTAATATTATTATAGACTCACAATATTGACAACCATATTATTCCCAGGAAAGAGGGGGCTTTTCGATAAGAACTTCTCCTTATTGGTGCGCAATTAAATAACCTAACATCTTTCCTTGACAGAACTTTCTAGACATTGTCAATAATACAAATAATAATATGAATAACTGTGTCGTCTCAATTATTGATTTAATAATATAAATATTGTACAAATGATATTGTGCTAATAATTGAATCAATAATATGAGATACTATGCAGCAACTACTATGGCAATTATTAAATGAACTGAGTGACTTCTAACGTAAGAATCAAAAATCAGAGATACTGTGCAATATCGTGTTCTATTGTGCAACCACGCGTATTACTGTACTTTTATCACCGGTATTTTAACAGTTAACAGTAAAAGTTTTATTGTTATAAAAAGGTTATTTCGCCGCTTTATATGTCAATGAAGAATTTCTATTGTGGGGTCCACTAACGATCGTGTAAATGCATTTAATATTCCCGACAAAAAGAATATTCCCCGACCAAACAAATATTTTATGACAATGTGCTTATTTTGCAAAAATTTGCACATATCACCCATAACTATAGCATTATATCAATCCACACCTTATCATTCAAAATAATATTTAGAGAAAATTAAATCTTTATTCATAAAAAGTTGGGGTCTTACAGGGAAGGTTGGATTAGGCTATTCCTCTAGGTCAAGTCACAGGAACCCGCACAAGCATACACTGGTTCCTTCATCTATAATGCTATTGCCTAAACCTACAGATATAGATTATGTATGGCCTCTAAGGAAAATTCATGTCTCCGTGGCGGGTATGCTGTTTCCTAAACCCATACCGACTTGTGGGAAAGAAGTCCTAATTCAAGACCCAGATATTGAGGAAATGAATCAAAGGCACAAACAAGACATAAAGAGACGGTTATCAAAGTTGTACTTCCTGGTGCATACCGAGGGTATGAACAAGCATATCTCAGATGACGACTGCTCAGATGTCATGATCATTATTCAAGAGGAGGAGGATGATAACCGCCCCTTCATCATAGCTTTCCATTAGGACTTGACCCTCGGCAATTGGAGTAGCACTCCTTACATTTACCGAAAAGGGTAACAAGGGCAGGAAATTCCTCTGCCCTGTAGGTAACAATAAATGCTTACTTTTGTTGTATAGTATTAGCAGTTGCTTTTGTCATGCTATGCTAACACTTTGTATGATCAAACAATTTCCTATATTAAGTGAAATCATTTTATTTCAGGACTTTAGATTTGTCTAAACTTGCTGATGGGATGCCAATTCTTCACAATGACTGCACCTTTTATGTAAAGTTGAACTCTGACTTGATGGAGATTGAGCAAGAGGACTATAAGGTGCCTGAGGAAATCAAATAATGGGTCGAAGATAAACCAAAACCAAACCCCGATCAAACCACCTCTTTTAACCTCGAAACCTCAAAAAACCCCAAACAAATCCAGATTGGCACGGACCTTACCCTAAGTCAAAGGAATGACATGATTACTTTATTGACCCAATTCCAGGATGTGTTTCCATGGCCTCATGAAGACATGGTCGGTTTATCAACTGACATCGTCATTCATCGCCTTCCCATCAAAGATGGATTCAAGCCAGTCAAACAGAAACTCAAGCGATTAAAACCTTAGTGGAGTTTGAAAGTCAAAGAAGAAATTGTGAAATAATTTCAAGCTAGCATCATCATGGTACCAACATACCCTAAGTTGCTATCCAGATTGGCACAGACCTTACCCCAAGCCAAAAGAATAACATGGTTACTTTATTGACCCAATTTCAGGATGTATTTACATGGTCTCATGAATGTAATTCTATAATAAGCACACCTAGAGGGGGGGGGTGAATAGTGTAAATACTTAGACGTGATCTCAGTGGCCAATTTTTAAAGTTTACTATAGCAGACTATAATCGGACGGTCTAACCCTGTCCCGTATTAGTTATATTCTTACTGGTTAAAAATGGAAGCTAATACCTGTCCGGATTAGTGTAAAACTTTTTTTCGACGTTAAACAACAAAAGCTGCGAGTAATATTGCGACTAAAAAATGAAGCAAAAGGTAGTAAATCACACCGAGATTTTTACGTGGTTCAGCCCCTATCCTCTACTCTAGTGGCCTAATCCACGTCCAATCCCAACTAGGATTGGAGACTCACTTTATTTAAATAATATTCAGCAATTACAAAGACAATAAAACTCCCTGTTACAACGACGATCGATTGGACACCTCTGCCCCCTTTGCACCTCTGCAACATTTCTCACCTCTGAGACTTTGATACCTTCGTTGTACAAACTGAATATTACTAAAATAAAAACCCCAAGCCAACCTAGACTTGTACTATGTTTACAATATATATGAAATAAGGAATACACGAACACTGTAAACCAAGACTAAATGAATGATATGATAATTGATGTGTATCTTGGATAGCTTGAAGAGTTTCTGCTCAGTAGTCTTGTGTCTTTCATGAAGCCGTGTAAACAATATATATATAAAGAAGAGAGTAACAGCTATGTACCCTTCCAAATCCTCCTGTAACGTCTATATCTTTTTGATTGAAATAGGAGATCCACGTTACCAAAGACAACATCAGTAGATAAGGAAATTCAGTTATAAAGAAGTCAATTTGGAATCAAATACTAGTTGAAAGAGTCCTATTAGAAATTAGCAAGATCCCTTAAAAATAGCAATTACTGTTTTAGCATGTGACAAAATAATAGCTCCATCAACTTTAAATAAGAATGCTTAATAAAACCAATTCCTAAAACATCTCCCAAATACGTATAAATTGGTAGCACAATATATATATATAACAGATAACACACACACACATACAGACACACACACACACACACACACACACACATATATATATATATATATATATATATATATATATATATATATATATATATATATATATTAGAAGGATATAATACCACAATTTAATATGAAAAATTTAAGGAATATTAAATAGATTTTCAATCTCCTTAAAATACTCCAATTTGAATTAGTCTTCAAAGCAAATCAGGATTGGATATATATTCTATATGACAACTTAAAGCATGTGACAAAAATAATAACCTTGATTTACTCACTCCAATACTGCATTAACTTACGTGAGTAATAACCATGACCCAATAACATAGTGATTAATCCATGCAATTACCCACGTACACTATTATATAATTAATATTTGAATAACATGACCCAATGTGATTAATCCATGCAATAACCCATGCAAACTATTTTTTATTATATAATTAATATTTGAATAACATGACCCAATTAAAGAATAAGTCAATATAAAATCAATTAAGCTAATATAAATATTGTCATCATTAAAATCACAAAGTATTTAAACCAACTTTCTCCCCATTTTTGATGATGACAATATATTATCTTTTAAATTTATATGCTCCCCCTATCTATAAGGCTCCCCCTAAATATATGCATATTAAGGAGCAAAAAAATTATTTGGATCTTGATACAAATACCCAGTCAATTCAAATTTCAAATACCAGATATCTCCCCCCCTTTGTCATTATCAAAAAGAAATCATTAAGCACAACTTGGTTAGAACATAATCATCATTACCCAAATATCACTCCCCCTTTGTCATTAACAAAAATTAATACATATCAATTTAGCAAGCTTATAACAAAATCACATATAACAAATAAAGAATATGATCATACCTTTGTGATTTGTTACCTATATATCAACATTGTTGTTACCAATAGTAAGCTTACTGGATGTGCTCTGAAGTTTTTGATTTTGGATTTTCATACTCAAATCTCTTCAAAAACATTTCTTTTGATCATCTAATGTGGAGGTCACCTATAATCAAACTTGGGGCTTGATTTCTTACAGTTCTAGATGATCTAGGAAGCTTGGCAGTGGTCATCTGTTCGTTAGATTCAAACTGTGATATATCAAATTATGTATCTGATTTTTCTTCTAAATCGGACGGGTTTGGTACATGTCGATTTATTATCTTCATTCGATCCAGGACGGCATAAGTTTTGTTTGATTTTATCTGTCTTTTCTTCTAATTTGGATGACTTAGGCTGTCCAGATTTAGTAGTTTGGCTTCTACGACTCAAATTATTATTTCCTGCAGAATCCTCATTCTCTTCAGATTCTGCCAAATAATTTATAGGTAACTACTATTCGTCTCCTTTTTGACCTTGAAACATCTACAAAATGAACAAATAGTCTCTACCTTTTTGGTACCCAAATCTTCTTGGGTCCTTTTGGGTTAGTAGCATATAAATCACATTTCTTTACCAAAATTTGTTTTATTCTAATTTTATTACAATTAGAATCAAAATGACCTTGAAAACCACATTTTTTGCAAGTAACAAAATGTGAGCAATAAAGAGGCTTGTTCCTTGGTTTATTATTTATTATCCTAAGTTTATTAGTAGTGCTTGTAATGTTCTTAACAGGATTGTACCCAATTCCTTGTTTTTCTAGACTTGACCTTTGAGCACCTAACATTATATTTAAATTCTCTTCTCCTTGAACAAATTTTGCAAGATCCTTTTTCAATGATAATATTTCTTCCTCATTATTATTTTGCATGTTTAATATTTTCCCATCATTAAAAGAATCAATACAAGTATCTCTCATTTTTAAACTTTCTTTTAAAACATCATTTTCCTTTTTAAGATCATTGAATTCTTTATTTAATTTGTTTGCACGATTATATAGAATTTTATTATAGTTATCAAGATAATCAATTTTAGCATTTAACTTAGATACTTCACTTGATGTGCAATCTTTAACTATTTCTTGTTTTTCTTCAATTAATGTTTCTACCTCTTTCATTAAATCGTTTATCCAATTTTTTAAATGAGCATTTTTCTCTTTAATACGGATATTTTCATTCTTTAAAACTAGATAATCAGAAATAGTAATATCACCAAGTTCAAAGTTTACCTCAGATGATTCTTGATTGCATAATCCAGTGAAACACAGTTGAACAATTTCATCTTTTTGTTTCGTTTCGGACTTGCTCACTGGAGTTGAGCTACCTTTTTTATTTTTCCTTTGTTTCTTCCTTTGAAGTAGTCTCTCGAGTTTTCTTGAGAGCATTTCAATTTTTTCATCAAAATCTTCGTGATCACTTTCATTGTTGCTCTCGACTTCAAGTGCCAATGTTTTCTTTATTGGTGCTTCATCCTCTTCATCATACCTCTTTAGTTGATTTTTGAATTCTTCAAGCTCTCCAAACAAAGTTAGAGTTTCCATCGAACTAATTGTAGTTGAGTCTTGAAGAGTTGTAACTTTTGGTGCGAACCATTTGGGCATGACTCTAAGTATTTTTCTATTTATCTCCCTTTGATCAATTTTTCGGCCGAGCATACTTAGAGAGTTCATAAGAGTGAGGAATCTAGCTTGAGCTTCTTTGATAGATTCATTCTTCTCTAACCTGAAAAGCTCATATCTTGCATTAGCATACTTAATTTGACTTATTTTACCTTAGTAGTTCCCTCATGGCTCATGATGATTGTATCCCATATTTCTTTAGCAGTGGTGCATGCAGAAACTTTGTCAATTTTAGCTTGAATCATCCCACTTAGCAGCGTGTTCATGGATTTGGAGTCGTAGGATACCATGTATGATTCATTTGAATCCATTTCCATGAGAGTCTTCAGTTTTCCATCATCATGTCTTGGAATGATAGGGCCATTCTCAACAACCCACCATTCCCATGGGTCTCGTTTGAGATAAATCATCATTTTAAACTTCCAAAAGTTGAAGTTTTCACTTCCGAGCAACAAAGGTGGCCGACTTGTGGATTGACCTTCTTGAAAATTGAGGTGTGCCATAGGATCTTTCCCTACGACCTGCAAAGATCAATATTAGTAGAGCCTTGCTCTGATACCAAATGTAATTCTATAATAAGCACACCTAGAGGGGGGGTGAATAGGTGTAAATACTTAGACGTGATCTACATTGGCCAATTTTTAAAGTTTACTATGGCAGACTATAATCGGACGGTCTAACCCTGTCCGTATTAGTTATATTCTTAACTGTTAAAAACGGACAACTAATACCTGTCCGGATTAGTGTAAAACTTTTTCGACGCAAACAACAAAACTGCAGAATATTGAAGCTAAAAACAGAAGCAAAAGGTAGTAAATCACACAAGAGATTTTTACGTGGTTCAAATTTCTATCCTCTACTCTAGTGGCCTAATCCACGTCCAATCCCAACTAGGATTGGAGACTCACTTTATTTAAATAATATTCAGCAATTGCAAAGCCAATAAAACTCCCTGTTACAACGACGATCGATTGGATACCTCTGCCCCCTTTGCACCTCTGCAACATCTCTCACCTTTGAGACTCTGATACCTTCGTTGTACAAACTAAATATTACTAAAATAAAAACCCCAAGCCAACCTAGACTTGTACTATGTTTACAATATATATGAAATAAGGAATACACGAACACGAGAAACCAAGACTAAATGAATGATATGATAATTGATGTGTATCTTGGATAGCTTGAAGAGTTTCTGCTCAGTAGTCTTGTGTCCTTTATGAAGCCGTGTAAACAACATATATATAAAGAAGAGAGTAACGGCTATGTACCCTTCCAAATCCTCCTGCAATGTCTATATCTTTTTGATTGAAATAGGATATCCACGTTACCAAAGACAACATCAGTAGATAAGGAAATTCAGCTATGAAGAAGTCAATTTGGAATCAAATACTAGTTGAAAGAGTCCTATTAGCAATTAGCAAGATCCCTTAAAAATAGCAATTACTGTTTTAGCATGTGATAAAATAATAGCTCCATCAACTTTAAATAAGAATCCTTAATAAAACCAATTCCTAAAACATCTCCCAAATACGTATAAATTGGTAGCACAATATAACACACACACACACACACACACACACACACACACACATATATATATATATATATATATATATATATATATATATTAGAAGGATATAATCCCATAATTAAATATGAGAAATTTAAGGAATATTAAATAGATTTTCAATCTCCTTAAAATACTCCAATTTGAATTAGTCTTCAAAGCAAATCAGGATTGGATATATATTCTATATAACAACTTAAAGCATGTGACAAAAATAATCACCTTGATTTACTCACTCCAATACTACATTAACTTACGTGAGTAATAACCATGACCCAATAACATAGTGATTAATCCATGCAATAACCCACGCACACTATTATATAATTAATATTTGAATAACATGACCCAATGTGATTAATCCATGCAATAACCCATGCAAACTATTATTTATTATATAATTAATATTTGAATAACATGACCCAATTAAAGAATAAGTCAATATAAAATCAATTAAGCTCATATAAATATTGTCATCATTAAAACCACAAAGTATATAAACCAACAATGAAGACATGGTCGGTTTATCAACTGACATCGTCATTCATCGCCTACCAATTAAAGAGGGATTCAAGTCAGTCAAATAGAAGTTTAGGTGATTAAAACCTGAGTGGAGTTTGAAAGTCGAGGAAGAAATTGTGAAACAATTTCAAGCCGGCATCATCATGGTATCAAACATACCCTGAGTGGCTATCAAACATAGTTCCTGTACCTAAACCCAGAGGGAAGGTTCGAGTATGCGTGGATTACAGGTATTTGAACAAAGCTTGTCTCAAAGGAAACTTTCCAGTGCCATTTATCCACATACTCATTGATAATACAACTCAATATGGCATGTACTCCTTTGTTGACTACTTTGATGGGTACCACCAAATCATGGTTGCTGAAGAAGACTGGGAGAAGACAACATTCATCACTCTTTAGGGAACCTTTTTCTAAAGACGGTTGTCATTCGACCTCATCAATGTCGTAGCTACCTATCAGCGAGCCATGATGGCTCTTTTTCACGATATAATGCACAAAGAGATAGAAGTCTATGTGGATGACATCATTGTCAAGTCCCGAAAAGAGAAGACCACATAGACCATCTCAAAAAGCTCTTCAATCGGTTGCGCAAGTATAACTTTAAGCTAAATACGGCCAACTGAGCCTTCGGCGTCAAGTCAGGCAAGTTGTTGGGATTCTTAGTGAGCCACAAAGGCATTGTTCTGGATCCTGCTAAAATTCAAGCCATTACTGATATGCCCATACCCCAGACAGAGAGGGAAATACGGGGATTTCTGGGAAGAATCAACTTCATCAGCTGATTCATCTCCCAAGTCACAGCAACCTGTGAGCCCATATTCAAGTTGTTAAGGAAGAACTCCTCCAAGAAATGGAATGAAGAATGTCAAAAAGCCTTCCTTTCCATCAAAGAGCAATTAGTTAAAGCTCATATCTTGGTACCTCCCAGGGATGACGCTCCCTTGTTTATGTACCTGTCAATCAATAACAATGCCATGGGCTGCATGCTGGGATAAAAAGACAATAGAGGCCAAAAAAGAGTTATCTATTACTTCAGCAAGAGATTCAGCATCAGTGAGCACAAGTATACCTTGATTGAAAAGACTTATTATGCATTAGCATGGGCTTCCATGAGATTACAGCATTATCTCCATGGTTATACAACCCATCTCATATCCTGCATGGATCCTCTCAAATACGTATTCAGCAAACCCATGTTAAATTTTTGACTGTCCAAAAGGCAGTTGATCCTCTAGCAATTTGAAATCATCTACGTGACCCAAAAGTTTATCAAAGGTCAAAGAATTGTGGATCAACTGGCCGCATCTCAATCAGGGGAGTTTAAACCCTTGAAAACATATTTCCCCGATGAAGGGGTAATGACAATTCAGCAACACCATCAAGGGAATACAGTCCAGTCGTGGAAGATGTATTTTGATGGAGTTGTAAACATGGAAAGTGTCGGAGAAGGAGTAATTTTGGTGTCTACTTTGGGAGAACAATATCCCGTTGCTATCAAATTACAGTTTGTCAGCACCAACAACACAGCTGAGTATAAAGGCTATATTATGGGGTTGAAGCTAGCCCAATCCATGGGCGTTAAACGGTTAACTGCCTTTGGAGATTTTGAGCTGGTAATCAAACAAACCACTAGGATCTATCACACCAAAGAATTGCATTTTTTGCCTTACCATCGAAAAGTTTTCTAGATGGCTTCGGAGTTTAAAGAAATATCCTTCCTCCACATTCCTTGGAACAGGAATAACTTTTCAGATGCATTAGCAACTTTGGCTTCCTTGATCAACATATCTGAAAGGGGAAGCATTCCAAATATCAAATTTGTCAGCTAAAAGGCCCCAGCCTATGGAAATTACATCAGAGAAGTATCGGATGAACTGCCTCCCATCCAACACCTTTGGTACCATTCCATCAAGGAGTATCTACGAGCACCACTACAAAACAGTAAATAGATAACGCATAAAAAACGTTTGTGGTGTGTATCCCAGAAACGTCGTGGTTAAGGGTGTCATCTATTTGACACCCATTATACAATGTTTTTAAAACGTTGTGGTTTGTCACAATTACAATGTTTTTTTCTTAAAAAACGTTGTATATTTATTTTCCAGAAATCCTTGGATGCTTGAAAACGTTGTAGATGGTATGATTCCACAACGTTTTCTGGCTTAAAATGTTGTAATTTGATACATCAGACAACGTTTAGACACATTTATACAACTTTTAGAAGGTGTCATCTATTTGACACCCTTTATACAACATTTTTAAAAATTTGTAGTTTGACTTAAAAATGTTGTAATACATGCATATAACAACTATTTTTGGATCTCTACCTTAGCAAGCAATAACAGACAACATTTAAACACATTTATACAACGTTTAGAAGGTGTCATCTATTTAAAGTCAAAATGTATCAAACATTTAAAATATACCAATTACAAATAATATTACTATCCATACATCTCAACTTCAAAATATACCAATTACAAAGAATATTAATATCATACAATACGTTTACATCCCAATAATACCAAACTATCCATACATCTCAAATTCACTTTTCAATATAATTATTACTATATTGAATTGTGAATTTGACTACATCCATAAAATATACCAAATTATCCATAAAATTAAACTACTACCTAATTAAATTATCCATAAAATATGCCTTGTATTCTGTTTGCGCCTAGAAAGAAGAACATAACTTGATCATCTCCAGCCTCTGGTTTGTAGGCCTATTGTTGCAGATGGATGGTAAATGTTATTTAAATTAAAATGAAGTCCCACCTTTGTTACCCGCTCACACCTTTCCAGATCATTAGATATTACAGCACCGCCCAAGCCGTAACTACAATTATTTTATGACTAAAAGACAATTTTTACTCCAAATTTTATTTTATATTTACGTTTGCACCTCAAACTTAAAAAGGTATCTAAGTACTCCTCAAACTTCATTATACGTAACAAAACGCACACTTTCTTTACTTAACTAGTCAAAAGTGACCGGCTAAGGCTGTAACACAAGTTTGGGGTGCAAATTATCTTTTAGTCTTAAAAATTGGCAAAAATAATTAATTTTAAATTAAATAATTAATTTTAAAAATAAAAATAAAATAATTAATTTTAAAATAATAAAATTAAAATAAATATTTAGAATTAATGATTAATAATTAATCATTAACTTGTAAAATGATTATTTTATTTTTATTTTTAAAATTAATTATTAATCATTCTGTTAAAAAATCATTTTTGCCACATAAATTTTTTTTTTCTTCTTTTTTGTTTTTAAAAACAAAATTTTTAAAATAGAATTTTTTTAAAACATAATTTTATTTTACAAGTTAAAAAAATTTATGTTTTTGTTTTTAAAAACAGATATTTTTTTAAAACAAAATTTTAAAAAACAGAATTTTGTTAAAATAGAATTTTTTTTAAAATAATTTTTTTTTAAAACAGAATTTTATTTTACAAGTTATAAAAAAAAATCTCAGTCGATCACAAAACTTTGCAAGTTTTCTAAAGCTCATAGTAGTACTAAACTATGAGTTGATATTTGTCACTACCGCGACATTTCACTTTGTGATGTTACAATTCATAAAATCTTACTCGCACACGAATTAAGATGTATTCAAAATAGGATTTGAGAAGATTGTCATTTAATTCATTAATAAGTGGAATATGTTAACAATTAATCTTAATATTTTTGGGGTTTGAAATCTTAATATTTTTGGTCCACTTCATAACCTTGTCTAAGAATTCTGTTGCAATGCTTTCCTGCAATTTTAAATTATAAACTTATAGTAAATAAAGATATTTAAGTAAAAGACCAACTGCAAATAGAAAGTATTCTTTATTGTTAGCATATTTTGCAAGGTTATTGGCATGTTCACAGATGCAGGGTGTTAGGCAGCAGTATACATGCACAAGATTCCACTATAATGGATAGTAACTACAGAGAGGCAAGCTTTTGTAAATCAAGCACCAAAGATGAAGCACATGCACACATTATCTAGTGGAAAAAGAGATTCATATGAGTATCAATTGTGCTGTATTCATGCATTTACACAACATAGGAGGGTATGAAGACATGCAAGAAAAATAAGAAACCCAGATAAATATCTGTTGAATATTGGATCCTATTTTTTGGTCTTTGATCTTTGGTCATTAATCATTAGTCAATGGTCAATGGTCCTCACTCCTTTAATGGGTCAAGGAAACATATTAATGGGTCAAGGGAACATATCACCATTATCTCATTAATGTTACTCCTTTGGTGAAAATGAGTCCAACTCATTTCCTTTTCTACCCTCTAGTTCTTGGCTATAAAAGGAGGTCAAATGGAAGAGGAAAGACACACCAAAATTGATAGAGTATATCTTAGAGAGAAGAAGAGCAAAGCTCTAGTTTGAGTGTCAAAGAGAGTTAGAGAGTGAGAAGCTCAGTTAGAGCATTCTAAGAGTGAGGTGTAGAGAGAAATAAGCAGCTTTTATTTCTCGGTTGAGAGTTTGTAATCTCCATATTATTTTCATAGTGATTTTCTCGAGATCTCTTCCGTGGTTTTTCCCCAGTTGGGTTTCCACGTAAAATTCTTGTGTTATTATTTTATATCTCATACATGAGTGTGTTTGTATTTATCTTAGTGTATTTGTGTGAGCCCGATTTCTCAACAATTGGTATCAAAGCTCTCGGTTCACACCAACGATCGGTTTAAAGAGAAATTAGGCAGTCACAAATCACGAAGATGGCAAGCACAAGTGCGAGGTATGAAGTTGAACCATTTGACCAGTAAGTCAAATTTGATGATTTAAGCGATGTATGATCAAAGATGTATTGGCTCAACAAGGATTGACAAAGGCACTAGAAGGAAGAAACCAAATGACTATACGACGGATGAAAATGGACGGAACTTGAAGCTAAGGCCGTGGCAACAATCGATTGAGTTTGGCGCCACAGATCAAATATCGAGTTACGACAGAAACCTCTTCGAAGGACTTGTGGGAGAAACTTGAGAAAGTTTACAAGTCAAAGTCTCTGTCAAATCGGTTATATTTAAAGAAGGAATTGTACCGGCTTCGGATGGAAGAAGGGTCAGATTTGGCCAATCATATTAATGAGTTTAATAGATTGGTGACCCAACTAACCAGTATTGATGTGAAGTTGAACGAAGAAGATAAAGCCTTATTGCTTCTTGTCTCTCTACCAGATTCATACTCAACTCTCCAGACTACACTCCTTGTAGGGAAGGAAAAGCTTGCAGTTGACGATGTGATGTCAGCAGTTCTAGACCAGGATAAGTTCAGGGGTACTACTTCCAGAGATCAAGGAGACAGCCTTCTTACTTTTTCAGATGGGCGTGGCAGGGGTCCTAATCGAAAGAAGTATTCGGCAAGGAACGAGAAAAGTCTCAAGCGAGAACAGGCAAGAAGGATAAATCTCAGGTTTAGTGTTATCATTGCCACGAGAAGGGCCACTACAAAAATCAGTGTCCATTGTTGAAGAAGGATAACAAGAAGAAAGGAAAGCAGATTGAAAAATCTGCTAATGTTCTGAAAGCAGCGATGATGTGTGCAATGATTTGAGAGTCGTATACGATGATGAAAAATGAAGCTTCACAAGGTGATCTCTTATCCGTTAGAGACAAGTGGCGACTTTCTGATTGGTACATGGATTCGGGTTGTTCTTTTCATATGTCCCCTCATAGGGATTGGTTTGATACTTTTACATCCCGCAATGGTGGTATAGTTTTATTGGGTAACAATGATCTGCGCAGTTACTTTGGGATAAGCACCATCAAAATTAAAATGTTCGATTTTGAGTTGTCGTAACATTGGGTGATGTAAGGTATATTCCGTAATTGAAGAAGAGCTTGCTATATCGCTTGGAGTACTTGACTCTATAAAATGTAGTATCTCGATCGAGAGATGGTGTCATGAAAATTACCAAGGGCTCGATGGTAATTATGAAGGGCCGTAAGAAGGGCACCCCTCACAAGTTGATAGGGGACACGATTCTTTGGTGGAGCAAAGAAATTGCAAGGAGATAATTCCAACAAAGTGATAACACGTAATTATGGCACATGCGACTTGGTCATTTGAGTGATGGTGGAATGAAAGAACTTCACATAAGGCGATTCTTTGAAAGGTGTCAAAACGTGCGATTTGAATTTTGCAAGTTTTGCGTGTACTAAAAACAACGGAGGGTCACTTCAACAAGGAGGAGCACATACCGGTAAGAATGTACTTGATTATGTACACTCAGATGTGTGGGGCCCGATCAAGCATACGTCAATGGGTGGAGCCCATTATTTTGTTAGCTTTATAGATGACTACTCCAGAAAGGTGTGGGTGTATTTTATGAAGCAGAAATTCGAGGTTTTCATAATCCTCAAGCAGTGGAAAGCTAAAGTAGAGAACCAGACCGGAAAGAAGCTGAAGTATTTCAGATCAGATAATGGCATAGAATACAAGGACAAGTCATTTCTACAATTCTGCCAGGATGAAGGTATCACCAGGCACTTCTCAGTCAAAAGAACTCCAGAGCAAAATGGGGTTGCTGAGAGGATGAACAGAACTCTATTGGAACGTGCCAGATGTATGAGGTTGAATGCAGGATTGCCCAAGAGTTTCTGGGCTGAGGCAATCAACACAGCGTGTTATCTGATAAATCGATCTCCTTCAGCAGGAATTGATTACAAAATCCCCGAAGAGGCATGAAGTGGGAAACCAGTTGATTTTTCTGTGATGAAAATCTTTGGTTGTCCAGCTTATGCTCATCTGCCAGTCGAAGAGCGACAGTCCAAGCTTGATCCAAGGTCAAAAGAGTGTATTTTCCTTGGATATGAAGATGGTGTCAAGGGATACAGGTTATGGGATCCAGTATCCAAGAAGAAGGTTGTCAGCAGAGATGTGGTGTTCAATGAGAAACACATGCTGAACAAGTCTGAGAATGAAGAATCTGCAGCAAGTGAGTTGCAGAAACACCCAGTTGAGGTGGAGCTTCCTGAAGAGATTGAAGATGATCAACCTTCAGATCCCCAAGAGAGGTCCTATAATCTTGTTAGAGATCGGGAAAGGCGAGTCAGCAAACCAGTGCAGAGATATGGGTTTGAAGACATGGTTGCTTTTGCCTTGATTGCTGGTAGTGGAGATCCAACTAGCTATCAGGATGCTATTCAATCCGATGATAATGATAAATGGGCGATAGCTATGGCAGAAGAGATGGAGTCTTTACAAAAGAACCAGACATGGGAGTTAGTTCAACTTCCAAAAGGATCGAAGGCTATAGGATGCAGGTGGGTGTTCAGGAAAAAGGAAGCTCAGTCTGATAAAGAAGGTGAAAGATTCAAGGCCAGATTAGTGGCAAAGGGATTCTCTCAGAGAGAGGGAATCGACTACAATGAGATCTTCTCACCAGTTGTGAAACACACATCGATTCGGTTGATCTTATCTATTGTAGCATCACAGGATATGGAGTTAGAAACGACTTGATGTGAAAAATGCTTTTCTCCACGGTGATTTAGAAGAAAAGATCTAAATGAAGCGACTGAGGGGTTTATTGAACTGGGGAAAGAGGGTTTAGTTTGCGTTTGAAGAAGTCCTCTATGGTTTGAAGCAGTCCCCAAGACAGTGGTATATGAAGTTTGATAACTTCATGATGGCTCATGGTTACTCTCGTTCGGAGTATGATCCATGTGTGTATTTCAGATCCCTTGATGATGGCTCTCTAGTATTGTTAACGTTATATGTCGATGACATGTTGATAGCAGCAAAGAGGAAGTCAGATATTCTTCAGCTGAAGAATTTGTTGAGCAGTGAATTTGACATGAAGGATCTTGGGTCAGCTAAGAAGATCTTAGGTATGGAAATTCACAGGGATCGTCAAGCAGGAAAGTTGTGGCTAACTCAGAAAGGATATGTGCAGAAGGTCTTAGAGAGGTTTAACATGAACAATGCTAAACCAGTTAGCACTCCGTAAAGACATTTCAAAGTTATCTTCACAGTTGAGCCCACAAACAGAGGACGAGGTGGAGTATATGTCCAAAGTACCGTATGCAAATGCGGTGGGTTGTCTAATGTACGCCATGATATGTACAAGGCCAGATATCTCACAAGCAGTCAGCGTGGTTAGCATGTATATGGCAAATCCAGGAAAAGAGCATTGGAATACAGTAAAATGGATTTTTTGTTATCTAGCAGGTACAACCAATTACGGTCTTATGTTTGATCGTGATACCGCAAGAAGTGAGGTTACAGGGTTCGTTGATTCGGATTATGCTGGAGACCTAGATGCAAGGAGATCTACGACAGGGTTTGTATACACCTTTTGTGGAGGATGTATATGTTGGAGGTCGATGTTGCGATCTCTGAGTAGCATTATCAACAATGAGAGGTCGAGTATATGGCATTGATAGAGGCAAGCAAGGAGGCTTTGTGGCTTAAGGGACTAGTTGAAGAACTAGGTTTCAAGCAAGGCAGTATCCAGATTCAGTGTGATAGTCAAAGTGCTATTCATTTAGCAAAGAACCAAGTGTTCCATGCCAGAACCAAACATATAGATGTTCGGTATCACAAGATTCGTGAGTGGTTGAACAATGGTGACATTGCAGTTCACAAAGTTCACACATAGGAGAATGCCGCAAATATGCTCACAAAGTCAGTTACAGCAGAAAAGTTCAAGCATTGTTTGGACTTAATTCACTTCGTCTAATGTTGAGTTCGTAGTGGAGTATCCAGGGAGAGGGATACATTCACAGACACAAAGAAGATCACAGTATTTGAAAAATATGAGCCAAGGTGGAGATTGTTGAATATTGGATCCTATTTTTTGGTCTTTGGTCTTTGGTCATTAATCATTGGTCAATGGTCAATGGTCCTCACTCCTTTAATGGGTCAAGGGAACATATTAATGGGTCAAGGGAACATATCACCATTATCTCATTAATGTTACTCCTTTGGTGAAAATGAGTCCAACTCATTTCTTTTTCTACCCTCTAGTTCTTGGCTATAAAAGGAGGTCAAATGGAAGAGGAAAGACACACCAAAATTGATAGAGTATATCTTAGAGAGAAGAAGAGCAAAGCTCTAGTTTGAGTGTCAAAGAGAGTTAGAGAGTGAGAAGCTCAGTTAGAGCATTCTGAGAGTGAGGGTGTAGAGAGAAATAAACAGTTAGTTTATTTCTCAGTTGAGAGTTTGTAATCTCCATATTATTTTCATAGTGATTTTCTGAGATCTCTTCCCGTGGTTTTTTTCCCAGTTGGGTTTCCACGTAAAATTCTTGTGTTATTATTTTATATCTCATACAGTAGTGTGTTTGTATTTATCTTAGTGTATTTGTGTGAGCCTGATTTCTCAACAATATCATATCCACTCCTATAGCATCAAAATTTTAAAATTCCAATCAACTGATAATTAAACCCTCAAATCAGCGTCACTTTTTTGATACTGTTCTAGCATATCACTCCTGTGCTACAATGCCTTTGCCAATATTACAAATGGAAGGAATGAAGTATTGAAGTATGCAATAAGGATACTACTACATGTGCTCAACGTTAGTAAAATGTTGGGTCGGTAATAATGTAACAATTTTGACAATTGCACACATTTGAGTTGGATGACATGTATTAAATTAACCAACGCAAGAGGACTCATGTAAGCACATATAGATGCTACCAGGAGATATTTCATCATATTTACTTCTGTGATTAGTAATAGTAATGAGTACCTAGTTGATTGCAACGAACGTACTAGGATTTCAAGTTGTAGTTTTTTATAATAATAAAAAATTATCAAGGTTATTGATGCATGCCTCACATATTGAGTAAATCATGCATACTTACATGCACTAGAAGACGCGAGGTTGCACTACAAATTTGACCATTTGTCCAAAAGCAACCAAAAGTAGTCCACTCAGCAACCTTTAGCCTATCATGCCTATTATTTCTTAATCTCATTCTTATAACCATATGATGGCTTAGCTCCCTGTTTAAGTATATAACATAAGAGAGTAGTTCTACAAGTTATAAAACCTTTGTAACACAAGCTTGGCTTTTGATTCAATAATATTCTCATATACACAACTCTAATTAAGATCTCAAAATTCATGATTTTAGACACTTTGTAAAGGTGCCTACAGGTGCACGCACATATGGATGTGTGTGTAGAATGAGCGAGTGATAGTGAGCGTGTGAAGGAGGGAAGGGGGAGAGAGCGAGATGAAAACCTGTGCGAGGCATAAACCAGAAGAGAGTTCATAAAAGCACCAAGTACTATCAAGAGAAGAAGTAACGAAGTAGTTGTTGGTTGCATGGACGGTGACAGCTTGCACCTGTCACAATGAATACATAGATCGTTGTCAAAAATCAAGGATTTTGGGGAAAAAATAGAAATACATACCAATAAGTCAAAAAGCTATAAGGGAGAGAACTAAAGGGATCTGTAATAATTACAATCATTGTGTAGAATACATAAAAATGTATACAAGACTTGTAAGTTTAGGTGGGGATCAACACAAAATCGTTCTGACTAATAAGCATATACCCCAAGTCCAGGTGACTTCTCCATGAAAGTATCCATTTATTACAAGTAGCCTTGTAACAACTGCAGCACCTAGTTCAAATCCAATCTCAGCGATTCTACCATGTACACGAATAACAGCATCCTGTGTTGGAGAATGTCTTTGCTCTGAGTGCTGTTAGATGAGGAACAAGCCATGTTGGAAATTTATGAAAGATGATAAATTATAGAAGAAGTGAAATATAACTTTGAAGAACACTTAAGAATACTTTCATTTCACTTGATTAAAATGATCAAAGTACATGACTATTTATAGGACTCATATGATATTTCTAGAACCACATTAATAATTACTACATGACCACATTCATGTACATGAACCTAACCATTACATGTTCCAAGACAATTCAAATACATTCATGTATATGTATCATGTACTTAGATATTACCAATTCATGTATTAATATTAATTAAGATATTTCTTAAATAATCTAGAATATATTTGGTTTAGATGCTAACAAAGCCTCCCGTAAACCAAATTTATTGTTCATAATGTCGTAAAACATTTTGATCTTCCGATTCCTTCAAAACGCAAGAAACTCTTTTGTCATCTCCATTGATGTATATTACACAAATGCTTGAAATTTCCATTTGTTCTTCTTGATCTTGCTTACTAGCTTCTCACATTTTACATGCTTGTATTTCTTCTCCATTTCATTATTTCTGAACTCATTTTGATCAAAATACTTCTCCATATTAACCCATTCAATACCTTTCACAACATGAGTTTCTTTTTTCTTGGTCTTTTCATTTTCGACCTTTGGTCTGCACTCTGCTTCCAACTTGGACTTTGTATATGATGTTTCTTTTGCAGTTTTTGTGACTTGAACCTCTTTGGCAACCTTCTTCCTTGTAAACGTTCTGACAACAGCAGGATTAGATGATATGACGTCCAATTGACTAGTAACTTCTGAGTGTGCACTCTTTTCTTCAACATCCTTATCCTCAAGCTCATTATTCAAATTTGTTTCATTCTCTTCTTCCATCGCTTCACTCTCAGGTTCTTCTTTCTCAAAAGATGCTTTAATTATTGTGTCATCAAATTCTTTATTTTCGACATGATCTATTTCTTTTGCTTCCCAACATATGTCTTCAAAGTCTTCATTTTTCTTTTCTTCTTCTTTTTCAACTTCATCAATTTCTTCTACAAGTTTCTCATTCTCTTCCAAAACCCAAGACTCTTTAGGTAACGATGAATCTTTATAATTCTTGCAAATCAATTCAAGCTCATTCCATAACTGAGATAGAGAATCAAAACTCGCAACACGCATCCAGACTTCTTCATGCATTACTCCTTGCAAAATCTTCCTTGTTCTTTTTTCTTTCATTTCTCGAACTTTTTCTGAAATACACTTTTCTGGATTTGCAATGACATCTTGCCATAAATTTCATTCTCCAAGAAATACTCGAATCCTTATACTCCAAACATTATAATTTGTGAAAACTAATTTGGCACCAAACCTAGGAAACATCATTTTTGTTTATAATTTATCTCACCAAAAATGATATCAATATGACAACCTTTGTGACGTGCTTCAACTCACAAACTTCTTCAAAAAATTTCTCAACTAGCACATTTGCTAGATTGCAATTCGGAGCTATAATGCGCACACTTTGCACTCGCCCAACGAAACACTTTGATAGCACTAAGTCACCTTTCTTGGGTCATCGATTTTACCTTAGCCACTTTAGTTTAACCTTCGAATTAACCTTAGCTTTGATACCACTTGTTGAAAATTTATGGAAGATGATAAATTATAGAAGAAGTGAAATATAACTTTGAAGAACACTTAAGAATACTTTCATTTCACTTGATTAAAATGATCAAAGTTCATGACTATTTATAGGACTCATATGATACTTCTAGAACCACATTAATAATTACTACATGACCACATTCATGTATATGTATCATGTACTTAGATATTACCAATTCATGTATTAATATTAATTAAGATATTTCTTAAATAATCTAGAATATATTTAGTTTAGATGCTAACAAGCCAAATATAACAGCAAGATAAATGACTTAAATACTTGTAAGCATACACATATATCAAAGAAATAGATCAGGCAGAGATACTGAAATTCAACATGTATCAAGGATGACTATTTTAGTGATTAGATGAGACAATATAGCTTAATAGAGTGATGTTGAGATCTTAATGTTGTTGTTGACATGATCTGTGACATCTTTCTTTGTTGAATAGACCCACCAATTAACTATTAAAACTCAATGTACACTAAAAAAATATATATCATAATTGTGACCATAAAGAAATTTCTAGTTACGAGATGACATTTAGAGGTATAGGGACCTGATATCTGTGCTAATTATAAAAAAAGGCTGAAACTACATTAGTGAAAAGAAAGAAAAAACATTAAAAAAATAAATAAAAATGCAATAGCTGTAATACCCGAGAATTTCTATGTATTATTTAAATGAATATATTAATGGAAATAATATTTATGTGAGTATAAGTGTTAATGTTTTGTAAGTTGATTAATTCAATTGATTCATATTAGATTAATTAATACGTATTGAGAAGTGTGGATTTGACAAAGAGAATTGTGAAATGCCTTGTGTGGTATAAGGTGAAATGAGGAAATTCACTAAGCGAGTTAAAAAGGAAATTAGGAAGATTAATCGTGTTTGATCATGTGATTTCATATAAGTAATGAATACACTCTTAGATTTGCAATATCACTCATGTGAACAGTAATTCATGTCATGTAAAACAAGTATGGTGATGAAGGTTGACACTGGCTTGAAGCTAAACCAGTCTTGACATTATCGTGGAATGCACGCGTATTGCTTGCTCTCCCCAATAAGTATAAATCAAGAAAATTGCCATGATGGTCGGATTGGAGAAAAATTAATTTTCTACTTTAGAAATAAAGTGGAACAATAATATGATGTGTGACATTAATAAAAATCATATGATAGGAGTATATATAAATGACATGAGGTATCAAGTAGTGCAATGATATCATATGTAATTGTAATGCATAAATAAATATTTGTGTATTCTAGAAACTGAGAAAGGAATTAAGTGATTAAATAAACATTAATATTAAATAAGGTTATAATATGGTTATGTGAGTAGTAGAGATAATTATAGAACTACCCGGAAAATAATACTTGACTGCGTTATTTTATTACGTGTATTTAATGTACGTGGGTTATATGATGTGAGTATATATTTAATCCCTAAATTCCTAATATGGTAACAATTGTACATTAAGATTACTTTATTGGAATCAAATAAACCAAACCAAGCCTAGATAACAAGATTGTTGAGTTTTTTTTTCTCTTTTATCCCAAATTGAGTGACACAAAGTACATGAATAGTAACTTGAAGCTAGTTTACGTATTCTCTAAAAAGGCTATGGAATAGGTGATGATTGCAAAGCCAATGGCTGGTGGTGGGTTGTTAAACTACTCTTGATTAACTAATGTATTCTTCCATTACACAATGAACCTAACCTTAATGTAATGCCAATGTCTAGTCCAAGCTTCTTCTATAAATATAAGCTTAAATTCAGATTTTGTGATTGCTAGAAATTGTTAGATAGTCTAATTGGAGAGTATAAGTTGCTGAGCTACTATAGAAGCATAGGAGGTCTAATTCAAGCTCAATAAGGTATAAATTCTAACTATGTTCTTGAAATGGGTCTAGTTTAGTTCTTGAAATTTCTTGAATTCATTTGTTAATTGATATGAATAAACATGTTATAAGGTGTTTAGGAAGTTTACTTATATGTATGACCACTTTAATAATGGTTTGGAACATGCTTGAATCATTGGAAATCAAGTTAGTAGTTACTCTGCAAAACAGAGTATACTTACTACTTCTGAACTCGACCTAGCTAGCGCAGTTGCTCCCTATTTGTACTAGGGTGCAGCGCAGCTGCACCGTATCTCAAAACCAGTTGATGAATTCTGCCATGATAGGTTGTTGCTAATATGGTATTATGACTTGTATATACATGAGAAATAGGTATGACATGTGCTATATAGTTTCCTTATGTAGTATGAAATGTCCAACATGATTTGGTAGAAGATCTATAACAAGGACTTTAAGTTTTGAAAACAAACTTTGTTAAAATTTATGTTCTACAGATTTTGAACTTAGTGGTCTATACACATGACTGATATTACACATAAATGAGCATGCTATAGCGTACATAGTTCCTTTGTTCATAATCAAACTCGATATACCTTGTGTGAAGGAAGTTTTTAAGAAAACTTAGTATAATAGAACTAAGGTGCATGAAGGCTACTTGATATACATTCTGATCTTGCGAGCATGATAACATGACTTGACTACATATGATTAGAGCCTTAAAGTTTTCTTGTATGTGTTAAATTACATTGTTCAAGTTTAAAATAGTTTTAAAAGCAAACTTGAACATATTTTCAAAATCTAGTTGCATCACATTGATATCTAGATTCTAAATGATTAATATGTCATGTTATGTCTATAATATTCCTAGATATGATGATGATAACTAAACCAAACATGAGTTTAAAGCATGATTCAAAGTGTTAAACAATGATAGTTGTGAACAAACATTATGGATACTATAAGCATGTGTGTTAACAGATTGTGTAATCTCTATGTGAACATATAGCCAAGTTATAAAACATGGTAACTACATGATCTCGTTATACTCTAATACCATGTAAGTTGTAAGTTCAAACTTGTTCAAGTGAACTCAAGAATGGTCTTGTGCTTATATGAACACCTCTAACATGTATATATGATAGAGTATTAGTATATAGGTGTGTAAGAATTGGACAGAAATAGAAAGTGCAAAGCTCAACCTTGGTCTGGCTAGGGGACAACGTAGCTACGCCGTCCCTAAGCCTAGATAGGGCGCATCTGCGCCATTCTGCAGTCTTGAATAGTTTATGTTTTTGATCTGATGTTTGAAGCTTGCTTATATGATTACTTTAACATGTAATATATGATCAACATGCTATATACTGTTTTAAGAAGCATGCTATGTGATAGAGATGAATGTTGATCATGACTTTCAAAGGTTAAGTCCAAAGAAGTGTTTGCAAGAAATAAAGCGATAAATACGTTGTTTGCATTTGTGATGTCTTACCAACTGAATTGTGCTATGAAAATATAGGATAGGTAATGTGTATAAAGTTACAACTAAGTTAGACGTTTATGTGTACGTTGAACTTACCTATATGAGTTTATATAACTAATGGGCATCTTATACATATAATACACTATAATAGGATTCAAAAGTGTGGGTTAAATTACGTGGATAAACTACACTTAAGGCAAGTATCCTAAACCCTTGCATTGTTTTATTCAACGGATATCATAAGCAAACCTTATCTCATTGAATGCAAGTTATATTACCTTCCCGTTCAATCGAGCTAGTATGTTAAACTCTTGAGAAAACTATTATTCATGTTGAATTTGGTATTGTTCTTGAAAATTGTGAAAGTGTCTATGCCATTTGATTCGGCTAGACTATATGCATGTTTATAAAACTGTCCAAACCAATTGACTGGTGCGGAAATCTTGAAAACTGAGTTGAACAACCCTTATGGTAAGGGGAGTGTTTATTGTTGGAGGCCCCAACACACGCGTGAATATTACTGTGTAGTTATGCATAACTTAGAGTATTGTAGACTGATCATCTATAGTACTTGATTCTTTTCGGTTATCAGTTTAATATTGGTAATTCTAGTAGATGTTCAATAGTCTTTAGTGACTGCTTAGTATAAATTGTTCATCCAGTTGGATACATTGATAGCCTTTGAATTCATATATATCTGTTGATTTATATTAAATTATCGTTCTTATTCTAATGATTTGATTAAGGAATTATTGATATTCATTATTCGTGATATTTTTCTGAAACCTTTAACTATCTTAGAAATGATACTTAGATATTTCAAATTCGTGTTATAAGACTCTTTACCCTTATTGTATATTACTTGTTGGGCAATTTGTGCTCATTCTTGCTTACTTAAAACCTTTCAGTTAAGGCGGAACAGGAAAGTGTCTCTGGGAAAAACAACGGCAAGGAAAATGCTACCGACTAGCTTGTTCCTTTATGTTTAAAAGTGTTATGTTGTATTAAGACTATTTTCAGACTATGTTTAAGTTTAAGTAGGATTATGTAATAAGTCTTTATTTGATATTATTATGTAATCTATTAAGTACTGTAGGTTGCGAGACTTGGGGGAATAATTATAATAAATTATTTTATATTATTCTAAATTAGATCTTCCATTGTGAGCGTGATGTTTAGTTTTTGTATGCCATGAGCACGTGACGAATCGAATTCGAGTGACCAAGTGGCGGTCCGAATTTGGGGGCGTCACAATAGCTGGCACTGAAAGCCATATTTTGATGTGAATCATATAATATAATAGTGGTGTGTGTTTGTGTTTGAGTGACATACCTCTCGTGCAGATATAAGAACCACCCTTTCTTCTAAATCAGGTGCTGCAACATCAGCTATCTTGATAGATGCACCAGTTTTGTTCTGCAGTGCCTGGATGATAGAGCCACCCTTCCCTATTAAACTTCCAACTTTCTCAACTTGACATAACAGTTTAAAAACAACATCTTCTTCCATCTACTCACCAGCAATAGTAATAATACACTACACTTTGATTTGTTGGTACAAGCATAATTCTTATTATTATCTTCAAGACATAAACATATAGTAGGGGTGAAATTTTTCTTACATCTGCAAATCAATCAAACATCAGAATAAACGGTTGACCTACAGAAAATAAAAATAGAATGAAAAAGGGAAGAGAGAGAGATACAAAGCGTCATAAAAGTTATATACTGACTGGAAAAACTAAAATTGAATATCAAATACACCCTACCTACTACCCAGCCCTAGGACGAAAGAACAAACAAATGTATAATAAATAAATACCCAATAAATCAATAAAACATGAGTGAATTTGAATTATTTTATCCAATTTATCTATCAGCGTAGAAAAGCTCATAACCCAAACCCCCTCAAATCTATTGTTGGTCGTGACGACTAGGTCGTCTCGTTAACTCCTCTGATCTCGTACTCTTCCCTCTCTCGCCCATCCACAGTCAAACAGAAAACCTTCTTAAATTCAAATGTAAAGATTACATTTTTAAGGTACAACCAAACACAACAAACTACAAATTTATATCAAAATTATTAATTAGCAACAAAAAAAAACCTGAGATCCCCGACCAATGCAAATCTCTTCCTCCCTTCACAATATACTACAAATCACAAAAACAGATAGCGTGTAAGGAAGATTTATATGTAACAATACCGAGTGCATAAGGGGGGAAAATACCTCATCATACAAGCCAATTATGTATGATGATAAAGAATATACTTTTTAATCAATCTTATTCATTTATTAATAAAAAAATTATTTATTAAAGGCATTTAATTATCTACATGGTGTTGTTTTAATAATATGTGATAAACCCATAGTTTTAAGCAATGCTTTTAGAATCATGATGAGATCGTTCTAATGAGATCTAAATTCTTAGACAGATTAAAACTAAAATGTTCCCAATCAATGGATTACTAAAAAGGGGATTAGTGAATCCGGATAGATTGGTATGTACGTTGCTTGCTCATTGGATGAGGATGATTGATCTCATGATCATTTGTGTGGAGACACTAAATCAAGTATGTAGGTGCTTATTAGAGAATAAGTTCACTGAACGTGACTCGCTAAGGAATACCTAATGGAGTTTTAATTACTTGCATGTCAATAGGAATTCCTATAGTGATAGTAGTACAAATGATTCTTAGAGTTGAGATCATCATAGTATCTTATATATAATGAATTACACTTTAACTTATTCCTTAAGACTCTTAGAGTGTATTAAATGGTATGTTTGGGTGTAATAAGTTATATATGGAGATAATGAATGATCAATAAAGAATCTATCACTTCTAGTAAAAGAAGAGAAATATCTTATGTGATTCGATAAATGACAACCCAGGAATCATTGGCCAAGGTGGAATGAAATTTGAAAATAGTTTCTAATTTGTATTCATTAAGAGTTGTGCATTTAAGAATCGAAATACATATAATTAAATAAAATAAGACTTGACAGTAATTCCATGTCTTATATTTAATTGGGACATTGTATGGTAGAATGATTGAATTGTACGGTAACTATTTACTCAAAGGTTCTTTTATGATTAATGTTGAAATCTATATTATACGGAAAGTCGTTGATCATTAGGGAGGCTTATCCTATTGTAGAATAAATATTATTTATTTAAATAAATTAATAGTTTAATTTATTTATTTAAATAAGATTAGAATTGTTCTAATTGATTTATTCACAATAGGTTTAATATGGAGAACCTAAAGGGTCACACCATAAAAGGAAGAATAATTATTTAAGAATTTAATGGCATAATCGTAATAATATGTTAAGTATATTTAATTTAATCTATGGTGATATAATAAATTAAATAGCTTAATATTTATTATTTAATATTTTGAAAATATTAAATATAAATTAATAAGAGGAGTCTTATTAATATTATTACAATTATTATTATTTTAATTTCTAAAAGAGTTTAAGAATTAATTTAATATAAGTACTCTCATTTATTCCTAATAGGATTAGGAGGCAAAATTAGTTAAAGGAGTTTAATTAATTATCCCTAATAAGATTAGGGAGCCTATTTAATTAAAGGAGTTTAATTAAATAAATAATACCTTATTTTAATTAAATAGGGGTTACGATATCTTTATAAGAGGAGTCTTATATCGGATATCAAATATCACGTAATTCAATAGTTGGAGAAATCGCCCTTTTTTCTATAGAGATAGGAAAAACTAGGGTTTGAGCCAATTCACCATTTTTCTTGAAAATTGTTCTTCCTTGGTGGATCACCTCTAGAGGCCATACATTTGGGTGGCTAACATTGATCAAAGGAAGGAATCTATCCGGAGATTCAAGGAGATTGTGGAGAAGTAGGAGGTGAACTCGTACCCGTGGAAGGTCGTATCTACAAGGGTAAGATTCCACAACTTCTTATTCTTCGTTTTTATTAATAATATGCATAAAGGATGATTAGGGTAATTTGTTTGTGAAAAATTTTAAAATCTGATTTTACTTTACTTTTGCTAATTTTGCAATTTGATTGCTACTTTGATTTTCACAAAACCTTACAATCATGACCTGCCATAGAAATTTTCTCTTTCTTAAACACTTATGTCTCAAAATCGAGAATAGTCTGATGCTTAATCGTTGGTGCAGACACCATGCGAGCCCAAGAGCTGATCCTGAACCATCAAACCCAAAAAAAGTCAATAGATCTAAACTAATTCAATCCAATCTAAAATTATTACCTAGCGACCAAAATTTCATGGCCGACAAAGGAAAATTAATCGGTGTATGACCTCCATATCCCTTTTAATACGAATCGCTTCGACTTCTATTTGGAGTCATGGATCTGGGATTATATCCATTGTCGGAGCCATAAAACGAAGTCGGCGAGGAGGAGCAACTAGCAAGGCATGACCTTTCTTTGTCACTTAGAAATAGATGTTTAAGGTGGAGATGGAGAAGTTATTTGAGATGAAAGAAAAAGATGGTCGAGAATATACTGATTTTAGGGGAAATAAGTCCGTCAAAAAAATTTGGGAAAGAATAATGGGTGATCTATTTCAAGTTTTCACGCGATTTATTTTAAACTCCGTGTTTTTGACATAGATAACATTTTTTTTAAAAAAATGTTATCTATTTAAAATAAAAAATTGGCCTTATAAATAAATAACATTTTTTCATATGTATCTACAACGTTTTGTTAAAAAACGTTGTGAAAAAATACCACAACATTTTTTATAAAAACGTTGTTGTTTAAGTGTTGTCTATTTACTGTTTTATACTAGTGGAGATGGATCTACACTCACTGGGGCGAGTCAAGCTGAAAGAAAGCAGATCCATAGAATGGCTATGAAATTCTATGTGAGCGAAGATGCACTCTATAAAAGAGATGCGGGACTAGGCCTGCTAAGATTCCTAGACAAAGATAAAGCCCAAAGAATCATGGATGAAATCCATGGTGTAGTATACGGTCCACACATGAACAGTCCTCTACTTGTCAAGAAGATCTTAAGAGCAGGGCATTACTGGCTCTCTCTCAAAGCTGACTGTGATGATCACATCAAGAGATGTTATCAATGCTAAATTCATGGAAATGTTATCCACGCCCCTCCAAGGGAACTCCACAATATGAGTTCATTCCCCACTACTTCACCAAATTGGTAAAGGAAGCCTCTTTCCCCAGAGTTACCAAAGAGGTGATAATTGGTTTCATCAGAAATAATGTCATTTGTCGATACGGATAACCAGAGGTGATTGTATCAGACAATGCCAAAAACCTCAACAACCAAATGATAGAGGAATTATGCAACAAATTCCACATAAAGCATCTCAACTCCGTCATCTATCGTCCAAATATGAATGATGTTGTTGAAGCGGCTAATAAGAATATTGAAATGATCATGCAAAAGATGTCCTCCAATCACAAAGGATGGCCTGACTTGTTGCCTCTAACTCTATTAGCCTATAGAACGTCAATGCACACTTCCATTAGGGCAACCCCCTACTCATTAACCTATGGCATGGAAGTAGTGCACCCCATAAAGGTAGAAATGAAATCCATGAGAGTGTTGATAGACGCTCAGATGGAGGAAGACCAATGTGTTAGTTCTTAGTAGGCACAATTGATCTAGAATGGGGGGGGGGGGGGTTAAATAGATCCTTTTAATTTCAAATACTTTTCTGGTTTATTTTGTATTGCTAATAATTTAGGGTATCACAAACATAAGAATCTTTTTCAAGCACAGCGGAATAAGTAAAAGATCCCCTTCATTGATATATTCATGATCAAACATACATTGTTCGTAGAGTTAGTTCAGTTGTAAGTAGTTAAAACATACATGACAGTTATAGCAGTTAAAGTACATAATGTAAATGACATAAAGTAAAAGACACAAGGGGTTTTAAGTGGTTCAGAGACTCAAGCTCCTAATCCACTCTTCTGCTTTCAACTAGCAGGATTTCCACTAAGGAAATGTAGCACCCTGAATCACTAAGATTCCTTCAAGGCCAGTAGCCTTGGGACTTCAGTTCACTAAGAATTCTTCAAGGTCAGTAGCCTTGAAACTTCTCTAGTTCCCTAGGAACTCTTCAAGCCCAGCAGGCTTGGAACTTCATTTAGCCCTTCCGGACAAGGACCCCTCAGGCCCTGGCTTCTTGTTGTTGAGTTGTTTGTTTGTTGGAGTTGGTGCTAAGCTGCTAAGATGTCTTTATGCTCTGAACATCTTCGGTACTTAGCAACTTGGCATGATCATCCTTGAAGTGTAGTTGAGTGTTACACGATGCTCAGCTTCTTTAGTTACTCAACCTCTTCTGATGATCCCTTGATGAACTGCCTTGAAGATCATTCCTCTTCATACTTGATGGTTGCACATGATGGGTTTCTAAGATCTAGGTACTTAGAAACTTTCTCATGCTTGCCACTATGATGGCGTTGGTGATCTTCTTTGTTACTACTTGATACCTTCTCATGATGAACTTGCTAAGATGACTGTAGGCTATTCTCTTTGGTACTTAGAGTCTTCCCATGATGGACATCAAGATGACATTGATGCTCTTCTTTTTCTCAGTAGTTCAGAACACTCTTCTTGTAGTAGAACTCTCACTTCTACATTGTAGAACTCTTACTTATACTTCTTTCCTTTTCTGTCTCTAAGTGTTTTTGGTGGATAGTAGAGTGAGCCTTCAGACCTTCATTAGTCACTCACTATTTACGTTGGTTAGATTAGTCCACCAATTCTCCAAACTCAGCAACTCCAACAACCTTTGATCTTTGAAGCTCTAGCTGATTTATACTCCTTTCCAATCTTCTCGTTGGAAAGTAGCCATTGAAAGCTCTTTGAATTGCTTTATAGATCTCAACTTATTTGGTGCAGACTGCAGATGTGACATCACATGACTTTCTGACATTGCAGTCTACTATGTTAGTTCCTAGAGGGAACAATAGATCTAGAAGGGGGGGGGGGGGTTGAATAGATCCTTTTATTTCAAATACTTTTCTGGTTTATATTATATTGTTCATAATTAACATATGACAAACATAAGAATCTTTTCAAGCACAACAGAATAAGTAAAAGATCACCTTCATTGATATATTCATAATCAAACATACATTGTTAAGTAAGAGAGTAAGTTTAGTTATAAGCAGTTAAAACATACATAGCATGATTATATGAGTTATAGTACATAATGTAAATGAAATAATGTAAAAGACACAAGGGGTTTTAAGTGGTTCGGAGACTCAAGCTCTAATCCACTCTCTTACGCTTTCAACTATTAGGATTTTCACTAAGGAAAGGCAGCACCCTGAATCACTAAGATTCCTTCAAGGCCAGCAGCCTTGGGACTTCAGTTCACTAAGAACTCTTCAAGGCCAGCAGCCTTGGGACTCCTCTAGTTCCCTAGGAACTCTTCAAGACCAGCAGGCTTGGAATTTCGTTTAGTCCCTCCGAACAAGCACCCTTCTGGCCCTGCTTTGTTTAGTCCCTTCGGACAAGGACCCTATAGGCCCTGGCTTTGTTGAGTTGTTTGTTTGTTGTTGTTAGAGTCGGTGCTGAGCTGCTAAGATGTCTTCATGCTCTAAACATCTTCTATACTTAGCAGCTTAGCTTGATCATCCTTGAAGTGCAGCTGAGTGTTGCATGATGCTCAGCTTCTATGGTTACTCAACCACTTCGGATGACCCCTTGTTAAACTGCGTTGAAGATCATTCTCCTTGGTACTTGATGACTGCACATGAGAGGCTTCCAAGTTGACTGTAGGCTCTTTTATTAGGTACTTAGAAGCTTTCTCATGCTTGACACCAAGATGGCTTTTGTGATCTCCCTTCTGCTACTTGATGCCTTCTCATGATGGACTTGCTAAGATAACTGTAGGCTCTTCTCTATTGTACTTAGAGTCTTCCCATGATGGACATCAAGATGTCATGATGCTCTTCTTTCTCTCGTGATTACGAACACTCTTCATGTAGTAGAACTCTCACTTCTACATAGTAGAACTCACACTTCTACTTCTTTCTTTATCTGACTTCTGAGTGTTCTTGGTGGATCGTAGAGTGATCCTTCGGACTCACTATCTCACATGGTTTAGATCAATCCACCTTCTCTCCAAACTCGGCAACTCCAGCAACCTTTGATCTTTGAAGCACTTCCTCATTTATACTCCTTCCCAATCCTTCCGTTGGAAAGTAGCCGTTGAAGGCTATTCAAATCTCTTCATAGATCTCAAGTTGCTTGAGGTAGACTGCTTGATGTGACATGTCATACTTTTTACGACGTTGCGATCTCTTTGTTTCACACCTTACTGTCAGATGTATCACTTTAATTATCTTGGACAGGTCGAAGACTTTATTACCTCTTTCTGATTTCTCGATCAGAGGTTGTCCTATTGCATCGATGCTCTCAATAAGCACTTGTCCGAATATTGCCCTTCAGATTGAACCTTTGCCAATGCTTCAGTCTTCAGTTATTCAGACTCTACTATTCTAATGCACGTCTTCAAGGACTTGATCGTAGTGTCTTGTTGGGTGTTGCTCATTGACTGGTAGAGTTAACACTACGATCTTGAAGAGTGTTGATTGGATCTTCAATGTAGAACACCTCTTCCTTGTATTGTGCAGTGCTTCAATACTTCTGTTTGCCTCGACTGTTCTCAGAGACTAATGGCCTAATTCCTTGCTTTGGTCCACTTCTGAATATCAAGACACTTCAGATTTGTGGCGCGTCCAGCTTGCTTTCTCCTTGTGATCTCCCTTTCTCTTATCATCAATGAACTGACCCTGCACTTAATCACTTTAGCCTTGCTCTTCAGAGAATGGTGACGGTATCTCGGTTCACCTTCCACCAGTTCCTTCTTTGTTTGGCAAACACTACGATCTTGGTTGCTTCCGAGATCGTTGACTCTTGTTCACTTGATAGCTACTGCATTAGCTGACTTTCCTTAGTCAGCTTCTGAAGTCTTCTTTGGATCTCTTTGTGGAAGACTTCATCACGAATGGACTTACAACTCAATCTTGATGCTTATTGGGTTAGTGCTTAGATCTTCTATTAGCATGCATGCCATTCGTTGAGTGCTCTCTGGTTTCCTTGGATGTAGCTTGCAGCTTGAACCAGAGGCTTCGTTCCTTTGGATATTCTAGGAGTGCTCATTTGTTGAGAACCGTATATGCTCTACGATTACGCTTGGCTTGTACTTGTGAGCACTTACATTGAGGTCGTGAATTACGCACTCTCTACAATTCGACTTGGTGGTGCGAGACCTACGATCCCAGAGATCGGATCTTGACACTCTACGATTTACGCCTTGTGCTTGTTGTCTTCATCCCGATCTTTCTTGACTCACGATCTCTCTGCATGTAATCAATAGACTCTCGAACTTCGAGTGTGATCTCGATCCTTAACTTGGCTTTGGCATCGATGGAGACTACGACTGACGAGTGTAGTCTACGTTCTGTCTTGGCTTCGACGGATGGCCGATCGGCTCAGAAAGGCGGTTGTCTCTACGATTCTGAACATAACTTCCTTAACACACTACGATCCTGAGAAAGCTCTACTCGATACACTACGATCCTTCTTTGTTTCCCCTGGCAGTCTACGAACTCCGAGATCTACTATCTTGCATACTCCTATTCTGCCTCGATAGCTCTCGAGTTAACCTTGACTCACTGGCGACTACGACTTACAGCAAAGTGCTCGGCGATCGACTAGCCTATCTATTACATCATAAGATCAACCTAACAAGCTTGATCTTTCTATATTTATAGTCCTTGTACATCATTTCTTTTAAGGACTTTACAAAATTTGTTTTTTACTTATGTAGGATCAACATAACATATTTGATCAATTCATTCTAAGTCCTTGTACATATATTTCTATTATCTATCAAAGGACTTTACAGCTTTTCTTAATGCAAGCATATTTGCATATTCATTCATATATATATATATATATATATATATATATATCATAATCAAATTATATATTAAATAGGAATATCATTCACATGATTATTCCTGACAATCTCCCCCTATTTGATTATGACAAAAATAATAAGTGCATATGCATGTTATGAATGAATCTTATATACAGTGAGCAGCTGTATTTCTAAAATAGATAATCATGAATGTCATTTATATTGATATGGCAATTTATATATTCAGACATTGTAACAACCCGATATTTTCTATATAAATAAATCATAAATTTTGCGTATAATTTTTTTTTTTTTTTATTTATTAAAAATAAATATGAATGATATGTGCCAAGGTAATGTGTAATTATAATTATATGTTTGATAAATAAAATTTAAGTATTACATTATTAATTGTAAATAATTTTATTTTAGAAATATTGGTTATTATAAGTGATATTTTTATAGTAATTAATTCTATATTAGAAATGTTTTATTAATTATTTTTCCATGAAATTATATGTTTATATTATTCAAATAATATATGAAATGATTTTAGAATAATTATAATAATTATTTCATTATATAAATTTGTTCGAGGATATTAAGTTAATTATTTTAACTTAATGATATGAATAAATCAGATATGGAATCCAAACCCTAATTTTGGGTTTTGATCAAGGAATGATAGTAATATTATAATATTATAATATTTTGATTTTTCGATGCTATAATAATGTCTTTGTAAAAAATTTTATCTTATTGATGGTTGGTCAATTATGGTATATTGATTAAACCCCAAGATTAATTGATTTAACTCATTTATCAATTTAAATGGGAAACTTACATTTATTAAATATTTGGGTTATATGATATATGTTATGTGTTACTTGAGGATATGCTAATTAGAAAACCCTACTTATTAAATTAAAACCCTAATTATATCTCGAATTTTTAATAAACCTAATCAGGAAATTTAAACCAGGAGGTATGATTTGTCAAGAATTGTATTCTTTGTGATTAAAGGTCATGTATAATATGTTTTATATCACTTAATAAATAAACCTAATTAGTGATTTAAAAATAATGATTAAAACCCTAATTGCGAAATTAAAACCCTAACTGATATTTAGGAACCCTAACTGATAATTGTAAACCTTAATTGCTTAAGTGGCAAGGTTAATTATGTTATTAAACTCTAATAATCATGATTAATGTAATTAGAAACCCTAATTACAAGTTGTAAACTCTAATTACAAATTGTTAAAACTAATTAGTAAATTATTAAACCCTAATTACTAAACTAAAACCCTAATTTAGTAATTAAAAACCCTAATAGTAATTTGGTAACCCTAATTACCAAAAGAATAAACCCTAATTGCTAAATTAGCAAAAGTCGATGATAAGTATATGATCTAAACCCTAATATTCTTTGTATAAAGTAATTAGAAAATTAATCTAATTAACAAACCTAAATTGTCTAATTTTAGAAACAAAAATTTAGTTATTTTATATTATTATTTTTGTAATAAACCATAAATGTTAAATCCTAAATTTGGAATCCTAGACTTTTGCTAAAATTGGCTCAAACCCTAAATCCTAAACCAAACCCTAACCACAAGGGTTTGGCAATTACCAAAATACCATTAATTTGTCATGCCAAATGACCTTTTGCCCCTAATTGGATTATTAAGTACTAGACTAGGTTTTGACAATTGTTATGAGTTGTTGGCTAACCCTAACAACTCTACACCCTAAAATTGAATGACAACTTGACAACATATCTCAAAGAATTCATGCATCTATGATGTACATTTAAGGATTGAGAGAGAGAAAATGTTATTTTGTTGCCCAAATCTTCACTAAGCTCATACTTGACCTCTCTCTCTAAAGCCAACGAAAATCTCTAGCATTTCAAATCCCCAATCCAAGCCCCATCGATCACCATACCAAATCAAACAACACAAAATCAGATTTTGGACATCAAAGGTACAAAAACCTTAGCTTGAATCTGTCAAATTTTTGTTGTTTGATGTTAGAATTTATTATTAAAACATATTGTTTATAAATTATTATGACGATCCGGGTTGGTTTTAGATAGATCCATATCATCAAAATCTTGAATTGGGTTTTGAAAAATCGAAAATTTTTTTGTGTCGATTGACAAGCAAATGTCAGGCCTCTGTAATCTTTGTATGTTAACTATTTTTGTTGTTTAAAGCTTTGAACTTGTAGTCTGGTATGTCCTCTTTAACCTAGATCAAGAATCATGCATAAATCCGTATTATATTGCAAGTTATTAACGGTCAAATACCGTTGACCGGCATTGACTGGAACTTTCTAGGCAGTCAAGAACTTGCCCAGATTCGTCTGACAGGAAGTTCAATGGCTCAGATCCTGCTTGTTGTTAATTTTTTGTTAATTTGTTGGATCTATGTTGTATCCGGTATCTGAGTACATTTTTATGCCTTAAAATCTCCTTTTAATCGTAGGGGAATTAGTAATCTATGGTCAAACCGGACTGCACGAACATGAAAAGCTATTTTACGGGTAACCCGGAAAAACACTTGAACATAATAAATCGACATGGTTTGACCGAGTTGAATCTGGCTATTGTATTGTTGTTTTAGTGATGTTTTGTGATGGATCTATAGTATTACACGTGGTTTATATTCGCGACTTTGAAATCACTAAATCATATCATATCTTACAAGTTGTGGAAGCCCAAAAGCGAAGCAAGTCGAATCTATTCTTCATTTACGGGTAACCCGGAAAATGAAGAAACGACTCAACGACTTGTTCGTGGCTCCAGATCTACTTTGTTATAGGTTGTTTGGTCATTTTAATTGTTGTACCTTGTAGTCGTGCATTAGTACTACAATATCGGAATGATAGCATGCTCAGTAACATCAGGATATGACCAGAAATCTTGGTCAAACTCGATACCTTGTTCACTGCTATAAAAATCTGGGTTTCATCAAGAACATGAAGAACACCTATAGCGACGGTTCTGTCGCTATAGGCAGTCTTCAGCGACAGTTTTATTTATAATTTCCGAAAATTAAAACAAAAATTGATAAAAAGGGTTTTTAATTATTAAGAATACAAAATAAATTATTAAAAATAATTTTAAATTCTGAAAATTATATTTTAATTATTTTAAATATATTTCATAAATATTTAATATTTTTGGAATATTAAAAGTATTTAATTTATTTAATTATAATATTAAATAAATTATTTAAAAATGATTTAAATACATGAAAAATTATTAAAATTATATTATGATATATGAAAATATTTTAAGTTATCTACAATGACTTTTAATATTTTATGATAATTTTCATTAATAAATTAATATTAATGATAGTTAAGTTATTTAGTAAATGAATTAAATAAATAAATTAAAAATGATTTTATTATATTAAAAATCATTTTAAATAATAATAAGGTATTTAAGAATATTTTAAGTCATAAAATATAACTTTTAATATGTAATGGTTAATTTCATTAATTAATAATGATATTAAAATTATTTAATTATATTAAATAAATTAGTTTAAAAATGATTTTATTATTTTAAAAAAAATATTTTAAATGAAAATAAAGTGTTTAAAAATATTTTAAGTTATAAAATATAACTTTTAATATTTAAAAGAATAATTTCGTTAATAATTTAATATTAATGATATTTATTTAATAATTAATGATATTAAATTTATTTAATAATTATATTAAATAAATAGTTTTAAAATGGTTTTATTAATTTAAAAATTATTTAAAAGGGATAAAATGAATTAAAAGTATTTTAAGTTATAATTAATGACTTTTAATATTTAGATAAATAGTTCATTAATATTTAAATATTAATGGTAATTATTTAATAATGATTTTAAATGTTTTAAAAATCATTTAAAGGTAATATAAATGTTTTAAAAAAAATAGTTTAAGTTATAACTTAATATTTTGGCAATGGTTTCATTAATAATTTATTATTAATTAAATATTAATGATAATAGAATTGTTTATTATTTAAATCATTTAATAATGATTACGATATTTCAAAAATTATGATAAATGGTAATAATTGTTTAAAAATTTTTATAAAGGCAATGAAAAATAGTGCTGTTGGTGTTTAAAATATCAAATGAATATTGAACAATTTATTTAGAGTCTTAGACTCGATAATTACTCGATAAGGTTGTCGGTGGTAGATATATTTAGAAATTGATCTGCAGATAGATTGACTTGATAAGTGAATTATTTGTGATTCAATGGTGTTAAAATTATGGGACAATGTGATTAGGAATGTCTTTGTTGCAATAAGCGGTATTATATGATATATTATTCTAATCGAATGATGATCTATTTAATGATAGGACTTGATAGAAAAGATATATCTAAGTTGTAATTAGCAGACAATGCAAGTATCTAAACCTTTGCATTTACTTTATGCTAAGGACATGCGTAAAGATAATATCTAAACTATTCATTTCAATTGTTCAAATATTTCAACCTTTGTATATACTTATGCAATGATTACGTATAAGTAAGCTATTAAACAATAATTGTTGTACAATTTCCTTTATTACATTCGTTAATTTCTATAACATGGTTAGCAAGTGTCCTCACTTGGATAATCATTATATTTTATCACATGTTGATACATACTTATAGTTGCTTAGTATGTATACCTTGAAATAAAGGTAAATCTAAGCTATTTGATCCGACTAGACATATATTTAAAGTTGTTGTTGAACAAGATAAAACTTATCCAACCGAATTGTTTTGGTATGGATTCAAGGTATTATGAACATCCCAATCATGGGAAATATTTATGCTTATTCTACTACGGACAAAGGATGAACGATAATATCGTTCTAGCAATGTAGTATTGATCAATGACAGGCATAACGGGTGATCACCCCGTGTTCGTAAAAATGACGGTTTCTGAGATGAAGTTACGCTTAAACCTTTTCAAAAATATAAAACAATGTTCACGATCATCAAATGATCATCATTTATATTACATACGTAGTTTCAAAATTTAAAATTTAAAATGACATGTTATTGATTATCGGTCCGGTTTACTTCACAACTATTGATCCGTTGTAGAAGTTTCGTTCAAAAAAATATTTAATCTTTCATTAAGCGATATTGTTGATATTACTTCTTTGGGCACTCAAATGCTCATTCTTGCTTAATTTAAATGTTTTCGACTAAGTGTGAGCAAACCGAAGGATCTCGCCAAGAACAAGGGAAAAGGAAAGTTCTTTGAATGAATGTTTAAGCTATTCTATGTAATAGTCTAACTTTATGATAAGGATGATAAGTACTACTATTATTATCATGTAACGAATGTTTAAAGGTTTAGATTGGGAATTAAACTCGATAATATGTAAATAAAATTTGAAAATCTATATTATTATTAATATTATTAGTATTATTCCGCTCATAGAAATGGTATCGTGAAGTCTGCAGGAGTTCGGGTTTCACGTATCCGGATTCGGGGACTTTACAGAATGGTATTAGAGCTATAGGGTTAGAAACCTTAGGTGGGATAGACTTTAGGCTATAACCTTAGATCATAGGAAATGTTGAAAATATAAATAACTCATATAGAGTTTAAAAGTAGATGAATCGAGATAAATTCATCGTCAAACAAACTAAAAGATAACTTATATAAAACCCTTATGTGTTATGTGTATATAATTTATGCTAATCAGGATAATTTATATGTGTAGATGTCAGGTGAAAAAGGATTAGGATACCCTTGGATCATAAAGAAGAAGCCGATATCAAAGCCGATAATTTGAAATAGAGGCTCAAAGTGAAAGCAACCTCGATGAGGTGGTTATAGTGGAGAATATCGCATCAGATCAGGAAATGGTGGAACTAGCAAGCGGTGATTGAGACCTTTGAAGTTGGAGCCGATCAAGCATCAACGAAGTGCGAGAATCATGGACCGAGTTTCCTCTTTGGAGCAGTTGTGGGAAATAGAAAAATTATTAAATAGTCAATTGCAGAAAGCATTAATTGAAACCATGGAAGAACAAGATAAGCTTAAAATCCAAATTGACCAACTAGGAGCTAAAAGCAACAAGTCATGTATGTACCAAACCAAAAAGGAAAAAGAAAAATAAATGATCGTGATCGATAACAACCAAAGGAACTTTAAACACATAGAAAAGTGTACAAATTGTGACAAGAAGCATGAAGGCGTAATGCGGAAAGGGAAAATGTTTGCTACAATTGCGGTCATGGGGACATTTTTCTCTTGGTGTCCCAATCAAAGCGGTGTATACATTTTATTTGTGGAATAGAAGGTCATCGAGCAAAGGGATGTCCACAATCAAGAAAAAGGCGTAGTGAATAGGTAGTATAGGTTCTGTGGTGTAGGTTTGTTTAATATTATATGTGTGCTTAGTATGTTTGTGTAATATAATATTCTCCCCTTTTGTGTTAATCAAAGTTGTAAATCCCGACTCTTGTGGTCACAAAGGATAGTATTATGGGCTATATTATGTAAATTACTTTGAATTAATGAAAATGAACTCATGTTTGGGTAATGAAACAAGTTTAATATATTAAACTTATATGATAAGGTTTAGAATGTAAGTTAAATTATGTTTTATTTAACCAGATAATGCCGCCTCGACGAAAAACTCGAAATCAAAGGGCAGAAGAATCTATCAACAACGTTGAAGGACAACCACAACCAGATCAATGCAGCAATTCGCAAACATGGTAGCTCAAGCCATGCAACGAGGAACGACAGTATACCGGGAACCAATGGGACAATCGCTTAGCAAACTTCAAGGACTTTAAAGTCGTAGGACCTCCGAATTTAGAGGTACTGGTGACCTGTAGAAGCCCAAACTTGGGTTAAAGAAATAGAAAAGGCGTTTGTAATAGCTAGGGTGGTGAGGGCAAAGACCTCTTTGCCACCTACATGATGAAGGAGAGGCAAATTTTTGGTGGGAAGCGAATCAGCGAAGTTTGGGAAGGTGTAGTTGCTTGGGAAAGGTTTAAAACAACATTTTTGAAAACTACTTTTCATCTAGCATTGAGGCTAGGATGGAAGTAAAATTTCTTGAATTAAAACAAGAGAATATGATCACATTGCGGAATATGCCATAAAATTTAATGAATTAGCTAGGTTCGCCTCATCAAGTCGAATCGGAGGCTAGAAAGCGCTGAAGGTTTGATTGGGATTAAAACCACGGCTCTACAACAAGGTGGCAGTGTTGCAAATCCTACATTTGGCACTCATGGAGAAAGCACTTATCATTTGAGGAGGAAGTGAGGCCATGAGCCTTTACAACAAAGAAAGGAGGAACAAGGGAAAAGTTGAGGGCCCCGGGAAGGTGGAAGCAAATCTGGGAATAGGAGGGATAAGAGGAAGGTGAACAACTTTGGAAGGGTGCAGGTAAAACAAGAAGGTGTAAATAAGAAATAGTTGGTGCAATGTGGGAATTGTGGGAAAAATCATTTATGGGAATGTCTAAAGGAAAATTCGCATGTTTCAAGTGTGGGAAGGAGGGCCATATCTCTCCTTGCCCCAATTCTAAGACAATTGGTGGGTGTTTTACATGCGGATCAAAGGATCATAGGGTGAGGCGTCCAAGAAAAGGAAAGCGGAGGTAGCAAGTGTGAACATGGGGAAAAAGCGGCGGAACTTTGGCAATCAGGACCAACTTCATCCAAAGAAGCCCAAGCGAAATCTCTGCCAAGGGTCTTCAACATGATGATCCAAGACACGGTGGCGGTGGCGGTGGGACTCCAGTACTTTTCAGTATAACTTTTATTTTCATATATATAATTTTTCTAGTTATAGTAAATAATTTTATAATAAAATTTGAAGGAAGAATTTGAGTTCTTTTAGAAATCAAATTTCCGTATAATCAGAAAGACAAGCTTTACGTAAATAGTTAAAAAACAGTCTGATCGAGTGATCAAGATCTACCGCAACGATTGAGAATGTCATGTACCCTCGTAGGTATAGGTTTTAAAGTGGTGATTCCGGGGACGGAATCTTTATAAGGGAGGGTGAATGTAACAACCCGATATTTTCTATATAAATAAATCATAAATTTTGCGTATAAATTTTTTTTTTTTATTAAAAATAATTATGAATGATATGTGCCAAGGTAATGTGTAATTATAATTATATGTTTGATAAATAAAATTTAAGTATTACATTATTAATTGTAAATAATTTTATTTTAGAAATATTGGTTATTATAAGTGATATTTTTATAGTAATTAATTCTATATTAGAAATGTTTTATTAATTATTTTTCCATGAAATTATATGTTTATATTATTCAAATAATATATGAAATGATTTTAGAATAATTATAATAATTATTTCATTATATAAATTTGTTCAGGATATTAAGTTAATTATTTTAACTTAATGATAACAGATAAATCAGATATGGAATCCAAACCCTAATTTTGGGTTTTGATCAAGGAATGATAGTAATATTATAATATTATAATATTTTGATTTTTCAGTGCTATAATAATGTACTGTAAAAAAATTGTACTGTTGATGGTTGGTCAATTATGGTATATTGACCAAACCCTAGCATTAATTGATTTAACTCTGTTTATCAATTTAAATGGGAAACTTACGACTGTTAAATATTTGGGTTATATGATATATGTTATGTGTTACTTCAGGATATGCTAATTAGAAAACCCTACTTATTAAATTAAAACCCTAATTATATACGAATTTTTATAAAACCTAATCAGGAAATTTAAATAGGAGGTATGATTTGTCAAGAATTGTATTCTTTGTGATTAAAGGTCATGTATAATATGTTTTATATCACTTAATAAATAAACCTAATTAGTGATTTAAAAATAATGATTAAAACCCTAATTGCGAAATTAAAACCCTAACTGATATTTAGGAACCCTAACTGATAATTGTAAAACTTAATTGCTTAAGTGGCAAGGTTAATTATGTTATTAAACTCTAATAATCATGATTAATGTAATTAGAAACCCTAATTACAAGTTGTAAACTCTAATTACAAATTGTTAAAACTAATTAGTAAATTGTTAAACCCTAATTACTAAACTAAAACCCTAATTTAGTAATTAAAAACCCTAATAGTAATTTGGTAACCCTAATTACCAAAAGAATAAACCCTAATTGCTAAATTAGCAAAGTCAATGATAAGTATATGATCTAAACCCTAATGTTACTGTATAAAGTAATTAGAAAATTAATCTAATTAACAAACCTAAATTGTCTAATTTTAGAAACAAAAATTTAGTTATTTTATATTATTATTTTTGTAATAAACCATAAATGTTAAATCCTAAATTTGGAATCCTAGACTTTTGCTAAAATTGGCTCAAACCCTAAACCCTAAACCAAACCCTAACCCTAAGGGTTTGGCAATTACCCAAAATACCATTAATTTGTCATGCCAAATGACCTTTTTGCCCCTAATTGGATTATTAAGTACTAGACTAGGTTTTGACAATTGTTATGAGTTGTTGGCTAACCCTAACAACTCTACACCTTAAAATTGATGACAACAAACAACATATCTCAAACAATTCATGCATCTATGATGTGTACATTAAGGATTGAGAGAGAGAAAATGTTATTTTGTTGCCCAAATCTTCACTAAGCTCATACTTGACCCTCTCTCTCTAAAGCCAACGAAAATCTCTAGCATTTGGTCCCCAATCCAAGCCCCACGATCACCATACCAAATCAAAGAACACAAAATCAAATTTTGGACATCAAAGGTACAAAACCTTAGCTTGAATCATCAGAATTTTTGTTGTTTGATGTTAGAATTTATTGTTAAAACATGTTTTTATAAGTTATTATGACGATGCGGGTTGGTTTTAGATAGATCCATATCATCAAAATCTTTGAATTGGGTTTTGAAAAATCGGAAAATTTTGTTGTTGTTGACGACAAGCAAATGTCGAGGCCTCTGTAATCTTTGTATGTTAACTATTTTTGTTGTTTAAAGCTTTGAACTTGTAGTGCGGTATGTCCTCTTTAACCTAGATCAAGAATCATGCATAAATCAGTATTATATTGCAAGTTATTAACGGTCAAATACCGTTGGCCTAAGATTTATTCGGAACTTTTCAGGCGATCGAGAACTTGCCTGATTAAATCGATAGGAAGTTGATGGCTCGAGATCACGCTTGTTGTTAATTTTTTGTTAATTTGTTGGATCTATGTTGTGATCGGTATCTGAGTACATTTTATGCCTTAAAATCTCCTTTTAATCGGTAGGGAATTAGTAATCTATGGTCAAACCGGACGAGACGAACATGAAAAGCTATTTTACGGGTAACCCGGAAAAACACTTGAACATAATAAATCGACATGGTTTACCGAGTTGAATCTGGCTATTGTATTGTTGTTTTAGTGATGTTTTGTGATGGATCTATAGTATTACACGTGGTTTATATTCGCGACTTTGAAATCACTAAATCATATCATATCTTGCAAGTTGTGGAAGCCCAAAACGAGCCAGTCGAACTGTTCTTCATTTCTGGGTAACCCAGAAAATGAAGAACAGCTCTGACAGCTTGTTCGTGGCTCCAGATCTACTTTGTTATAGGTTGTTTGGTCATTTTAATTGTTGTACCTTGTAGTCGTGCATTAGTACTACAATATCGGAATGATAGCATGCTCAGTAACATCAGGATATGACCAGAAATCTTGGTCAAACTCGATACCTTGTTCACTGCTATAAAAATCTGGGTTTCATCAAGAACATGAAGAACACCTATATATGACAGTTACATCATTATATAAGCGATCTTCAATGACAGTTTTATTTATAATTTAGAAAATTAAAACAAAAATTGATAAAAGGGTTTTAATTATTAAGAATACAAAATAAATTATTAAAAATAATTTTAAATTACGAAAATTATATTTTAATTATTTTAAATATATTTCATAAATATTTAATATTTTTGGAATATTAAAAGTATTTAATTTATTTAATTATAATATTAAATAAATTATTTAAAAATGATTTAAATACATGAAAAATTATTAAAATTATATTATGATATATGAAAATATTTTAAGTTATCTACAATGACTTTTAATATTTTATGATAATTTTCATTAATAAATTAATATTAATGATAGTTAAGTTATTTAGTAAATGAATTAAATAAATAAATTAAAAATGATTTTATTATATTAAAAATCATTTTAAATAATAATAAGGTATTTAAGAATATTTTAAGTCATAAAATATAACTTTTAATATGTAATGGTTAATTTCATTAATTAATAATGATATTAAAAATTATTTAATTATATTAAATAAATTAGTTTAAAATGATTTTATTATTTTAAAAAAAATTATTTTAAATGAAAATAAAGTGTTTAAAAATATTTTAAGTTATAAAATATAACTTTTAATATTTAAAAGAATAATTTTGTTAATAATTTAATATTAATGATATTTATTTAATAATTAATGATATTAAATTTATTTAATAATTATATTAAATAAATAGTTTTAAAATGGTTTTATTAATTTAAAAATTATTTAAAAAGGGATAAAAATGAATTAAAAGTATTTTAAGTTATAATTAATGACTTTTAATATTTAGATAAATAGTTCATTAATATTTAAATATTAATGGTAATTATTTAATAATGATTTTAAATGTTTTAAAAATCATTTAAAGGTAATATAAATGTTTTAAAAAAATAGTTTAAGTTATAACTTAATATTTTGGCAATGGTTTCATTAATAATTTATTATTAATTAAATATTAATGATAATAGAATTGTTTATTATTTAAATCATTTAATAATGATTCTGATATTTCAAAAATTATGATAAATGGTAATAATTGTTTAAAAATTTTTATAAGGCAATGAAAAATAGTGCGGCGGGTGTTTGAAATATCCAAATGAATATTGAACAACTGTTTAGAGTTTTAGACTCGATAATTACTCGATAAGGTTGTCGGTAGACCGATATATTTCAGAAATTGATCTAGATAGATTGACTTGATAAGTGAATTATTTGTGATTCAATGGTGTTAAAATTATGTGACAATGTGATTAGGAATGTGCTGACTGCAATAAGCAGTATTATATGATATATTATTCTAATCAGACAATAATCTATTTAATGATAGGACTTGATAGAAAAGATATATCTAAGTTGTGTAAGCAGCAGACAAGGCAAGTATCTAAGCCTTTGCATTTACTTTATGCTAAGGACATGCGTAAGATAATATCTAAACTATTCATTTCAATTGTTCAAATATTTCAACCTTTGTATATACTTATGCAATGATTCTGTATAAGTAAGCTATTAAACAATAATTGTTGTACAATTTCCTTTATTCTGTTAATAGTGATCAAGTTATTTATTCTGTTCGTTAATTTCTATAACATGGTTAGGCAAGTGTCCTCACTTGGATAATCATTATATTTTATCACATGTTGATACATACTTATAGTTGCTTAGTATGTATACCTTGAAATAAAGGTCGTCTAAGCTATTTGATCCAGCTAGACATATATTTAAAGTTGTTGTTGAACAAGATAAAACTTATCCAACCGAATTGTTTTGGTATGGATTCAAGACTGTTATGAACATCCCAATCATGGGAAATATTTATGCGCTTCACGGAGACAAAGGATGAGCGATAATATCGTTTCTAGCAATGTAGTATTGATCAATCTGAGGCATAGCAGGGCCGATCACCCTGCGTGCTAGTAAGAAATGACGGTTTCTGAGATGAAGTTCGCTTAAACCTTTTCAAAAATATAAAACAATGTTCACACGATCGTCAAATGATCATCATTTATATTCATACGTAGTTTCAAAAATTTAAAATTTAAAATGACATGTTATTGATTATCGGTCGATTTACTTCACAACTATTGATCCGTTGTAGAAGTTTCGTTCAAAGAAAATATTTAATCTTTTCAAATTTAAGCGATATTGTTGATATTACTTCTTTGGGCACTCAAATGCTCATTCTTGCTTAATTTAAATGTTTTCGACTAAGTGTGAGCAAACAAGAAGGATCTGCCAAGAACAAAGGAAAAGGAAAGTTCTTTGAATGAATGTTTAAGCTATTCTATGTAATAGTCTAACTTTATGATAAGGATGATAAGTACTACTATTATTATCATGTAACGAATGTTTAAAGGTTTCGTACTTGGGAATTAAACTCTGATAATATGTAAATAAAATTTGAAAATCTATATTATTGTTAATATTATTAGTATTATTCCGCTCATAGAAATGGTATCGTGAAGTACCGAGTTCGGGTTTCACGTATCCGGATTCGGGGACTTTACAGACATTCTACATCATGGATCCAGAACATACCTAACAGGTTAGAGATGTACCTCCTTGGCTCATGTATGTTTCCAGGATGCTTGTTGATCACCTACTCGACTGTTTTTTCTTCTTGCTCTTGCTCCCCCTCAGACTCTGCAATCTTGTTATCATCATCTTCTGGCTCCCCCTTAGATGATGACTCTTTATCTGCAGCTTCTTTCTTCTTTCTTTGACTTCTTCTCCCTTAACCCTCTGCTCTTACTTTGATGCTTCATGCTCCTCTTCTTTCTATGCCTCTTTTTCTCCCCCTTTTTGTCATCAATCATTTGAGAGAGCTGCTCAATGTTGGACATAAGCTGCTCCATTATGTAGGAGGAGTTGGCAACTTCAAACTTGAGTTCTTTGGCCCACTCAAGTTACTGTTGAGAAAAAGCGCTTTAAGTCGTCAATCTTGTCAGAGAGGGCTTCGATCTGCTCTGCATTGTCCTTCTGAATTTATAGAGCTTCTGCCTTCTGATCTTGTATGGCCTTCTGATAGATGCTATCTCTCTCTTGGAGTTTGAGCGATATCTCTCACCATAATGACTTGAATTACTTTTGAAGAGAGTCATCCCTTTTCTTTGTAAACACGTGACTCTGCAGTGAGTAGAGATATCTTCCTACTTAGATCATCAGAACTCTTTTGTAGTTCTTGCTCCAAAGTAATTTGATCCTTTTGTTGGGCAGCAGCTGGTTGAGTATCAGTTTAGACTCTATGATTTTCATCCTTAGATAGATTTTCAAAGGTCTGGAGAATCTGGATAATCGTTGAGTTCCAATCACTGGTTGAGGTTGAGGATGAGGAAATGTCTGATAGTAGTGCTTGAGCATAATGAGGCTTCTGGTTTTGGGCTAGAACATCATCAGCAGTGGAGTGACTAGATTCTACGGTAACCTCCTTTGTCATGTTTCTTCTCCCTTGAGAGTCCACTCTACGATCGTAGGGGATGTAGAGATTTTTAGCATGACGATAGACCTTGAAGTGGGGTTGGTCTTTGATCAGTTTAGTGGCAAAATTCTTTACTCTTGGAAAGTTTTGAGCCACCAGTTCCACACTTGGAAACTGCTTGTAACACCAACTGAAGTAGCTTCCATCTTTTTCAGCGTGGGCCTTGAGCCATGGCATCCACCGGAAGAACCATCTCATTAGCATTTCATCAGGATTATAGAGGATGGTCGAGCAGTCTAGCTCCATGTTGTTCCAGCTTTTGGCTATATCAAAGGTAGTCATTCTTACTACCTTGAGTTGCTCATTTCTATACCTCACCCATCTTTCTGATGGAGCATCTGGTAAGTCATTTGAAACTTCCACTATAATCCTTATGCTAAATCTTGCAGGAGAGAGAATTGGATAATCTTCTTGTTCGTCTGCTTCTTGAGGTGCAGAACCAGAATCTTCTTCAATCTCTTCTCTCTCGGAGCCTGAACTTTCTTGATCATTTTCAGCAGAGAATTCCTCTTGCTGTATTTCATTCTCAGAACCTTCTTGAAAGAAGATCTTCTTGATTCATCTTCTTCATTCTTTGGTTTCTTCTTGACATTTTCTCCACAGGATCTGACTCATCATCACTCAATTCAATGATGGCATTTGATTGACCACTACTTCTTTTGGAGGCAAACTTGGCTTGCAGTCTGTAGCTTTTCCTTCTTCTTGGAGGTTCAGGTTTGGGAGAGTCAGACTCTTCTTCTTCTTCAGACTCTGACTTCTCTGGTTCAGCAGACAGACTTCTTTGAGGTTGACCTTTGGCGAGAGCAGATTCTTCTTCTGTCATCTCATCAACTCTTGATCCAGCAAGGTGGCTATCTAGATTGGTGGGGGAAAGTTCTTCTTCTTCAGACACAACATTACTTGACCTATCATCTTGGGTCATTGGGGCAGTTGCATTTGGGGAAGCAATTTGGTCATCTTGGATTTCTTCTTTATCATCAGAGTAACTACTCTGAGAATTAGCCACTGGGCTTGCACATTTCTCTTCTTGATGAATCTTTGAATTTCCATACATTAATCCAAACTTCTTCTTCATTTCTTTGGATCGTCTCATGAGGACTTCGGCCTTGACATCGCTTTTCTTCTCTTTCTTGACTCTCGTCCCTTTCTTCAACAGAGGTACTATTTTGGGAAGGCGAGGTGGTTTGTCTTCCACCTTAGCTTTCTTATTGATAGGCCCTTGAAGCGACTGTTGCTTCTCCTCTTTGTTGTGTCAACAGTTAGAGCTCTTTCTTCTTCAACTTTTTCTTTGATGGAGAGACTCCTTGGTGGGGCCTTGGCTTTCTTCTTATCACCAGCTTTCTCCACACCTTTTGATTTCTTTCTGGATGGTGTGATTTCTGCTGGTGCAGAGTCATCAGACTCAGAGCTCTCTGCCTCTTCTATCTTCCTCTTCTTTGTAGAGGCCCTACTGTTGCTCCCAGCTGTCAGCCTTTTGTTCTCCTTAGGGTTCTTCTTCCAGTTCACAAATAATTGTGGAGACATCACTTTGTGCACATTCAAAGTTTCTCCCTCATCATCCTTAATTTTCCCTCTTAGCTTCTTCTTCAGTACAATACTCAGCAGCCTTCCATGAAACACCTTGGTCAGGGGTTTTTCAGTGGACTTCTTCTTCTCAGCCTTATCTACCCACTTAGAGATCTGATCGAACAAGATAGCTCCAAAGTCGATTTATTTCTTCAGAACTATTGCTGAAATTATTTTCAATTGTTGGTCAATCACTGTGTCATATGTAGTGTTCTTGCACAGTATGCACTTTCCAACTATTTCAGCAAGGAATTCATACTCTTCAGGAAACTCCTTCTTCTTCATGTCTTTAAAACTAGGGTTTCTTTGGTACCCCATAACCTCCTTTGCTTGTTCAGTATTGACATTATCAAGGTTCTTCAGCCCATGGTTAGGAAAACCTAGGCATTGATTGAGGTCAAAAGATTTTAACTTCGGTGACCTTTAACCTTGGTAGTAAGGGTTTTTGAGTTGATGGGCGTTTGAGTAGAATTCTTTAACCGGTCGATGTAGACTCGAGTATTTGCCTCGAGGCATTACGAGAATCGACTTTCTTCACAAGCTCGAGAATATCCACGAACTTCTTTTGGATTTCTCAAACGATTTGGTTCTAAAATTTGAATGCCGTTGATTACTTGCAGTTTTCCATTTTGAGTAGTTCTAAGAATGTGGGTATCTGATTTAGATATGTTTATAAGAGATGGCTGAGTGTAATTTGGTAAGGCTCTGGAGGGTTAACTGATTTTGGCTCTTGAGAGGATTCTAGGGTTTGAAAATTGGAGGGAGAAAGGTTCAATATCTTTTGGTAACTGTCTGCAGATTTGAAATTGTCTTTAAGGCAGTTCCTTTTAACTCTGCATAATCAGTGATGTGTCAATCGTCCATTGGTTGCACGATGCCCAGTAATGAGCTGTAACTCCCCATAACTTTTCAGTTAGATGTTTCCTTTTAGAAGAGTAGTCGTTTAAAGCGGCGTGGCTCTGACAGATTGACTTTTGATTCGTGTAGAGTAGCATGATAAGTCGACTATGGACTCTCTGATTCCTTTGTTGACTCAACGATCAACTTTTAAGAGATCTTTGCGATGGATGGCTTTGTCTTTTCTCCTTACTTTGATGCAGCATAGCTCAATCACTGATGTATTCGAACTTATCTCCTTAACTTGAATAGTTTATCAAATATCTCATTTTCCAAGCTCCTTGTGAACTGGAGTACCCTTTGGTAGGACTATGATCGTCGAGTTGTATTCTACGATCGCTGAGGTTGTGCAATGATCCTTGAGGTAGCACTATGATCGTTGAGGTTGCACTGCAATCGTTTAGTTCTTTTCAAACTCGACTCTACGATCGTTGACTGACTTGGTCCTTGAGATGAACTTGATCAAGCATTCTGTAACAACCCGATATTTTCTATATAAATAAATAAGAAATTTTGCGTATAATTTTTTTTAATTTTATTTTAAGGATGAGGATTTGTACAAGATAATGTGTATATTTATTTATGTGATAAATAAAAATATATTTATTACATAAATATTTACAAATAAATTTATTTTAGAATTATTGATTATTATAAAGTATATTCTTATAATAATTAATTTTAAGATAGAAATATTTTTATTAATTATTTTTTCATGAAAATATAAGCATATATTATTTAAATAATATATGAAATGATTTTAGAATAATTATAATAATTATTTTATTATATGAATTTTAGTACTGATTATTAAGTTAATTATTTTACCTTAATTATTAAGGTTAAATATGAAAGAATAAATTAGATATGGAATCCAAACCCAAATTTTGGATTATTGTCAAGGTATGAGAATAATAATATAATATTAATTATATTTTAATTTTTGATCTTTATGAATATGTCTTTGTATATTCATTGCCTCTTTTATAGTTCTTATAAAAGAGCTCTAACTCATGCAAGTATACAATTCGTCAACAAGTAATCTGAGTAAGTAAAGTATCGATCCCACGAGAGAAAGTTGTTAACTTTAGACTACTATGCATTAATTAACTCACTATATTTATATGCTAAGACTATAAACTTAATTGTTGATTTGAATCATTTATAATTACCAACTAAAAATAAGAATATAAACAAATTAAATATGATGTGGAAACAATGAGATCCTAACTTCATTCAATATTTCATTCAATCGCCATATGTCATGCAAAAAGTGTTCACATATCACAGGATAATAGCCAAGGGCACAAAAGCGAGTTATAACCATTTTCCAATGCACTATAACCAACTCACATATCATCTATAGATGTTAAATCTATGTGATCACCAATACCATCACAATTACCATATTCCTATGTGTAATTGCAATCCTATTGACTTTAAACACAACCCTTATTCTAGCTCATACGACAAAACAATATATTCCTATCTGTTTCACAAAATATGCAATCCCCATATTCGCATGCTATCATGATTTCATCCATATTCATATGTTCATTTCCAATTCCATACAAATACTAACATGAAGATTATCAGTCATTCATACATACAAACCAACCATGATAGATAATCCATATGATATGCAAAACAAATCTAACATTTAGATGTGCAACCAAATGACATATTAAAATCCGTTAGGATCCCATAATGGAGTTTAGTTCATGGCGGAACCAAAAACCATTATGGGATCAAGACTAAACATGATCAATAATCAAGCAAATGAGATTAAGAAAGAAAGAACAATCAAACCCAAACGCTGAATAGTAATCAATGATTAACTATGAAAACCCCAAAGAATTCCATTAACAATAATCAAAATTCACAATGGTGAAGAACTCCAAGAAGAAGAAAATAAGACGTTGTGGCTTCGTTCTCCGTTGGACTCTCTCCCAAGGTGTAAACCCTAATTGCTACTATGAAAGTTACGTAATAAAAGTTAAGTCCCCATCTGACATACGTCAGAATCGCTTTATACCAATTACACATCATCACATTGCTTAATTAAAAATAAAACAAATTCTGAAGATCGAAGATCGCCTTGCAAGGCTATAGCTGGCTCTAAAGTATATCATCTCGGCGGTACCGCAAGACTTGCGCAGATAAACTTCGGTTTCCCGGATGTCTTATCGCGCGATGCGCGCTTCTTACCTCATGGGAGCATATTACCTCATGGTAGCGTGACTTGCAGAAGGTTCCCTATGTAAAAGTTTCTTTCGGATGGTATGTATGAATCATCTTTCTTGTTATGCCTTGTATGGTCGGTGGCTTGTGTTCTCGCTTGATTCTCGAGTCTGGTTTTTGGTCTGCTGCTGCTGCTACTTGTTCATTCTTGCTTAATCCCTCTTTCTTGCTTGATTTCCATGCCTTATTGTACCCCCATGCCATGCACATCCTCGCCTTGCGACTAGCCTTCATGCATCCGCTCACCGATACCTCAATTCCCACCAAAATGACGCCGATTCCTGCACTTATTCACCAAAAGGAGTTTAAATACATGCAATGCAAAATAACATGAAATGCAATTAAAACACAATGAAATGTGTTCAAGGTGGGCACAATTCGCATGGATCGGTATACAATAAGTGAGTAAACATATCACTTATCAATGTCCGTATTGATAATGGTTGGTCAATTACGGTGTATGATGATCAAACCCTAGTAATAATGTTAAACCCTAATTTGAGATCCAAATTAGAGTACAAGATTGTTTTATAAGTGTGTTATATAATTTATTTCGTGTATTAAATGTATTAATTAGGTAAACCCTAATTAAAGTCTAGAAACCCTAATCTTTAGAAAACCTAATTAATTATAAAATCCTAATTTATAAAATCTAGAAACCCTAATTGGAAACTCAAATTAGAGTTCAAGATTGATTGGTGATTGTGTTAATGTGATTAATTAACAAGTATTATGATTACAATTGTTAATTATAGAAACCCTAAATTGTTAAACCCTAATTACTAAACTAGAACCCTAATTTAGTAATTAGAAACCTTAATTTTAATTTGGTAACCCTAATTACCAAAAGAATAAACCCTAATTGATTATTTAGTAATGTTAATTTTAATTAGTGATATTAAACCCTAATGTTCATGTATAGTGTAATTAGAAAATTAATCATAATTAAAAAACCCTAATTTCAAAATTTTAGAAACTAAAAGTTATTTAATTTTTATTTAATTTTATTTTTGTGCAAGCTCTAATTGCTAAATTCTAAAAATGCTATGTACTAAACCTTAGGGTTAAACCCTAAGGATCAAACCCTAAGGGTTTACATGATTACAAGATTGCCATTAAATGTGTTGGACAAAAGACCATTATACCCTTTTGTGCATAATTGAACTCTAACATGTAGGTTTTGACAATAGGATGGGTTGGTGACCTAATGCAACAACTCCATTGACTTCAAATGACAGCACTCATCCTCTAGATATCAGCCATACATGTATCTATGCACTATATATAGAATTGGAGAGAGAAAAATCTCATTTGCCCACTTATTTTGCACAAACTCTCATACTTGAGCCTCTCTCTCTAAAACCTACAAATTATCCTTCATAACTCAGTCACAAACCAAGCCCTACTATAAACCATAACCAAATCAGAAGCCAGAATCAAGAAATTTCTCAAAAGAGGTATAAACCCTAGCTATGAATCTGACCAGCGATCTTGTGTTAGATGTTAGATTTTTTTTGTTAAACATGTTATATAAGGTGTATAAAGATGATCTGGGTTTCTAGATGTTAGATCCATAACATCTAGAGGCTCAGATTAGGCATTTTACAAAATCTGGAAAAATAAATTTTTGTCTTCTGACAACGAATGTCAGTCCTTATATCTATGTGATCTGTAAATATTTTTGTGTTTTGAAAGCTTTTAGTTGTAGTCGTGTATGTGTTCTTTAGTCTGCAAGTGGAATCAGGGTCATTGGATGTGTATATTTTAAGTTATAACCGGTCAAAGATCGTTGTAAGATTGACGCCATTTCGGGTAGCCCGTAAAACCGAGAACAAGCGTCTGACAAGTTTTTGTTGGCCTTGGATCTGTCAGGTTTATGATGTTTTGAGTTATTTGTTGTAATCATGTTGTAGTATGTTAGTCTAGCTTCACATAAATTCTTTTATAACCACTAGATATCATATATATTGGATTTAGTGGTCGGTCAAAGAGGGTGGGACATTAAATGAAATCGGTTTTACGGGTCCGTAAAACCGATGAGCATGTTTCTTTAATCGGATGACTTTGACTGGATTGTATCTTTCTTTTGTGTTGTTGTTATGATACTTTTTGGTGATAGATCTGTAGAACTACATGTGTTCTACAACCTGGACCTCTTAAATCACTAAAACATCACCTTGATCACAAGTTGTGGAAGCCCAAATATGAGCAGTCGAACTGTTCTTCATTTCTGGGTAACTCAGAAAATGAAGAACATCTCTGACAACTTGTTCATGAGCCTAGATCTTGCAATTCAGTTATGTTATGAACCTGTTGGTGGCTGGATCCTGTAGTCTTGCACGAGTACTACAAGATCTGACCAAGATCATGCCCAGAATCATCACGGTTTACAAACTATTGTTGGTCAAACTAGCTACCTCGTCAACTGACATTGGTTTCTGGGTTTGGCCAAGAACAGCTCAAGAACACCTATAGCGACAGTTTCGTCGCTATAGGGCCCTTTAGCGACAAACAGTATTTATTATTTTCTGAAAATTATTTAATTTCATTAAATAAATAGAAAAAAATAGTTTTTAATTATTAAAAATACCAAATAAATTATTAAAAATTATTTTAAATTCTAAAAATTAGTTTTTAATTATTTTAAGTATATTTCATAAATATTTAATATTTTTGAAATATTATTAGTATTTAATTTATTTAATTATAATATTAAATAAATTAGATAAAATGATTTTAATATTTGAAAAATCATTTAAAATTATATTATTATATAAGAAAATATTTTAAGTTATTTTTAATGACTTTTAGTATTTTGTGATAAATTTCATTAATAAATTAATATTAATGATAATTAAGTTATTTACTAAATGAATTAAATAAATTAATTCAAAATGATTTTATTATATTAAAATCATTTTAAATAATAATAAGGTTTTAAAAATACTTTATGTTATAACATATAACTTTTAATATTTAAAGATAAATTTCATTAATTAACTATTATTAATGATATTAAGGTTATGTAATAATTATATGAAATAAATTAATTTAAAAATAATTTTATTATTATAAAAATCATTTTAAATGAAAATAAAGTGTTTAAAGATATTTTAAGTTATAAAATATAACTTTTAATATTTAAAGGATAATTTTAATAATAATTTAATATTAATAATTATTAATTTATTATTAATGATATTAAATTTATTTAATAATTATATTAAATAAATAGTTTAAAATGGTTTTATTAATTTAAAATCATTTAAAAAGGATATAAATGAATTAAAAATATTTTATGTAATGATTAATGACTTTTAATATTTTGATAAATAGTACATTAATATTTAAATATTAATGGTAATTATTTAAAAATAATTTTAAATATTTTAAAAATCATTTTAAGGGTAATATTAATACTTTAAAAGTATTTCAAGTTATTATAAATAACTTTAACATTTTAGAAATGATTTCATTAATAGTTTAATATTAATGATAATAGAATTATTTAATATTTAAATCATTTAATAATGATTTAGGTGTTTGAAAATTCATGATAAATTATAATAAATGTTTTAAAAATTATATTAAGTCATTTAAAAATAATATGACTAATAATTACCAATATTGAGCTACAGAATAGAGTCTTAGACTCGATAATTACCCGATAAAGTCGCTTCATTTAATCAAACATATATTTCGTAAATTGATCGGACTTAGATAATTTAATTAGATATGTGATTATTTGTACTTGATGGTTTGTTAAACATGGGTAATAATGTGATTAAGTTATGTCTTTGATTGCAAAATGCAAAGACTTATGTGTTATAGTATATTGTTCTAATCGAGCGAATGATCCGATTAATGATAGGTCGTGATATAAATGATAAAACTAAGTTGTGAATCGTAAGCGGTAGCATCGAAATGATATCTTACCTTTGCATTTTTTTATGCAATGGACATGAGTAAGAATGTTTTTAAACTATATTATTACTGTACAAATTATTAACCTTATATTATATACGCTCATTGATTATCAACATGTTAGTATATGGTAATTCAGATATATATATATATATATATTATGTTCGTTAATTTTTATAAATGGTTATACAAGTGTCCCCACTTGGATAGTCATTGTATTTAATCACATGTTGATATACCTTTGTCAATTACCCGTATAGATATATGTTGAATTATAGATTATTGTTGAACAAGATAAAACCTTTGATTTGGAACCCAGACAAGTATGAACATCTCTACACGGGAAAACTTTTATGCGCCCAAGGCGGACAGAGTGAACGATACCCTCGTTCTTGCATATAGTATTGATCAATGCGAGGCATAAGTAATTTGATCACCCCTGCGTTCGTAAGTTATGACGGTTTTGAGATGAATTTCTGTTTAACCTATTTGAAAATTTAAAACAATGTTCATAGCATGTCACCTAAACCCTATTTATAGTCAGTACGTAGTTTCAAAATTTTGGTATAAAATTGATATATTATTATCATTGGTATAGATTACTTCACAACTATTGAATCGTTGTAGAAGGGTAGTATAAAGAAAATATTTAAATTCTTTCAGCTTATATATATAATTGCTATTACTTGTTGGGCACTTAAATGCTCATCCTTGCTTAATTTAAATGTTTTCAGCTAAGTGTGAACGACCAGAGAGCTCTGCTAAGAACAAGGGAAAGGGAAAGGTTGCTGAATGAAAGAAATTCTATGTTATGTAATAATTAACTTTATTAAGACAAGTATGATATATATTATCTATCATGGGTTGTAATGAATGTTTAAAGGTTACGTACTTGGGATTCAGACTCTGATGATATGTAAATTAAGTTGATCTTTATATTATTGTTATTATTATTAGTATTATTCCGTTCAAAGAAATGGTATCGTAAAGCACCGAGTTTGGGTTTTAAGTACCCGGATTTGGGGGTTCTACAGGTTGGTATCAGAGCTTAGGGTTAAAAACCTTAGGTGGGATAGACCTTAGGTTATAACCTTAGAACAGAGGGAAACGTTGAAAATATAAATAACTCATATAGAGTTTAAAAAGAGGTAAATTGAATAAATTCATCGTCAAACAAAATAAAAGATAACTTATATAAAATTAATGTTTGCTGTGTGTATAAACTATATGCTAATCAAGATAATTTGTGTGTGTAGATGTCTGGTGGAAAAGGCTTGTTATATGCATATAGCATAAAGAAGGGTCAAACCTATACACCCGAGCTGATATCAAAGCCAATAGCTGAAATGCAGGCTCACAATGAAAACAACTCGGACGATGTGGTTATTATAGAAAATGTAGTACCAGATCCGGAGATGGTGGAGCTGACAGATAGTGATTCGAACACTAAAGTTGAAGCTGATCAAGCATTAACAGAGGTGCAGGATCTAAGGAACAAGGTTTCTTCTCTAGAAAGGCTGTGGGAGATAGAAAAGCTGTTAAATAGTCAATTGCGTCAAGCTTTAATAGAAACAATGGAAGAACAAGATAAGCTTACAATCCAAATTGATCAGATGGGAGCCACAAGCAACACAGCGTGTGCAGCTCCGAGCAAGAAGGCAAAAAGAAAGATAGAAGACCATGACTTAGGAAAATTCGATAAGAAGAAGGGGAAAAGAATATGTTATCTGTGCGGTTATGAAGGACATACTACTCTGTATTGTCCCGACTACAAACCAGGAGCATGTTTTATCTGTGGTATAGAAGGTCATCAGGCGAAAAGTTGTCCAAGGAAGAGGTGTAATAAATAAGTAGCATAGGTTCTGTGATGTAGGTGTGTTTAATGTAATATATAGGATATGTATGTCTGTGTAAGTTTATGTTCTCAACTTTTGTAATGATCAAGCCTGTAAATCCCGACTTTTGTGGTCATAAAGGGATAGCTGATGTTTAAAGCATTATGTGCTATGTTATGTAAAATATTCGTTAAATGAATATGAATCTATGTTTGAGTAATGAAACAAGTTTAATATATTAAGCTTATGCGATAAGGTTTAGAATGTAAGTTAAATTTATGATTTCATTTAATCAGATAATGTGACACCCCCAAATCCGGTACTTCCATTTCCACAGGATTTGGTGTTCACTGTACAAACATCATCCAACTAGTTACCCATAAATAAATGCAAACCATGCAATAGATAGAAATAATAATAAATCTCCCCTTATGGGGTTACATCAACTACATAATAAATAAATCCCAGGTTACTCTAACCTTAAATCATCTGTGCGGAAACATTAACAAATAAGTCTTAAGTAACATCAATTCTAATTACATCACATAAATAATCAGTCTTCATTACTTGCTAAGCTTGCCCTTACCTTTACTAGTGGAAGGTTCGTCTGCTCTTTCGTTCTTAACTGCAATGTTATTATTATGCAAGAGTGAGCACGATTGCCCACAAGTATAACAATATAATAATGAAATAATAACATGCGAATAAATCAAAGACTTCTGAAATAAAAGCTCAACTTTTGAATCAAGAATGAATAACAAGAATCAAAAGATTTCTGAGGGTCATAAGACCTTGAACTATGTCCTAGGTTATCAAGGGTTATACTTGAAACCTTTAACAGTCATAAGACTATGGACCTTTCTACTCATACTTAGGGGGATCAACCCTTAGTACTATACTGTGCACAATATATTAACGCTAACGCATAAGTAAATCCCTTTGCAGGGTTGTTCATCTCAGTTTGACATTCTAGTCCGCACCAAATGAAGTTTGGTTTGGATAATTCAATAAGGGTTCTGAAATTTAGAAAGTTCATCAACTATGGACTAGTCGAATCAATAAGGTTCACTAGTCAACGATAATGATGTTCAAATTGAATAATAATCTCAAGAAGTATACAATAGAACAAATATTGTATAACAAATTCATACTTTGAAAGGATAATCAATCTTTAATATAACAATTCGAAATTGAATAATAGTAATGAGAATTTACTCAAGGTAAATAATAAACTTGAACAATGATAACAAGTAGGGGTAGGAAACTTGCCTCGTGCGTAGATTACACTTTAATAAAACACGTTCCTTGAATTAAATCCTACATACTATTACATTCACAATACCAGTTAATAATAACGTACTAAAAATCATAAGTTTACTCTTTGTCTAACTCGAATTCATGACTATACTTAGTCAAATTACCATACTTGTTTTCATATAATATTATACTACACAAACAACAAGTTAATTACATAATCAACGATTCAATCAACATGTAATTGTCTTTTTGACTTGGTAAAAACTCATTTTAATATCTCATTATATGTCTAACAAATTTTTATGTTCATTAGACTAGATTACTAACACATTTCTATACTTGAATTTTGGAAAAATGCATTTTTTGGACGTTACGCTAAGTGGTATTTATATTTCACTTTTATCTTGGGGTCTTGCTATGACATGACTGGTACGTAATGTACAATATGTACATGGGAAATGAACTAGGAGTTGCATTGCATGACGACACACTCGGACTTTGAATTCCAAGTTCGCGAAGAACACATAATTCAGCGAAATAAACACTACATAATCATTAATTCTCCAAATTAAACATACCCACATTTAGAATTCATATATAATCACTACCCAACATTTATAGAGTGATTTTAACCCATTAAAACACATAATCACAGAATTAAATTATGTAAATTTCACTGTTCTTGATGTTCTTGAAGTGTTGAACATAAATTCCTAAAATTCAACGCCACGGATTCATTATAAGGCCAAATCCAACCATTCAAGTTTCAATTTGTTCGTTTTAGCATGCATAATCATATACAAGTGGAAATTTTAGAGAACAATTTATGTTTGACATATTAAAGTTACGTATAAGGGCCATATAGCCAAAACTCATACTTTGTAATTTTGAAGCAATCATATACGATGTATTTTCATGAAACAGATGATATGGTTTATACAATATATATAATTAAAAACAAAATGGTAACATTTAACACATATATAAACTCATAATCATACCCTTTCCTAATTACAGAGACTTTACAAAAGCTTGAAAGCCATTTTCATAAAAACTAAATGACGTAAAATATGAGAATGGGGTTGGGGAGAATTATCCAAAGTGTAGAGTGAATTAATAGGGGGCAAATTCCTTCTGATTCTTTCTGACTCTCACAAACCTCTTAACAACTCTCTAAATTCTCAACTCTCTCTCTTTTCCCTCTCTAGTTTATGCCAGACTTAGCCAAATAATGAAAAAGAAGAAGGCATAAGAAATAAATAGAAAAGGAATTGACGCGCATGATGGAGGTCAGTTACCTAACATGGGTAACTGCTCCTAACCTCCCTTAGTGCCATGTTTGTCTAGCTAGAATAGGTTTCAAAAACCTTTTAATTTAATAAAACTTTATCATATAGTTTAATTAGTGTCACACCCTTTATAAAATAACTCAATTAATTTATTTAATTAAATTAAATATAATATAATAATTTATCGTAAATTCACATAATCATATAATTAATTTTCTCATTAATTAATTATATAAAATTATTAAATCTCTAATTAATTATTAAATTAATTAAATAACATTAGGCTTATTAATTATTTCTTTTAATACAATAAGCTCACATAATCACATATTTCGATAATAAAAATTTTCCACATTAATTTAATAAATGTAACACATATAATTAAACTAATCTACCACAATTTTGTTAATTAATTATTTAACCTAATAATTAAATCATCGAAAATATTTATTTACTTCAATAAATATTAAAATTAAATTACAAAAATCTCATTCGTCACATCTTTCCCCCCTTAAAAGGATTCTGTCCCCAGAATCACGACTCAATAATTTCAACCCGTTACATTCTCCCCCCTTACAAAGATTACTGCTCTCCGGAATAAACTTACATAAATCAAGTAAATAAATGAGGTTAATTCTTTATCATATTCTCTTCGAGTTCCCACGTAGCTTCTTCAGCTTTGTGGTTCCTCCAAATTACCTTAACAGAAGTTATTACTTTATTTCTGAGAACTTGTTCTTTTCAGTCGACAATTTGAACAGGGATTTCTTCGTAAGATAAGTCTTTGTCAAAATGTAGGGGTTCGTATTCAATTATATGCTTGTAATTGGCTTTGTAGGGTCGTAACACAGAAATATGGAAGTCGTTATGGACATTCTCGAGTGCTGGAGGTAGGGCTACCTCGTACGCAACTTCTCCGATTCTTCTCAGTACTTCAAATGGTCCAATGAATCTTGGGCTCAATTTTCTTTCTTTCCGAATCTGATCTTTCCCTTCCAAGGAGAGACCTTTAAGAAAACATAACTACCTGATTCAAATTCGATATTTTTACAATGTGGATCAGCGTATTTCTTCTGTCTATCTTGAGCTGCTACCAGTCATGGTCGGATAACTTTGACTATTTCTGTTGTCTGCTGTACCAATTCTAGCCCTAGAAATTGTCTTTCGCCAACTTCATCCCAATAAAGTGGAGTTCTGCACTTTCTGCTGTATAACACTTCATAAGGTGGCATTCCAATACTAGCGTGGTAATTGTTGTTGTAACCGAACTCTATGAGCGGTAGATGATCATCCCAATTTCCTTTAAAGTCCATCACACAGGCTCTTAACATATCTTCTAATGTCTGAATCGTTCTCTCGCTCTGTCCGTCTGTTTGAGGGTGGTATGCTGTACTCATTCGCAATTGTGTTCCCATGCATTCCTGTAGATGTTTCCAGAAATTCGATGTAAAGCGCGGATCTCTATCAGAAACAATTGACATCGGCACTCCGTGCGTCGAAACAATCTCTTTCACATATAACCTTGCCAACTGATCTAAGCTGAATCTGATTTTGATCGAAAGGAAGTGTGTGGATTTTGTCAGTCGGTCAATGATAACACATACTGCGTCGTAGCCTTTTACGAGTCGTAGGAAGGCCAACCACGAAGTCCATTGTAATATGTTCCCATTTTCATTCTGGGATCTCTAACGGTTGTAGCAATCCACTTGGTCTCTGATGTTCTGCTTTCACTTTCTGACTGGTAAGACACTTGGCAACGCATTCTGCAACATCTCGTTTTAAATTTGGCCACCAGAAATGTTGTCGAAGATCTTGGTACATTTTGGTACTACCAGGGTGAATCGAATATCATGAACTATGAGCCTCGCTCAAAATTTCTTCCTTAATCTCTTGTACTGGCGGAACCCAAATTCTACTTTCAAATCTCAGTATTCCATCCTTATCCATCTTAAATCTCGGTTCAGTTCCTTCAGATATCTTCTTTGTCAAGTTTTTATATTCTTCGTCCTGAAGTTGAGCCTCCTTTAAGTTATCTAGTAGAGTTGTACCAGATTGCATCTGAAATATTTTCTCATCAATCTCCATAGGATACTTCATTTCCAACTCCAGTTTCTCCATTTCTGCAATTAGCTCCTCCTGAGCAGTCAACCTCATCAATTTCTCACGACCCTTTCTACTCAAGGCGTCGGCAACCACATTTGCTTTACTTGGATGGTATAAAATCTCACAGTCGTAATCCTTAATTAATTCCAACCATCTTCTTTGACGCATATTCAAATCCTTCTGTGTAAAAATATATTTCAGAATCTTGTGGTCCATATATATTTCACACTTCTCCCCATAGAGATAGTGCCTCCAAATTTTCAAAGCAAAAACAACTGCAACTAACTCCAAGTCGTGGGTCGGGTATCCCTTCTCGTAATCATTCAATTATCGTGATGTATACGCAATGACTTTGCCATTTTGCATCAGAACACAGCTAAGTCCTTTATGTGACGCATCACTATAAATAACAAAATTTCCTATATCATCTAGAAGAGATAACACAGGTGCCGTACTCAACCTCTTCTTCAATTCTTAAAAACTTTCCTCACACTTATCCGTCCAAACAAATTTCACAGCTTTTTGAGTTAAATTTGTTAACGGAGTCGCGATCTTGGAAAAATCCTGAATAAATCTTCTATAATATCTTGCCAATCCAAGAAAACTTCTTACCTCCGACGGCATTCTCGGCTGATCCCAGTTAATCACGGCTTCAACTTTTGATGGATCTACCGAAATTCCGTTTTTATCGATCACATGTCCAAGAAATTGCACTCTTTCAATTCAAAATTCGCATTTTGAAAACTTGGCATACAACTTTTCCCTTCTCAATACCTCCAACATTAATCTCAAATGCTCTTCGTGTTCTTCTTTGGTTTTCAAATAGACCAAAATGTCATCTATAAATACCACTATGAACTTATCCAAAAATGTCTTGAACACACCATTCATTAGTCCCATAAATGCTGCAGGAGCATTCGTAAGACCAAACGACATTACTTAAAATTCGTAGTGACCATATCGAGTTCTGAACGCTGTCTTCGGTACATCCTCTGGTCTCACCTTCAGTTGATGATAGCCTCTTCTCAAGTCTATCTTGGAAAAGTATCTCGCTCCTTTTAATTGATCAAACAGGTCGCCGATCCTCGGTAATGGATATTTGTTTTTAATCATGACCTTATTCGATTCTCTGTAGTCAATGCAGAGCCGCATTGACCCGTCCTTCTATTTCACAAAAAGCACCGGCGCTCCCCACGACGATACGCTCGGTTGAATGTACTTCTTGTCCAGTAATTCTTGTAGTTGTACCATTAATTCTTTCATCTCTACTGGTGCCATTCGGTATGGTGCCTTTGATATTGGAGCAGTTTCAGGCGCCAAATCAATCACGAAATCTACCTCTCTATCTGGTGGAAGTCTTGGAAAATCATCTGGAAATACATCGACGAAGTCCCTCACAATCGGTATCTCTTCTACCTTCGGATTCTCTTTTCGACTGTCGACTATGTAAGCTAAGTATCCTACATAGCCTTGTCTTAATAACTTCCTGGCCTGCATCATTGTCAGACAACTCGCTTGTCTAGGCGATTTGCTACCATAAAACACAACCTTTAACGGAGTCATAAGGTTAATACGCTTCTTTTGGCATTCAATTACAGCCCTGCAATTGAATAACCAGTCCATTCCCAAAATAACGTCAAATTACCCAAGTCGAATAGGGATAAGATCTACGTTCATGATATTACCCTTAATATCCACTCTACAGTTTTTATGTATGTACTTAACAGGGATTATTTCTCTATTCGCAATTTCTATGTTCATGGGGTAATCCAATTCATCCTTAGGTAAATCTAAATTCTTGGCAAAGTCATCGGATATAAAGGAACAAGTAGCACCCGAATCAAATAAAACATAAGCATTAATTTTATTGATCAGAATGATAACTGACACCACATCACGAGATTGAACTGCATCCTGCACCATCATGTTGAAAGTCCTGGCGGTCGGTCGGTTTGTTGGGATTGGTTCAGTGATAGTTAAGGCATTTCCACTGTTGTTTCCCCGGTTTCCTCCTGATCCTGACCCTCCCGATCCCTTCTTAGGACAGTCTCTTGCCAAATGATCCTTTGAACCACAGGTGAAGCAGGCACCCTTCTTTGGGTTAGGATAGTTAGGTGCTATGCGGCCTTCATGACCACAATTATAGCACATTCTTTTTCCCTTCATACAAACTCCCAGATGAGATTTCCCGCAGGTCGGGCATGCTTCGATTCTTTTCTTCTAACTTCCTTATTGACTTCCAGCTGACGAGTTATCCGTCCACTTCCTCTTCTGATTATGACTACCCCCAGTGCTACTCCCACCAGTCTTGTTATTACTTTCATTCTCACTCTTCTTCTTCTTCTTCTTCTTCTTCTTCTTCTTCTTCTTCTTCTTCTTCTTCTGTTCTTGATTATACTTGGTCACCGCATTGCTTCCACCTTCAGCGAGGATGGCCTTTTCCAGTACTCCAGTAAAAGTGTTTACCTGAAACATTGATACCTTACTATATACCCAAGGCTTTAGTCCTTGTTCGAATCTTCTGGCTTTTCTCTCATCCGTGTGTACTTGATACGGGGCGAACCTCGCTAATTCGTTGAATCTAGCTGCATAATCAGGTACGCTCATATTTCCCTACTTCAATTCCAGAAATTGAACTTCCATCTGGTTCTGTGAGCTGGTTGGGAAGTACATCTCAAAAAAACATCTCCTTAAATCTCTCCCAAGTAATTACACCTTCACCTCCACGAACTTTGTTTGTTTGCCACCAATAGCTAGCTTCAGACTTCAGCATAAATATTGCAAAAGCGGTCTTCTGGTCTTCTCTAACCCTAGCAACGTCGAAAACCTTCTCCATTTCCATAACCCATGTTTGAGCCTCGATCGGGTTCATGGAACCTTTAAACTCTGGAGGTCCCACCGCCTTGAAATCTTTAAACGTAGTATTTGGTGGAGCTTGAGGTTGATTATTCATTGCTCCAACTAGCAAGTTAACCGATTCTTTGACGAGGATTAGCATTAGCGTTATTGTTGTTATTCGTAGACTCTTCTTGAAATTTGGTTGACGTTGTTTTTTTTTCTTCTTGGCGGCATAATTTCATTAAGAATATTCGCTTATTAAATCTCTATTAAATTCTCTAAATAGTTAAGACTTAACTCAACAATTAAATATAATTATTTAACACATCATCTCAAACAACTTAATATAATTAATTCAAACCAAAAGTTTTACATCAAACGATAGCATAAGCATTATTTACATCAACCATCACGAGATAAAGAATCCGAGATTTAAATATTAAAATATTCCTTCGTTCATAAACATATCGAATTTTACATAAAAACTAATTAAGTCTTTCACATAATTAAACAAATCCTATCACTTGCTTTGGTTAAGGTCTTTGAATAGCCTTGCTACGCTCCTCTTTCATGATCACGAGACATCGTCCGTGATCCAAAGATATACGATGGAAGTCCTTCGAATCGGATGGGGTACCTCAAGACTCGATCTGGGCCTCATCCATTGCATGATTAAGTGTAGAGTATGTCTCTCCAAGCTTTGCCTTCTTTGCACGACCATCCTCTTCCGCAAGATCAGCACGACGTGACTCTCTTACCCAGCCCTCCTCTGCTATGGCAAGCTTCTCTGAGCTCTCTTTCAGATCCTTCTTCAACTTTTCTATCTCTGCGGTCTTATCTTTGGTTTGACCCTTCTCGTGGACCAAATCCCATTCTACATTCCCCAGTCGTGAGTAAAGAGTCGAAATCTCCCTCTCCTTCTGCTCTAGTCTAATCTGCTGAATAATAGCCCGCTCAGTCAGATCCTGCACCTCATCTCGTAACTCCACGTTACGGTCGTATAATGTGTCGTACATCTCAGCATCAATGGAGTGCTGTGGAAATTCCTCTTCCTCGTCAAAGTCCTCCTCAGGATCCTCCTCAGGATCAGTCTCAAGTTCATGCTCCTGACCAGCAACGGTGATCAATGGAGATGACTCCCTCTGTACCAACTGTTCCCTAACGACATGAATGTCTCTGGGCTCTTCCTCTGTAGGTACTGTGGGTACTCGAGGTTCCTCCTCCCCTGCTTGACTAGTTCCTCCAACATCAGACATCCTGACAAAAAAATTTTGAGTTTTAGTTACTAAATCGTACTAGTGAGCACATAATTTAACACATAAGCACATAAAATCTTTTATTATCTTCAATGAATTACAGAAAATTCATTTTTTAGAACTCGACAAGAGTTTTCCATCACTATGTTCTTTCTATAAGGCTACTACCTAAGGTTGTTCACCCACCTAAGGTTCATAACCTACAGCTTTGATACCAACTTGTGACACCCCCAAATCCGGTACTTCCATTTCCACAGGATTTGGTGTTCATTGTACAAACGTCATCCAACTAGCTACCCATAAATAAATGAAAACCATGCAATAGATAGAAATAATAATAAATCTCCCCTTATGGGGTTACATCAACTACATAATAAATAAATCCCAGGTTACTCTAACCTTAAATCATCTGTGCGGAAACATAAACAAATAAGTCTTAAGTAACATCAATTCTAATTACATCACATAAATAATCAGTCTTCATTACTTGCTAAGCTTGCCCTTGCCTTTACTAGTGGAAGGTTCGTCTACTCTTTCATTCTTAACTGCAATGTTATTATTATGCAAGAGTGAGCACGATTTCCCACAAGTATATCAATATATTAATGAAATAATAACATGCGAATAAATCAAAGACTTCTAAAATAAAAGCTCAACTTTTGAATCAAGAATGAATAACAAGAATCAAAAGATTTCTGAGGGTCATAAGACCTTGAACTATGTCCTAGGTTATCAAGGGTTATACTTGAAACCTTTAACATTCATAAGACTATGGACCCTTCTACTCGTACTTAGGGGGATCAACCCTTAGTACTATACTGTGCATAATATCTTAATGCTAACTCATAAGTAAATCCCTCTGCAGGGTTGTTCATCTCAGTTTGACATTTGAGTCCGCACAAAAGGAAGTTTGGTTTGGATAATTCAATAAGGGTTCTGAAATTTAGAACATTCATCAACTATGGACTAGTCGAATCAATAAGGTTCACTAGTCTAACAAGGTTCAACGATAATGATGTTCAAATTGAATAATAATCTCAAGAAGTATACAATAGAACAAATATTGTATAACAAATTCATACTTTGACAGGATAATCAATCTTTAATATAACAATTCGAACTTGAATAATAGTAATGAGAATTTACTCAAGGTAAATAATAAACTTGAACAATGATAACAAGTAGGGGTAGAAAACTTGCCTCGTGCGTAGATTACACTTTAATAAAACACGTTCCTTGAATTAAATCCTACATACCATTTATATTCACAATACTAGTCAATAATAACGTACTAAACATCATAAGTTTACTCTTTGTCTAACTCGAATTCATGACTATACTTAGTCAAATTACCATACTTGTTTTCATATAATATTATACTACACAAACAACAAGTTAATTACATAATCAACGATTCAATCAACATGTAATTGTCTTCTTGACTCGGTAAAAACTCATTTTAATATCTCATTATATGTCTAACAAGTTTTTATGTTCATTAGACTAGATTACTAACACATTTCTATACTTGAATTTTGGAAAAATGAATTTTACGGACATTACGCTTTAAGTGGTATATATATTTCACTTTTGTATTAGTCTTGGCACTTTCTGGTAGCCATGGCGTTGCTTGGACTGGTACATATAACATTGCGCCTGCGGTGTATGCTTAATGCATGAAATGAACTAGGAGTTGGCCATGGCATGCATGACACTCCAGACTTTGAATTCCCAGTTCGCGAAGAACACAAAATTCAATGAAATAAACACTACATAATCATTAATTCTTCAAATTAAACATACCCACATGTTAGAATTCATATTTAATCACTACCCAACATTTATAGAGTGATTTTAACCCATTAAAACACATAATCACAGAATTAAATTATGTAAATTTCACTGTTCTTGATGTTCTTGAAGTGTTGAACATATATTCCTAAAATTCAACGCCACGGATTCGTTATAAGGCCAAATCCAACCATTCAAGTTTTAATTTGTTCGTTTTAGTATGCATAATCATATAAAAGTGGAAATTTTACAGAATAATTTATGTTTGACATATTAAAGTTACGTATAAGGGCTATATGGCCAAAACTCATACTCTGTAATTTTGAAGCAATCATATACGATGTATTTTCATGAAACAGATGATATGGTTTATACAATATATATAATTAAATACGATATGGTAACATTTAACACATATGTAAACTCATAATCATACCTTTTCCTAATTACAGAGACTTTACAAAAGCTTGAAAGCCATTTTCATAAAAACTAAATGACGTAAAATATGAGAATGGGGTTGGGGAGAATTACCCAAAGCGTAGAGTGAATTAATAGGGGGTGAATTCCTTCTGATTCCTCCTGACTCTCACAAACCTCTTAACAACCCTCTAAATTCTCAACTCTCTCTCTTTTCCCTCTCTGTTTTATGCCAGACTTAGCCAAATAATGAAAAAGAAGAAGGCGTAAGAAATAAATAGAAAAGGAACTGACGCGCATGATGGAGATCAGTTACCTAACATGGGTAACTGCTCCCAACCTCCCTTAGTGCCATGTTTGTCTAGCTAGAATAGGTTTCAAAAACCTTTTAATTTAATAAAACTTTATAATATAGTTTAATTAGTGTCACACCCTTTATAAAATAACACAATTAATTTATTTAATTAAATTAAATAAAATATAATAATTTATCGTAAATTCACATAATCATATAATTAATTTTCTCATTAATTAATTATATAAAATTATTAAATCTCTAATTAATTATTAAATTAATTAAATAACATTTGGCTTATTAATTATTTCTTTTAATACAATAAGCTCACATAATCACATATTTCGATAATAAAAATTCTCCACATTAATTTAATAAATGTAACATATATAATTAAATTAATCTACCACAATTTCATCAATTAATTATTTAACCTAATAATTAAATCATCGAAAATATTTATTTACTTCAATAAATATTAAAATTAAATTACAAAAATCTCGTTCGTCACAGATTATGCCGCCAAGACGTCGAACTCGAAACCAAAGGGCAGAAGAATCTGTCAACAACGTTGAAGGACAACAACAAGCAGACCCGATGCAACACTTTGCAAACATGGTAGCACAAGCTATACAAAGAAGGAATACTAAGCGCAGAGGAATCAATGGGATAACCGCATTAAAGTGAATCAAAAAAAACTTTTGTGGGAGAGACCAGGAATTTTAAAGGTATAAGCGCCTTACTGTAGAAGCCCAAACATGTGTTAAGGAGATTGAGAAGGCGTTCATGGTAGCTAGGGTAGCTGAAGGGAAGAAGACTGCTTTTGCCACTTACATGATGAAGGGTGAGGCAAACTTTTGGTAGGAAGCAAATCAGGCGAGGGCAGGAGAAGGTGAAGTTACATTGGATAGGTTCAAAACACTATTTTTCGAAAATTATTTTTCACATAGTATGCAGGCTAGGATGGAGTTAAAATTTTTAGAGTTGAAGCAGGAAAACATGACGGTGTCAGAATACGCCACGAAATTTAATGAGTTAGCTAGGTTTACCCCGTATCAAGTTGATACGGAGGCTAGAAAAGCGAGAAAGTTTGAGCTGGGATTAAAACCCTGGCTCTACAACAAGGTGGCGGTGTTGCAGATTCCTACATTTACAGCACTCATGGCGAAGGCGATTATTGCTGAGTAGGGAAGTGAGGCCATGAGCATCTACAACAAGGAGAGGAAGAATAAGAGTAAGACCGAAGGAGCTGGGAAGGTAGGAATTAATATAGTGGGAGCAGGAGTGGAGATAGCAAGAGGAAGGGGAGCAGTTTTGGAAGTGTACAAGTGAAACAAGAAGGTGTAAAGAAACAGACTGTGCAATGCAAGACATGCAGAAAGAACAACTCTAGGGAATATCTGAAAGGGAAGTTTGTATGCTATAAGTGCGGGAAGGAGGGCCATATCTCTCCCAACTGCCCCAATCCTAGGATGAATAGTGGATGTTTTCTGTGCAGATCAACTGATCACAAGGTGAGGGATTGTCCGAAGAGGAGGACAGAAGCAGGAAGTGTGAACACGGGCATTGGCAGCGGGACTTTGGCAATCACCGGACCGACTTCGTCGAGCAAGCCAACGAAATCTACTGCAAAGGTCTACAACATGACAGTCTAGGATACGGTAGCAGCTGGCACTGGAACTCCAGGTATTATTCGTATAACTTTTATTTTATTATACATGATTTTCATATATATAGTAAATTATTTTATAAAGAAATTTTGAGGGAAGAATTTGAGTTCTTTTAGAAATTAATTTCCGTTTAATCAGAAAGACAAGTTTGATGTGAATAGTTAAAGATCAGTTCGATCAAATTATGATCAAGATCTACTTGAAATAGTTGTGTATGCTATGTACCCCTGTATGTATAGGTTTTAAAACGGTGATTCCGGGGACGGAATCTTTATAAGGGAGGGTGAATGTAACAACCTGATATTTTCTATATAAATAAATAAGAAATTTTGCGTATAAATTTTTTTATTATTATTTTAAGGATGAGGATTTGTACAAGATAATGTGTATATTTATTTATGTGATAAATAAAAATATATTTATTACATAAATATTTACAAATAAATTTATTTTAGAATTATTGATTATTATAATAATTAATTTTAAGATAGAAATGTTTTTATTAATTATTTTTCATGAAAATATAAGTATATATTATTTAAATAATATATGAAATAATTTTTAGAATAATTATAATAATTATTTTATTATATGAATTTTAGTACAAATTATTAAGTTAATTATTTTACCTTAATTATTAAGGTTAAATATGAAAGAATAAATTAGATATGGAATCCAAACCCTAATTTTGGATTATTGTCAAAGGTATGAGAATAATAATATAATATTAATTATATTTTGATTTTTTCAAAGATCTTTATGAATATGTACTGTATGTCCGTATTGATAATGGTTGGTCAATTACGGTGTATTATGACCAAACCCTAGTAATAATGTTAAACCCTAATTTGAGATCCAAATTAGAGTACAAGATTGTTTTATAAGTGTGTTATATAATTTATGTCGTGTATTAAATGTATTAATTAGGTAAATCCTAATTAAAGTCTAGAAACCCTAATCTTTAGAAAACCTAATTAATTATAAAATCCTAATTTATAAAATCTAGAAACCCTAATTGGAAACTCAAATTAGAGTTCAAGATTGATTGGTGATTGTGTTAATGTGATTAATTAACAAGTATTATGATTACAATTGTTAATTATGGAAACCCTAAATTGTTAAACCCTAATTATTAAACTAGAACCCTAATTTAGTAATTAGAAACCTTAATTTTAATTTTGTAACCCTAATTATCAAAAGAATAAACCCTAATTTATTATTTAGTAATGTTAATTTTAATTAGTGATATTAAACCCTAATGTTCATGTATACTGTAATTAGAAAATTAATCATAATTAGAAAACCCTAATTTCAAAATTTTAGAAACTAAAAGTTATTTAATTTTATTTAATTTTATTTTTGTGCAAACCCTAATTGCTAAATCCTACAAATGCTATGTACTAAACATTAGGGTTAAACCCTAAGGGTCAAACCCTAAGGGTTTGCATGATTATAAGATTGCCATTAATTGTGGTGGACAAAAGACCATTATACCCTTTTGTGCATAATTGAAGTCTAACATGTAGGTTTTGACAATAGGATGGGTTGGTGACCTAATGCAACAACTCCATTGACTTCAAATGACAGCACTCAGCCTCTAAATATCAGCCATACATGTATCTATGTACTATATATAGAATTGGAGAGAGAAAAATCTCATTTGCCCACTTATTTTGCACAAACTCTCATACTTGAGCCTCTCTCTCTAAAACCTACGAATTATCCTTCATAACTCAGTCACAAACCAAGCCCTACTATAAACCATAACCAAATCGAAGCGAGAATCAAGAAATTTCTCAAAAGAGGTATAAACCCTATATATGAATCGACCCAAATGATCTTGTGTTAGATGTTAGATTTTTTTTGTTAAACATGTTATATAAGGTGTATAAAGATGATCTGGGTTTCTAGATGTTAGATCCATAACATCTAGAGGCTCAGATTAGGCATTTTACAAAATCTGGAAAAATAAATTTTTGTCTTTTGACAACGAATGTCAGTCCTTATATCTATGTGATCTGTAAATATTTTTGTGTTTTGAAAGCTTTTAGTTGTAGTCGTGTATGTGTTCTTTAGTCTGCAAGTGGAATCAGGGTCATTGGATGTGTATATTTTAAGTTATAACCGGTCAAAGATCGTTGACCGGCATTGACCGGGCCATTTCTGGGTAGCCCAGAAACCGAGAACAAGCGTCTGACAAGTTTTTGTTGGCCTTGGATCTGTCAGGTTTATGATGTTTTGAGTTATTTGTTGTAATCATGTTGTAGTATGTTAGTCTAGCTTCACATAAATTCTTTTATAACCACTAGATATCATATATATTGGATTTGGTGGCTGGTCAAAGTAGGTCAGACGTTCATGAAATCAGTTTTCTAGGTAACCCACAGAAAACTGATGAGCATGACGACTAACAGACTTTGACCGGATTGTATCTTTCTTTTGTGTTGTTGTTATGGTACTTTTTGGTGATAGATCTGTAGAACTACATGTGTTCTACAACCTGGACCTCTTAAATCACTAAAACATCACCTTAATCACAAGTTGTTGAAGCCCAAATATGAGTAGTCGAACTGTTTTTCATTTCTGGGTAACCCAGGAAATGAAGAACAGCTCTGACAGCTTGTTCATGAGCCTAGATCTTACAATTCAGTAATGTTATGAACCTGTTGGTGGTTGGATCCTGTAGTCTTGCACGAGTACTAAAAGATCTGACCAAGATCATGCCCAGAATCATCACGGTTTACAAACAATTGTTGGTCAAACTAAATTTACCCTCGTCGGTGACATTGGTTTCGGGTTTGGCGAAACATTTCAAGAACACCTATAGCGACAGTTTAAATAGCTATAGGCCCTTTTAATGACAGCGATGTATTTATTATTTTTCAAAAATTATTTAATTTTATTAAATAAATAGAAAAAATAGTTTTTAATTATTAAAAATACCAAATAAATTATTAAAAATTATTTTAAATTCAAAAATTAGTTTTTAATTATTTTAAGTATATTTCATAAATATTTAATATTTTTGAAATATTATTAGTATTTAATTTATTTAATTATAATATTAAATAAATTAGATAAAATGATTTAATATTTGAAAAATCATTTAAAATTATATTATTATATAAGAAAATATTTTAAGTTATTTTTAATGACTTTTAGTATTTTGTGATAAATTTCATTAATAAATTAATATTAATGATAATTAAGTTATTTACTAAATGAATTAAATAAATTAATTCAAAATGATTTTATTATATTAAAAATCATTTTAAATAATAATAAGGTTTTAAAAATATTTTAAGCTATAAAATATAACTTTTAATATTTAAAGATAAATTTCATTAATTAACTATTATTAATGATATTAAGGTTATGTAATAATTATATTAAATAAATTAATTTAAAAATGATTTTATTATTATAAAAATTATTTTAAATGAAAATAAAGTGTTTAAAGATATTTTAAGTTATAAAATATAACTTTTAATTTTTAAAGGATAATTTCAATAATAATTTAATATTAATAATTATTAATTTATTATTAATGATATTAAATTTATTTAATAATTATATTAAATAAATAGTTTTAAAATGGTTTTATTAATTTAAAAATCATTTAAAAAGGATATAAATGAATTAAAAATATTTTAAGTAATGATTAATGACTTTTAATATTTTGATAAATAGTACATTAATATTTAAATATTAATGATAATTATTTAAAACTATTTTAAATGTTTTAAAAATCATTTAAGGGTAATATTAATAATTTAAAAGTATTTCAAGTTATTATAAATAACTTTAACATTTTAGAAATGATTTCATTAATAGTTTAATATTAATGATAATAGAATTGTTTAATATTTAAATCATTTAATAATGATTTCGATGTTTGAAAATTCATGATAAATTATAATAAATATTTTAAAAATTATATTAAGTCATTTAAAAATAATATGACTAATAGTTATCGATATTGAGTTATAGAATAGAGTCTTAGACTCGATAATTACCCGATAAAGCTGTCGGTACACCGACTTGTTTCAGAAATTGATCTGGACTTAGATAATTTAATTAGATATGTGATTATTTGTGATTCAATGGTTGTTAAACATGGGCAATAATGTGATTAGGTTATGTCCTGACTGCGAAATGCAGTACTATGCGTTATAGTATATTGTTCTAATCGAACGAATGATCTGATTAATGATAGGTCGTGATATAAACGATAAAACTAAGTTGTGGCTATAAGCGGACAAGATCGGCAATATCTTACCTTTGCATTTTTTTATGCAATGGACATGAGTAAGAATGTTTCTAAACTATATTATTAGTGTACAGATTATTAACCTTATATTATATACACTCATTGATTATCAACATGTTAGTATATGGTAATTCAGATATATATATATATATATATTATGTTCGTTAATTTCTATAAATGGTTATACAAGTGTCCCCACTTGGATAGTCATTGTATTTAATCACATGTTGATATACTTTTGTCAATTACCCGTATACATATATGTTGAATTATAGATTATTATTGAACAAGATAAAACCTTTGATTTGGAACCTAGACAAGTATGAACATCCCTACACGGGAAAACTTTTATGCGTCCAAGGCGGATAGAGTGAACGATACCCTCGTTTTTGTATGTAGTATTGATCAATGCGGGGCATAACGGGCTGATCACCTCCGTGCCCATAAGTTATGACGGTTTGCAGATGAATTTCTATTTAACCTATTTGAAAATTGAAAATAATGTTCATAACATGTCACCTAAACCTTATTTATAGTCAGTACGTAGGTTCAAAATTTTGGTATAGAATTGATATATTATTATCATTGGTACAGATTACTTCACAACTATTGAATCGTTGTAGAAGGGTAGTATAAAGAAAATATTTAAATTCTTTCATCTTATATATATAATTGCTATTACTTGCTGGGCACTCAAATGCTCATCCTTGCTTAATTTAAATGTTTTCAGCTAAGTGTGAACGACCAGAGAGCTCTGCTAAGAACAAGGGAAAGGGAAAGGTTGCTGAATGAAAGAAATGCTATGTTATGTAATAATTAACTTTATTAAGACAAGTATGATATATATTATCTATCATAGGTTGTAATGAATGTTTAAAGGTTACGTACTTGGGATTCAGACTCCGATGATATGTAAATTAAGTTGATCTTTATATTATTGTTATTATTATTAGTATTATTCCGCTCCAAGAAATGGTATCGTAAAGCACCGAGTTCGGGTTTCAAGTACCCAGATTTGGGAGCTCTACACATTCCTTCTAGGTTAAGGTAGCTCAGGAAGGGCCAACCTCTTAGAGTGAGCTAAGGGTCATGTTTGTCCCTGAGGCGCTTTCCAGATGGAATACTATAGCAGTGATTTGTAATGACATCTCATTCGACCTCTTCTAATTGGGAGGTCTTCTACCAGCTTTAGACAACTGCATTGCTAAAATCGTGGTGTCGTCCTGCTTCTTACACTACGATCATATGTTTGACCGTAGGCATTTTACGATTATGGGTTGGGTGGCTGAAGGGTTATCAGTAGTACGTTCTGAGACATTCCTACTGACTATGGATCTTCATTTGTTTCATCAGCCACAATGTTTTGGGACTCTGTAGCTGGTACAACATTTTATAGTATATCTCAGTGCCGTTGTTCCTTAACAGATCACTGCTCCTCCGTTGTTGACGCTGTCTTTCCAGATAGATATGATTCCCTCTTCTTCAGGTTCATTTGAAGGCAGCCTTGCATATTTTCTTCTGACTGGAATCTCCATCATCGCTTAGAATTCCTTGTATCGTAGAGATGAGTATTTTCAGGACTGATCACTCTATGATTTTATGATAGCACTACGAACGTAGTCTTCTTTGACAGTTGTGTTTGTGAAGTTCTGCTCTCGCAATAAGTTCCTCTTGAATGATGCTCGATAATCTTCTGTTGTGAACTTCCTTGAGGATTCTTCCCATTTAGCATTCTTGATTGTCTTTTGAGCACATAAGACCCTTTTCATCTTCTATTGCATGGCCTGCTCCTATATACAGATTAGCAGCCATGTGAGCTCCATTCTGGTTAGCTCAGAAGGTCTTCAAGAACAAGCTTGGACATATAGGAACTTTATCAGACTCATATTTGAACAGTCCTTAGCCTTCTGCTGGTTTAGTCTTTTTGGCTGAAGTCTTCTGCTTCATCATTCCTTAGTGTGGTCAAGCTGACCAAGTACCTGCAGGTTTGAATATATTTCTACTTTTGGTACCCATAATGAAATGGGTCCTGCTAGGTTAGTTCTCTAAACCCCTGTTCCTCTTATTTGGGCAATCATCATATTTATCACCAACAGACATATTCATGCATGCAATTATCTTAGGATGATATATTTTGAGATGCATGATGGTGAGTGTGTGTAGGATATGGCATTTAATAACATACTCTCTATCTATGATGGTTTCATCATTTACTGGATTATGTTCACAGTGTTTAAGTGTTCAGAGTAGGAATCAACTCTACGATTTATGAGTATCTAGTTGATTCATGGAGGTGATCGATTTCTCTGGATCGGCCCGGATCCTCTTGTAGAACTGATCATACTCTGTGAATTGTCAAACACTTAGAACATAGGCTTGTACATACATACTAACCCACCAGCAACGATTACTTCACATAAAGTTTATTTAAGCTGTGATGCTCTTATGACCCATTTTAGATTTCCTTCAAGATGTCATCTTCAACCTAAAACTTGGATGAAGAGAAAGTTTATAGTCATTTGAGTTTCCATCCTCGGGTTACTTTCTCTCTTCACCTCTTTAAGTAGATTATGGCTCCTTGACAGAATACTGTCATGGTTCATAAGAGGGTGCAATTATGATGTATACTTTTATAATAGTGAGGAATCGTACCTTTTACTGTGCATTACTAAACAATCATTTATCTTAGATATACTGAGTTTAGGTATTGATGTACATAGCTTGACTTTTGCTCCTGACAGCTTATTGCTCTTGTTGGCCTTTAATCAATTAGTCGTGTTCTTGAAGATGTAGGCTAAGAGAATCTCAGCATTAAGATCTTTGACATCCTTTAGCTAACAGAGTTTGCACCCAACTGTTGGTTGGCCAGACATAAGTTTGAGAAGATCTTCTTTCTTCTCTCGATAAACATTTCTTAGCATGTATGGCTTCTTCATCTTTCAAACTGGTGGGTGCTTGACTCATTGTCATTGATGTCTCTTGAGTTCTCTCATCTGGTCTTTGGACTATAAGATTGACTGCAGGCTAGGATGGGTCTTATTGATGTAACAATAGAGACCATGGACCAATTTGAGCAGCTTCAGGTGTATATACACATTTAACCTATACACAATAATTCCAATATGTGATCTCATCTGCATATAACAAGTTACTTACTACTAAACTAATTTTAGAACAATGTTAGTGCCTGGGATCAGACTCAAAGCAATTAGCTTTTGAATATAGCATGAGAACCTGCTCTGATACTAATTGTTAGTTCCTAGAGGGCACAATAGATCTAGAAGGGGGGGGGGGTGTTGAATAGATCCTTTTATTTCGAATACTTTTCTGGTTTATATTATATTGTTCATAATTAACATATGACAAACAAAAGAATCTTTTCAAGCACAGCAGAAGAAGTAAAAGATCCCCTTCATTGATATATTCATAATCATACATACATTGTTCGTAGAGTAAGTTTAGTTGTAAGCAGTTAAAACATATATAGTAGTTATAGCAGTTATATTACATAATGTAAATGACATAATATAAAAGACACAAGGGATTTTAAGTGGTTCAGAGACTTAAGCTCCTAATCCACTCTTCCGCTTTCAACTAGTGAGATTTCCCCTAAGGAAGGCGACACTGAATCACTAAGATTCCTTTAAGGCCAATGACCTTGGGACTTGATTCACTAAGAACTCTTCAAGGCCAAAGTGACCTTGGGACTCCTCTAGTTCCCTAGGAACTCTTCAAGCCCAAAGAAGCTTGTAACCCGTTTAGTCCCTCCAGGACAAGGACCCTTCTGGCCCTGCTTTGTTTAGTCCCTTCGGACAAGGACCCCACAGACCCTGGCTTTGTTGAGTTGTTTGTTTATTGTTGTTGGAGTCGGTGCTGAGCTGCTAAGATGTCTTCATGCTCTGAACATCTTCTATACTTAGCAACTTGGCTTGATCATCCTTGAAGTGCAGTTGAGTGTTGCATGATGCTCAAGCTTCTATGGTTACTCACCACTTCGGATGACCCCTTGTTGAAGCGCGCTTGAAGATCATTCTCCTTGGTACTTGATATTACGCATGAGAGGCTTCCAAGCTGACTGTAGGCTCTTCTATTAGGTACTTAGAAGCTTTCTCATGATTGACACCAAGATGGTTTTTGTGATCTCCCTTCTGCTACTTGATGCCTTCTCATGATGGACTTGCTAAGATGACTATAGGCTCTTCTCTATTCTACTTAGAGTCTTCCCATGATGGACATCAAGATTTTATGATGCTCTTCTTTCTCTCGGCAGTTCTGAACACTTTTCATATAGTAGAACTCTCACTTATACATAGTAGAACTCACACTTCTACTTCTTTCTTTATCTGACTTCTGAGTGTTCTTGGTGGATCATAGAGTGAGCCTTCGGACTCACTATTTCATATGGTTTAGATCAGTCCACCTTCTCTCCAAACTCGGCAACTCCAGGAGCCTTTGATCTTTGAAGCTCTTTCTCATTTATACTTCTTCCCAATCCTTCCGTTGGAAAGTAGCCGTTGAAGGCTATTCAAATATCTTCACAGATCTCGAGTTGCTTGAGGTAGACTGCTTGATGTGACATGTTATACTTTTTCTGACGTTGCAGTCTACTGTTTCACCTGCCCTGTCAGATGTATCACTTTCATGTCTTGGGCAGGTCGAAGACTTTATTACCTCTTTTCGATTTCTCGATCGAGGAGGTTGTCCTATTGCATCGATCTTTGTCGATAAGCACTTGTCCGAATATTACCCTTCAGATTGAACCTTTGCCAATGCTTCATTCTTCAGTTATTCGGACTCTACGATTCTGATGCACGTCTTCAAGGACTTGATCATAGTGTCTTGTTGAGTGTTGCTCATTGACTGGTAGAGTTAACACTACGATCTTGAAGAGTGTTGATTAGATCTTCATTGTAGAACACCTCATCCTTGTATTGTGCAGTGCTTCAATACTTCTGTTTGCCTCGACTGTTCTCAGAGACTGATGGCCTAATTTCTTGCTCTGGTCCCTTTTTGAATATCAAGACACTTCAGATTTGTGGCGCGTCCAGCTTACTTTCTCCTTGTGATCTCCCGTTCAGTTATCATCAATTAACTCGACCCTCGTGACTTAATCACTTTAGCCTTGCTCTTTGAGAGGTGACCGATTATCTCGGTTCACCTTCCATCGAGTTCCTTCTTTGTTTGGCAAACACTACGATCTTGGTTGCTTCCGAGATCATTGTCTCTTGTTCACTTGATAGCTACTGCATTAGCTGACTTTCCTTAGTCAGCTTCTGAAGTCTTCTTTGGATCTCTTTGTGGAAGACTTCATCACAAATGGCCTTACAACTCAATCTTGATGCTTATTGGGTTGGTTCTTAGAACTTCTATTAGCCTGCATGCCATTCGTTGAGTGCTCTCTGGTTTCCTTGGATGTAGCTTGTAGCTTGAACCAGAGGCTTCGTTCCTTTGGATATTCTGGGAGTGCTCATTTGTTGAGAACCGTATATGCTCTACGATTATGCCTTGGCACTGTGAGCACTTCTGTTGAGGTCGTAGTTCTGCACTCTACGATTCAGCTTCGGCTGGTGCAGACACTACGATCCCGAGATCAGATCTTGACACTCTACGATTTCTGCCTTGTGCTTGTTATCTTCATCTGATCTTGCTTGACTACGATCTCTGCATGTAATCAATAGACTCTCTGAACTCGAGTGTGATCTACGATCCTTGACTTGGCTTTGGCATCGATAGACTCTCACGACTACGAGTGTAGTCTACGTTTCTGTCTTGACTTCGGCAGATGACCGGTCGGCTCGTAGGCAGGCTATCTCTACGATTCTGAACATGACTTTCTCAGTATACTACGATCTTGAGAAAGCTCTACTCGATACACTATAATCCTTCTTCGTTTCACCTGGCAGTCTACGAACTCCGAGATCTACTGTCTTGCATACTCCTATTCTGCCTCGATAGCTCTCGAGTTAACCTTGACTCACCTGGCGGACTATGACTTACAGCAAAAGGTGCTTTCGGCGATCAGACTAGCCTATCTATTACATCATAAGATCAACCTAACAAGCTTGATCTTTCTATATTTATAGTCATTGTACATCATTTCTTTTTAAGGACTTTACAAAGCGGTTTTACTTATGTAGGATCAACCTAACATATTTGATCAATTCATTCTAAGTCCTTGTACATATATTTCTATTATCTATCAAAGGACTTTACAACTTTTCTTAATGCAAGCATACTTGCATATTCATTCATATATATATATATATAATAATAATAATAATAATCAAATCATATATTAAATAGGAATATCATTCACATGCTTATTCCTGACATACTATTTCACCTACCCCATAAGAGATGTCACTTTAATACCTCGGGCAGGTCGACGACTTTATTTCCCCCTTCTGATTTCTCGATCAGAGGTTGTCCTTTTACATCGATGCTCTCAATAAGCTCTTGTTAAAACATCAACCTTCAGATTGAACCGTTGCCAATCCTCCAATCTTCAGCTATTCAAACTCTACGATTCTGTTGCATGTCTTCTTGGACTTGATCGTAGTGTCTTGTTGACTGGTAGAGACAACAATACGATCTTGAAGAGTGTTGATTGGATCTTCAATGTAGAACACCTCTTCCTTCTCTTGTGTAGTGCTTCAACACTTCTGTTTGCCTCAACAGTTCTTAGATACTGATGGCTTGACTCTTTGTTCTGGGTTCTTTTGAATATCAAGACACTTCAGATTTATGGCGTGTCTAGCTCGCTTTTTCCTTGTGATCTACCGTTCACTTATCATTAATGGACTGACCCAATGCTTAATCATTTTAGCCTTGTTCTTCAGACGCTTACCGGTGTCTTTGTGTATACTCCATAAGTTCTTTCTTTATTTGGCAAACACTACGATCTTGGTTGCTTCCAAGATCGTTGTCTTCTGTTTCCTTGACAGCTACTGCATCTGCTGACTTTCCTTAGTCAGTTACTGAACTCTTCTTATGATCAACTTGTGGAAGAATTCATCTCGAATGGCTTCACAACTATATCTGGATACTGATTGGGTTGATGATTGGGTTGATGCTTAGATCTTCTGCTAGCTTGTATGCCATTCGTTGAGTGCTCTCTAGTTTCCTTCAGGTGGGATATATCTTTGCAGTGCCAACCAGAGGCTTCATTCCTTTGGATATTCTGGGAGTGCTCATTCGTTAAGAATCGTATTTTCACTACGATTCTGCCTTGGCATTGTGAGCACATCTATTGAGGTCTTTAGTTCTGCACTCTACAATTCAGCTTTGGCTGTGCAGACACTACGACTCTGATATCAGATCTTGACACTCTACGATTCTTGACTTGTGCTCGTTGTCTTCATCTGATCTTGCTCGACTATGATCTCTTCCTTTGATATGATCAGTAGACTCTACAATTCTGAGTGTAATCTATATTCCTGACTTGGCTTCGACAGATGCTCGGTCGGCTTGTAGGCAGGTTGTCTCTACGATTATGAACATGACTTCCTCAACAGACTACGACTCTGAGGAAGTTCTCCTCGACACATTACGATCCTTCCTCATCTCTCCTAGAAGTTTACGAACTCCGAGATCTAGTATCTTGCAGAATACGATTCTTCCTTGATAGCTTTCGAGTTTTTCTTGACTCTCTTGGAAGACTACGATTTCTGGTGTAGTGCTTCGACGATCAGACAAGCCTATCTATTACATCATTAGATCAACCTAACATGCTTGATCTTTCTATTTTTATAGTCATTGTACATCATTTCTTTTTAAGGACTTTACAAAGCTGTTTTGCTTATGCAGGATCAACCAAACACATTTGATCAATTCATTCTAAGTCCTTGTACATATGTTTCTATTGTCTATCAAAGGACTTTACAACTTTTCTTAACGCAAGCATACTTGCATATTCATTCATATATATCATAATCAAATCATATGTAAATAGGAATATCATTCATATGCTTATTCCTAACAATATCCCTCTATTTGATTATGACAAAAACAATAAGTGCATATACATGTTATGAATGAATCTTATATACAATGAGAAACTGTATTTCTAAAACAGATAATCATGAATGTCATTTATATGAATATGGAATTTAATACATTATGACATCTTACATCCTGGATCCAGAACATACCTAACTAGTTAGAGATATACCTTTTAGGCTCCATGTTTATTTCCAGGCTGTCTGTTGATCAGCTAATCATCTGTTTGACCTGTTTGCTCCTGCTCCCCCTGAGATGTGGACTTCATCTCTTTTGTCTACGTCTCTACAGATGTGTGCTCCTCTTCTTCTAGTTCTGGCTCCCCCTCAGCCTCAGGCTCATCATCCTTTGGCTCCCCCTTAGATGATGACCCAGCTTCTTCTTGTGTTGTCTTCTACTTTTCTTACCTTATGCTGTCATTGTTCTTTCTAGAGTGCCTCTTAATCTGTCTCTGTCTCTTTCTTTTTTTCTTCCCCTTTTTGTCATTAATCATTTGTGAGAGCTGCTCCATGTTGGACATAAGTTGCTCCATCAGGTAGGAGGAGTTAACAATTTCAAACTTGAGCTCTTGTTGGCCTAGCTCAAGTTGCATTGAGAAAGACTGATTCATGTTGTCAATCTTGTCAGAGAGGACTTAGAGTTGTTCTTCATTTGCCTTCTTCGCTCGTAGTACATCTGCCTTCTAATCATTCATGGTTTTTAGATAGATGTGATCTCTTTCTTTGATTTTGAGAGATACATCAACCAACGCTGCTTGGAGTCTCTCTTGAACTGAGTTATCTTCTGTTGTTGTCAACTTCTTTGACTCTTCAGTGAATAGAGACATCTTCTCAATCAGCTCATCAGAATTTTTCATCAGCTCCTTCTCCATAGGTATTTGATCATCTGGTTGGGCAGCCTCTTGTTGAGCATCAGGTTGGACTCTACAATTTTCATCCTTGGACAGATTTTCGAAGGTGTTGAGAATCTGAAAGATCTTTGAGTACCAATCACTGTTGGAGGATGAAGGAATGTATGTCAATAGTACTTGAGCAGATGGAAGCTTCTTATTTTGGACTTGGATACCATCAGACTCTACGATTGTCTCCTTAGTCATGATCCTTCTTCCTTCAAAGTCCACTCTATAATCATAAGGGATATAGTGGTTGCCAGCATGTCTGTAGACTTTGTAGTGAGGCTGGTCTTTGATCAACATTGTAGCAAAACTCTTCACCCTTGGGAAGTTTTGTGCCACCAGCTCCATGCTTGGAAAATGAGAGTAGCACCAGCTGAAGTAACTTCCATCTCTTTCAGTATGTGCCTTTAGCCACGATATCCATTGGAAGAAGCATCTCATCAACAAATCATCAGGATTGTAGAGGATAGTCGTGCAGTCTAGTTCCATGTTGTTCCAGTTTTTAAACACCTCAAAAGTAGTCATCCTCACAACCTTGAGCTGTTCATTTCCATAGTTTACCCATCTCTCGGGAGGTGCTTCTGGTAGTTCATTTGAGACTTCCACCACTATTCTTCTATTAAACCTAGCGTGAGAGAGAACTGGATAGTCTTCTGGTTCCTCTGATTCCTGATGTTCAGAATCAGAATCTTTCCCCATTTCTTCTCTTTTGGAGCCAGAAACATTTTGATCATTTCCATCAATGAATCCTCCTTTCTGTATTTCATTCCCAGAACCTTCTTCAGCAAGATCTTCCTCTGATTCAGCTTCTTCATCACTGGTCTTATCTTCAGCACTTTTTTGCTATGATACAGACTCATCATCACTTAATTCAATGACAGCATTAGAGTGATCACTTCTCCTTTTGGAGGCAAATTTAGCTTGTAGTCTGTAACTCTTCCTTCTCCTTAAAGGTTTAGCTAGGGGAGAGTTAGACTCTTCTTCCTATTCAGACTCTGAAGCCTTTGGATTATCAGACGAACTTCCTTGAGGTTTAGCACTGGCAGGGGCATGTCCTTTTTCTTCAGAATCAACATCATTTGACCCATCATCTGGGCAAGTTGGAGCATTTGCATTTGAAGAATTCTAACAATTCAAATTTCGACTGATAGTTGTTACCATTTCTGGATTTCTAATTCCAACTAGTTCTGGAATTTTTATCATTTACATCGGTCACAAAGACTTAGAAATTACATTAGGATGTGAGATAGGGGATCAGCCAATTCAACATCCTAGGAGTATGCATATCACCTACAGTGCTCAAATACACTTACAATTTACTGTTAATATATTCATTGACTACACCTCGCTCCCTTACGGGATACCCAACTTCAGTATAAGATTGTCTTACCAAAATAATTTGGCTTGACACTGACGGTTTATGCTCGATAAACAATATCATATGAATAAATAATTCATTTCTTAGTCATCTTTGGTACTATAGCAATAACTTTTCAATAATAGGTAATTGATATAGGTGTATTATATCAGCGGTATATCAAGATAGAATCTTGTTAATTTAATAAATGGGGTTGATAAATTTTGCATAAGTAATAAATTGGGTATAAAGACTTTTGGCGTAGATCGGTCAAGCTATACTATTCGACGCTAATAAGTACTATGGCGTTCAAAAATATAAATCTAACACGTTAGTATTGATAACAATACTCAAATAAAATATTTATTTAATCTAGGGTTAGATTTAATAGGGTTTGACTTTTAATACCTTTGATAAATGAACTAAATTTTATTTATAAAATTTGGTTATATTTTAAATAATTTAATTATCCTTATAATATATTTTAGAAGGTTTAAAGTATTTTTAAAATATTTATTTATCCTTTAAATGATTTTTAAACCATTTATCTCTATTTATAAGTAATTTATATTTACTAAAATTTTATAAAAACATTATTTAATATTATTAAATAATTTATAATAATTTATTATGATTTTTATTTCAATAATAATATTTTTACATAATTATTTAGTATTTAAAAGTAATTATTCTAATTACTTTATTAATAAGTTAATTATAAATAATATCTAAATAAAATAAAATAATTATTAAATTTTTGTAGAAATATCAGAAATAATTTATAATAATTTAATATAATTTTTAAAAGCTTTTTTTATTAATTATTTCTAATTTTTATAATTTATTTCTAAAGAAAATAATTTTTGTTTGTAATATCAAAGCTCTCTGGTGACAAAAAGTGTCATTGTAGGTGTTCTTGAGTTTACAGGCGTTCGTTGGTGGTGGTGGTCGGTGACTAGTTTGACCATCAAATAACTTCGTTCTTGGTAATGATTTTTGGTTAGATCAGTATTAGTGTTGTAGTACTCATCTGATAGTACAAGATCGAAGCAATAATCGGGCTTTAATCTACATCTAACAAGAAATTATAAAGGTTCAAATTCTTATCGGGAGTTTGTTCTTGGGTTTACGGGTAGCCCAAAGCGATTGGTCATGGTCGGTCAGCGGTTTTGTGGCTTGAATAACTTTGATTACGTGTATTAGATGTATGTTTTGTTTGTTGTAACATGTAGTCTTTATGTCGAGGTACATATATATAACATTAACATGAACAAATCTTAATTCTAAGGTCTCTATTTATCTTTGGTCAAAATCTGACTACCAAGCTTATTCTTCGTGTTCTTCGGTTTTACTGAAAACCCAGAAAACTTCGGTCGTACTCGATCGACTACTTTTGACCGATAATTTGATAATCCTATGAGTTGTTTGTTCGATTGAAGATCATAGATATGTAGTATGTATATGCAGTACTAATTTATAACAAAAACATAAACAATTAACAATCGGAAGATGATTAAGCGAATTCGATCAAAGTAATAGGTTCAAACTTATTCTTGAGCTTTTTGGGCAACCCGAGAAAACCAACTTAAAGTGAGCAGTCGACCCACTTTATTTGCTTATATCTTGGAATCTATGGTTCATCGAACCTGTTTTCTTTTCTAGATTAAAGACCTACTAACAGGCTATGAATACCAATCGATTAACATACCAAAACATAAACACACATGAATTGAAAAGCCCTGACATTCGGCTGTCAGACCATTTTTTTCAAAATTCCCAGATTTCATAAAGCGCTTAATTAAGGCATCTAGATGTTATGAAAACGTGTTCTACCACTCTAGCATACTTTCTAACATCCTAATATATAATTCTAAACATCTAAACAACAAATCTAACATAAGATCAAAGAGAAATTTATGAACTAGGGTTTGCACCTTTTTTTGAGAAATTTGTGATTCTAGCTTACGATCTTGTTCTTTGTTAACACCGGGCTTGATATGGTAGGTTTATAAGTGTATCTAAGCTTTGAGAATTCGTGAGTTTGCTCGACCCTAAGGTTCTATTTATAGAATTCTTTAACTTGGCTTTTTGGTCATTTTCACCCTACTTTGCCTCTATAAAGATTTGATTTGTGACTCTTCTGCTTTGCTTGGGAGTTTGGAAGCATGTCATGTGATGTTTTAGAACTTGAAATGGTGACTCTCAACCTACTTGTGAGCTAGTTGATCAAATTAGTAGCTTAATTAGGTTTAAATCTTCACTAATCTTGATTAGGGTTTTGTTTCTAATGATTAGGAATGTTAAGTAATGTTAATTAGTACCTAATAGAAGTTTACTAACCATGATTAGGTGTTAACATAAGCTAGTTAGGGTTAAATTAGCTCATTAGGGTTTAATTTATAAACTAGGGTTAGGGTTTTGCTAATTAGGGTTAGGGTTTGTTAACCTAGGTTTAATGCTTAAATTTCTCACTAATCTAACAAGCACGACAAAGCGTTTTTGTTAGTGTAAACACGACGAAAGCAACTTGTCAAAATAATTTTCTAGAAAAGTCCAGATTATGGAAAAAATTTTTAAGCACGAGGTGTCAAGCACGACGTTTTTCGGATAAAAATTTATTTGGTCAATTTTGTCAAACCAAGTATATAATAACACGTAACATATTCAGAACAGAGAAATTTTATTTATATAACGGGATTTATACATATACGAGTCTTATTAGGGTTTTGGGTTTTTACATTCACCTCCACTAATAAGAATTTCGTCCTCGAAATTACAGTACATGTTAAGTAAAAAGTTGAGGATAATTCTCTCGCATTTTATCTTCAAGCTCCCATGTAGCTTCTTCAATGTTCTGATTTCTCCATATTACTTTAACTAATCCTATCACTTTATTACGGAGGACTTGCTCTTTACGGTCGACGATCTGCACAGGTTCTTCTACATAAGAAAGATCTTTTTCTATTTGGATATGTTCATAATTTATAACGTGTTTATAATCAGGTTTGTATGGTCGTAAAATGGACACATGAAACATATTATGAATATGGATTAACTCAGGTGGTAGTGCTATTTCATAAACAACTTCACCAATTCTTCTCAAAATTTCAAAAGGTCGATGAACCTCGGACTTAGTTTTCCCTTCTTGCCAAAATGTATCTTGCCCTTCAAGGAGATACTTTCAAGAATACATGGCTTCTACGCTAAAAATTTGTTGTTGTGATGTGGATCGGCGCATATTTTCTTTGTCGATCTTGAGATGCTTGCAATCGTTGGCGTATGATTACGATAGTTTAGTGGTTTGTTGAATTATTTGAGGTCCTAACATTTGTCTTTCTCCGACTTCATCCCAACACATAGGCGTTCTACATTTTCTTCCATATAAGGCTTCATAGGGTGGCATACCTATGCTAGCATGATAACTATTGTTGTGGCGAATTCGACTAAAGGTATGGCTGATCTTCCCAACTTCCTTTGAAGTCTATGACACATATTCTCAACATATCCTCTAATGTTTTTATGGTTCTCTCCTCTGTCCATCGGTTTGAGGATGATAGTTGTACTTAGTCTTAGTTGTGTTCTAAATTTTACGAAGACTCTTCCAAAAATTTGAAGTAAAGCGTGGATCTCGATCGATACTATGGAAGCAGGTACTCATGCCTAGAGATAATTTCATGAATATATAATTTGGCAAGGTGATCCGGGTTATGAGTAATTTTAATAGGTAAAAAGTGAGTGGATTTAGTTAAGCGGTCAACTATTACCCAAATGGCGTTATGGCCTTTTGTGTAGTTGGAAGGCCCACTACAAAGTCCATGGTTATATGTTCCCACTTCCACTCAGGAATTGGTAAGGGTTGAAGTAAACCACTTGGCTTCTGATGTTCTGCCTTAACCCTTTGACACGTGAGACATTTACTTACCCATTCAGCTATTTCCCTTTTCATATTTGACCACCAAAAGTGTCGACTTAAATCTTTGAACATTTTAATCTTTGCCGGGATGTATGGCAAATTTAGAATTATGTGCTTAGCCGTTCAAAATTTCATCTTTTAAAGCTTGATCTAACGGAATCCAGATTCTATTTTCATATCTAATTATTCCATCGTATCTATTAAAATTTATTATACTTATCATGTGTGGAATTAGATTTAAACTTGACACTCTTCATCCTTCTCTGTATCTCTTTAATTTTATCTAGCGAGAGATGAAACTCCTTCTAAAATATATAATTTTTGGGTAGAGGTAGTTAGACATTCCACCTCAATTTTTAACTTTTCAAAATCTTTTATTAACCTATCATTGGTGGTTAATACATTTAATTTTTCTTGATTATTTCTACTTAACGCATCAGCTACAACATTAGCTTTACCGGGATGATATAAGATTTCACAGTCAAAATCCTTTATCAGTTCTAACCATCTTCTCTGTCTTAAATTTAATTCTCGTTGTGTAAAAATATATTTCAAACTTTTATGATCTATATATATATATTGCACTTCTCCCCGTACAAGTAATGTCTCCAAATTTTTAAAGCAAAAACTACTGTGGCTAACTCTAAATCATGAGTAGGATACCTCTTTTTATAATCTTTGAGTTGTCGTGATGCATAAGCTATAACTTTACCTTGTTGCATCAACACACACCTAATCCTCTCATGTGATGCGTCACTATATACTCTGAGGCCTCTGTATCATCACGGTAAGGATAACTTTGGAGCCATGCTCGATCGCTTCTTCAACTCTTGGAAGCTTTCCTCACATTTATCATCGGGCGTATTTCACCGTCTTTCGAGTTAAATTGGTTAATGGGGTTGCTATTTTGAAAAATCTTTTATAAGCGAAGTCGGTAATACTTTCGTTAAGCAAGAAAACTTCGTACTTTTTGTTGGAGTTGTTGGTTGTTCCCGATTCTAACCGTTTGATCTTAGTTGGATCTCTGAGATATTCCATCTTTTGTCAATTACATGACCTAAAAATTGAACTCTCTTCAACGAATTCACACTTGGAAAACTTTGCATAAAGTTGTTCCTTTTCGTAATATCTCAATCGACTCTCAAGTGTTGACATGCTCTTTCCGTGTGTTCGAGTATATACGAATATAAATCGATAAACACTACAACAAATTTGTCCAAGCATGGTTTAAACACTCGATTCATTAAATCCATAAATGTTGCTCGGTGCATTTGTTAATCCAAAAGACATTACAAGAAATTCATAATGTCCATGGCGTGTCCTAAGCTATTTATTTTGCACATCATCTCCTTTCTTACCTTTAATTGATGATAACTTTTGTTCTAAGGTCGATTTTTGAAAATGTTGGCCCCCTTTAATTGGTCAAACAAATCATCAATCCTTGGCAAAGGATATTTATTCTTAATAGTTAGCTTATTTAGCTCCTATAATCTATACATAGTCTCATAGTTCCATCCTTCTTCTTTACAAACAACTTTAGTGCGCCCCAAGGTGAAACACTAGGTTGTATGTACTTTTTATCTAAGAGTTTCTGTAATTGAATAAGTAACTCTTTCGATTCTATAGGTGCCATTACATACGGTGCCTTAGAAAGCTGAGTCTTCGTTCTGGTGCAAGATCAATGATAAACTCAATCTCCTATCGGAGGCAAGCAAGGGTAAATCATGCGGAAATACATCGGAAATTCCTTAACTATAGGTATTTGATCTAGTTTTACTCCTTCTGGCGAGTATCAACTATATAGGCCAAATATCCTATACAACCCTTTTAAGTAATCTTTACTGCTGAACTATAGTCAAACATCGAGATTGCTTAGGTGAACAACTACTGGTTGAACACTACCTTTGACTTGAAGCGATCGAAAAGGTTAATCGTTTTTGATGACAATCAATCATCGGCGTTATGATTAACTAACCAATCCATTCCTAGAATTACATCAAATTCTCCCATTTGAATTGGTATCAAATCTACCTTAAAATTATGTCCTTTTATTACCACACTACGGTTTACGTATATGGTCTTAAGGAATTCTTTCATTATTAGCAATTTCTACACAAAATGGTTTGTCTAAATTTTCACAAGGCATATTCAAGTTTGTAGAGAAATTTCTGAACACTGAATGAACAGTAGCACGAGAATCGAATAACACATATGCATTTAAAGTGTTGATAGGGATGATACTATCACCACGTCTGTGAAACAACAACATCCCCTCAGAGCATATTAAATGTTCTCATGATAGGTCGATTACGAACCCCAGCTGCTGACTCTTGTCGATTGATTATTCTACGGTATTCTAACCCCTTTTCCTCCTTGGTTTTATGGGACGGTTCTTAGAAAAATGGTCCATTGAACCACAATTAAAACATTTATTTTTCTTTGGAAGAGGACATTATGAAAGATAATGTCTGTTATCCACAATTAAAGCATTTGTTAAGAAGACACTCTCCTCTATGTTTCTTACTACACTTAGGACAAGGTTTAATATTATTATTACTAAAATTGTTATTAGTATTTCTATCTTTTCCACTGAGTTGTTAGAAAAAGAATTATTCCATTTAAACATTATTAAACCCACAGGCTGGGTTCTGTCTTACTTTTCCCTTTCTCACTCTGAGTCTTTTTGTCCTGATGAAACTTAGCGAGATTTTCATTCTCACTTTCAATTATAGTGGCCTTCTCTAGTATTTCAGAGAAAGTTTTGATTTGAAGCACTGATAATTTACTCTAATCTGAGGTTTTAAACCTTCTTGGTACCTACGAGTCTTTCTAAGTTCAGTGGTTACTTGATGAGGAGCAAACCTGGATAGTTCATTAAACTTAGCTGTATACTGGGTTACAGTAAGATCTCCTTGTTTTAAGTCCAGAAATTTTATTTCCATTCGGTCTTTCAGGGATTGGGAAAAATAGTTTTCAAAGAACAACTCTTTAAATCTATCCCAAGGAACAATTTCAGTTTCTACTCGACCTTTGGTTGATTCCACCGATAATTAGCTTCACCTTTCAAGAAGAAAGTTGCAAAAGTTGTCTTTTGGTTATTACTAACATTGGTTACTAGAAAAAATTTTCTATCTCGAAATCCAAATTTGTGCATCTCTGAGGTTCTAATGTACCTTTAAATTTGGTGGTCAACTAATTTAAAGTCTTTAAAGGATGTATTTTGGTTTCTGAGTGCATTTATTACTCTAACATCATATCTACTAAGCTGTTGAGTAGGATTATCCTCATTATTCATTTCTCTTTGGGGTCTTACGGTTGGTGGCATGATTCTATAAAACAACAACAAAGATTCACATAAGATTCTTGAATAACAAAACATATTGTTTATTTATATATATTCCAACCATCTTACAACAACTTCAAAATTTAAACATACTAGTATCTTACGAGTACAACTTTCATACAAACTTTGAATGCTTCTTTATTATACTAATATAAAGCATCCAACCTCTATCTTACTCTCTAGAATTCATTGATATCATCAAAGGAATCACGGATCATGTGACAAACCACGGATCGATCGATGAGATAAGCGTTTTCTTCTCTCTCTTTGGATATCGAGTTACGGATATTTGCAAATCATTAAAAGTATCTCGAACTCCGGAGATGTTTTAAGAAGTCTTGATTGAATTTCCCTCCTGCTCCTATGTGCATAGTGCGGTTGTACTTTCGATTGATGACTATGACTCCTTTCATCCATTAGCATACACTCGACTATTCATCGCCTAAACTTCATCTTATTGTTCTCACATTACATTATCTGCGATGTAGTGATGCCATTGCCTCATCATGCTCATCTATTCTCATTAATTGTCCGTATGGATCTGGATCTTCTTCTTCTTCTTGACATCAAGCGATTTGTTGATCATGAAGCAATTCTTCTTCTTCTACGCATCACTAGCTATAAAAAGACTCTATTTGCGGTGGATTGATCACTCTTTCTTGACATTGGAGTTGGCCATCTATAAAAGAAAACTCCATAAATCTTTGGTATAAAGGTTTACACAACATAAAATTTTAATGTTATATTTTATATGTCTTTTTAAAATTTTCTACGGACTCGAAGACTATATACTAAGAAAACTCTTCCTTATATCTATAGCCTATATGACTTTGATACCAAAATTGTAACACCCCATACCTATACTCCGTGGTATCCGGTATGGTGTTTACAGAGAATTAACATAATGCATTTAAATCTATACACCCCCATGGTATCGATTAAAATATTACATTAGATAGAGGACTATCGGATATAATTCCCATAGATTCAAGATTCACGGTATCCCATAATGAGATGGTAATTCCCAAGAGAAATATTCTTTGTGTTTGGATACCCTCACTTGAATATATGAAGCTATATCTGTGACTAGAGTCTATCTATCAAAATTGATATCGGTAATAACATGAGCAGTCCATATTACCAATACCCTCACCCGGATGTATAGTCTATGTCATGCGAATATATCTTATCGTATCGATAGTAACTATCTATCTGAAATTGAGTATTAATAACAACATGAGCAGGTCCATGCTATTATTAACACCTCACTCGGATAAATAGTTCCCGAGGATCTCAACTAGAATAGAAGACATCTTACTTTACATCTATATATATGTAAGAAAACACGGTTGCTTGAAATAAAAGATGTTATATATATATATCATAATATTATGATTAGATTACAAAATTCTCATACTTGAGTTCTTATTACAAGGTATTCATACAGACAAGAATATAATCTAATCTATGTAGGGATGACTTCCCTTTATCTACTCCGGATGTTCGGGATTACCATCTAATCTTTGCAAAGGAATAATTTGCAAGGGTGAGCTATGACATGCTCGACAAGTTGTATATTTATAACAATATAGGATTTGAAGAATTATAACAATTCAAATTTGGTGATAGTTGTTACCATTTACGGATTTCTAATTCCAACTAGTTTTGGAATTTTTATCATTTACATCGGTCACAAAGACTTAGAAATTTTATTGAGGATGTGAGATAGGGGATCGACCTATTCAACATCCTAGGAGTATGCATATCATCCTACGAGTGCTCAAATACACTTACAATTTCTTTGTCGATATATTCATTGACTACACTTCGCTCCACTACGGGATACTCGACTTGGTATAAGATTGTCTTACCAAAACAATTTGGCTTGACACAACGATTTTATGCTCGATAAACAATATCATATGAATAAATAATTCATTTCTTAGTAAATCATCTTTGGAACTATAGCAATAACTTTTCAATAATAGGTAATTGATATAGGTGTATTATATCAGCGGTATATCAAGATAGAATCTTGTTAAATGAATAAGCAGGGTTGATAAATTTTGCATAAGTAATAAATTGGGTATAGGAGACTTTTTGGCGTAGATCGATTCAAGCTATACTTATTCGAGCGCTAATAAGTACTATGGCGTTCAAAAATATAAATCTAACACGTTAGTATTGATAACAATACTCAAATAAAACATTTATTTAATCTAGGGTTAGATTTAATAGGGTTTGACTTTTAATACCTTTGATAAATGAACTAAATTTTATTTATAAAATTTGGTTATATTTTAAATAATTTAATTATCCTTATAATATATTTTAGAAGGTTTAAAGTATTTTTAAAATATTTATTTATCCTTTAAATGATTTTTAAACCATTTATCTCTATTTATAAGTAATTTATATTTACTAAAATTTTATAAAAACATTATTTAATATTATTAAATAATTTATAATCATTTATTATGATTTTTATTTCAATAATAATATTTTTACATAATTATTTAGTATTTAAAAGTAATTATTCTAATTACTTTATTAATAAGTTAATTATAAATAATATCTAAATAAAATAAAATAATTATTTTTATTTTTGTAGAAATATAGAAATAATTTATAATAATTTAATATAATTTTTAAAACTTTTTTTTTATTAATTATTTCTAATTTTTATAATTTATTTCTAAAGAAAATAATTTTTGTAAAATCATTTAAAAAGCTCTACGGTGTGTGAGAAAAGTGTCGTTGTAGGTGTTCTTGAGTTTTTAGGCGGTCGTTGGTGGTAGTGGTGAGTGACTAGTTTGACCATCAAATAACTCAATTCTTGGTAATGATTTTTGGTTAGATCAGTATTGGTGTTGTAGTACTCATACTGATAATCTACAAGATAAAAGTAATAATCGGGCTTTAATCTACATCTAACAAGAAATTATAAAGGTTCAAAAAATTCTTTGTCGGAGGTTTGTTCTTGGGTTTACAGGTAACCCGAGAGCGAGTGGTCATAGTCGGTCAGCGGTTTTTGTGGCTTGAATAACTTTGATTACATGTATTAGATGTATGTTTTGTTTGTTGTAACATGTAGTCTATATGTCGAGGTATATATATATAACATTAACATGAACAAATCTTAATTCTAAGGTCTCTATTTATCTTTGGTCAAAATCTGACTACCAATTTATTCTTCGTGTTCTTGGTTTTACGGAAAACCCGAAAACTTCGGTAAATACTTTCGATCGACTACTTTTGACCGATAATTACGATAATCTATGAGTTGTTTGTTCGATTGAAGATCATAGATATGTAGTATGTATACGAGTACTAATTTATAACAAAAACATAAACAATTAACAATCGGAAGATGATTAAGCGAATTCGATTGAAAGTAAGCGGTTCAAGCTTTGTTCTTGAGCTTTACGGGCAACCCGGAAAACCAACTTCCATGAGCAGGTGACCCACTTTGTTGCTTATATCTTGGAATCTATGGTTCATTTGAACACATTTTCTTTTCAGATTAAAGACCTACTAACGAACTCTGAATACCAATCGATTAACAGACCAAAACATAAACACACATGAATCGAAAAGCCACGACATTAATTTGTCGGACCATTTTTTCAAAATTCCAGATTTCATAAAAGCGCTTAATTAAGGCATCTAGATGTTATGAAAAGCGTGTTCTACCACTCTAGCATACTTTCTAACATCCTAATATATAATTCTAAACATCTAAACAACAAATCTAACATAAGATCAAAGAGAAATTTATGAACTAGGGTTTGCACCTTTTAACTTGAGAAATTTGTGATTCTATCTTACGATCTTGTTCTTTGTTAACACGAGGCTTGATATGGTAGGTTTATAAGTGTATCTAGGCTTTGAGAATTCATGAGTTTGCTTTCAGCCCTAAGGTTCTATTTATAGAATTCTTTAACTTGGCTTTTTGGTCATTTTTCCACTACTTGCCTCTATAAAGATCTGATTTGTGACTCTTCTGCTGTTTGGGAGTTTGGAAGCATGTCATGTGATGTTTTGGAACTTGAAATGGTGACTCTCAACCTACTTGTGAGCTAGTTGATCAAATTAGTAGCTTAATTAGGTTTAAATCTTCACTAATCTTGATTAGGGTTTTGTTTCTAATGATTAGGAATGTTAAGTAATGTTAATTAGTACCTAATAGAAGTTTACTAACCATGATTAAGTGTTAACATAAGCTAATTAGAGTTAGATTAGCTAATTAGGGTTTAATTAATAAACTAGGGTTAGGGTTTTGCTAATTAGGGTTAGGGTTTGTTAACCTAGGTTTCTTAACCTAAATTTCTCACTAATCTAACAAGCACGACAAAGCGTTTTGTCGGTGTAAGCGCGACAAAGCAACTTGTCAAAATAATTTTCTGAAAAAAGTGGAGATTATGGAAAAAAAATTTAAGCACGCGAGGTGTCAAACCACGGCGTTTTTAGGATAAAAATTTATTTGGTCAATTTTGTCAAACCAAGTATATAATAACACGTAACATATTGAGAGAGAAATTTTATTTATATATGGGATTTATACATCTGAGTCTTATTAGGGTTTTGGGTTTTGAGGTTGCACTACGATCATAGAGTTGATGTTGGTGGAGTTCTCTTCAACCTCGACTCTACGATTGTAGACTGACTTGGTCCTTGAGATGAACTTAACTTAACATATCTTCTGGGTCAAGGTAGCTCAGGAAGGGCCAACCTCTTAGAGTGAACTAAGGGTCAGGTTTGTCCCTGAGGCGCTCTCCAGATGAAATGCTTTAAAAGTGATTTGCACTAGTATCTCATTTGACCTTTTCTGGTGGGGAGGTCCTTTACTTTCTTTAGACAATAGCATTTGCTGTAATCGTGGTGTCCTCATGCTTTTACACTACGATCAGATGTTTGATCGTAGGCACTCCACGATTTTGAGTTGGGTGGCTAATAGGTTATCGGTGAAATGCGTTTTGAGGCGTTTCTCTCGATTTATGGATCTTCATTTGGTTCATCGACCACAAAGTTTTGGGACTCAGATTTGGTACCACCGCTTCATAGTATAACTACATTACATTGTTTTTAACAGATCACTACTTTCCCATGTTCATACTATCTTCTCAGTGAGGTGTGATTTCCTTTTCTTCATATGTGTTAGGAGACATCCTTACATGCTTCTTTCTGACTAGAATCACCTCTGACAGTCAAATCTATTTTCATCGTAGACATGGATATCTCCAGTGTCAGGAATAAACATGTGAATGATATTCCTATTTAATATATGATTTGATTATGATATATATGTGAATGAATATGCAAGTATGCTTGCATTAAGAAAAGCTGTAAAGTCCTTTGATAGATAATAGAAATATATGTACAAGGACTTAAAATGAATTGATCAAATATGTTAAGTTGATCCTACATAAGCAAAACAGCTTTGTAAAGTCCTTAAAAAGAAATGATGTATAAGGGACTATAAATGTAGAAAGATCAAGCTTGTTAGGTTGATCTTATGATGTAATAGATAGGCTTGTCTGATCGTCGACCATTGCACCAGAAGTCGTAGTCTGCCAGGAGAGTCAAGGTTAACTCGAGAGCTATCGAGGCGAGAATAGGAGTATACAAGATAGTAGATCTCGGAGTTCGTAGAAGCGCCGGGGAAGCGAAGAAGGACCGTAGTGTGTGAGAGTAGAGCTTCCTCGGGATTGTAGTATCTTTGAGGAAGTCGAGTTCGAATCGTGAGAGACGACACCCACGAGCCGACCGGTCATCTCTTAGAAGCAAAGTCGAAGCGTAGACTACACTTTCGAGTCGTAGAAGTCTCGATCTCGAAGCTATGTCGAGGATCGTAGACTACATTACGAGTTCGTAGAGTCCATTGATTACATGCAGAGATCGTAGTCGAGCAATATTAGATGAAGATAACAAGCACAAGGCAGATATCGTAGAGTGTCAAGATCTGATCTCAGGATCGTGAGTGTGCGCTTTTCTTAGAAAATTTGAATCGTAGAGTGCAGAACTACGACCTCAACAGAAGTGCTCACAATGCCAAGGCAAAATCGTAGAGCATATACGGTTCTCAACAAATGAGCACTCTCAGAATATCCAAAGGATCAAAGCCTCTGGTTCAAGCTGCAAGCTACATCTAAGGAAACCAGAGAGCACTCAACGAATGGCATGCAGGCTAACAGAAGATCTAAGCACCAACCTAATCAGCATCAAGATTGAGTTGTAAGTCCATTCGTGATGAAGTCTTCCACAAGGAGATCCAAAGAAGACTTCAGAAGCTGACTAAGGAAAGTCAGCTTATGCAGTAGCTATCAAGTGAACAGAAGACAACGATCTTGGAAGCAACCAAGATCGTAGTGTTTGCCAAACAAAGAAGGAACTGATAGAAGGTGAAGCAGAAATCTTTGGTCGACCTCACGAATACCAAGGCTAAAGTGATTAAGTGCAGGGTCAGTTCATTGATGATAAGTGAACGGGAGATCACAAGGAGAAAGCAAGATAGACGCGCCACAAATCTGAAGTGCCTTGATATTCAGAAGGGGACCATAGCTAGGAATTAGGCCATCAGTCTCTGAGAACAGTCGAAGCAAACAGAAGTATTGAAGCACTGCACAATACAAGGAAGAGGTGTTCTACATTGAAGATCCAATCAACACTCTTCAAGATCGTAGTGTTCACTCAACCAGTCAATGAGCAACACTCAACAAGACACTATGATCAGGTCCTTGAAGATGTGCATCAGAATCATAGAGTTCGAATAACTGAAGACTGAAGCATTGGCAAATGTTCTATCTGAAGGGTAATATTCGGACAAGTGCTTATTGAGAGCATCGATGTAATAGGACAACCTCTGATCGAGAAATCAGAAAGAGGTAATAAAGTCTTTGACCTGCCCAAGACATTAAAGTGATACATCTAACAGGGCAGGTGAAATAGTAGTAAATCGCGAGGTCGAGAAAAAAGTATGACAAGTCACATCAAGCAGTCTACCTCAAGCAACTCGAGATCTGTGAAGATATTTGAATAGCCTTCAACGGCTACTTTCCAACGGAAGGATTGGGAAGAAGTATAAATGAGAAAGAGCTTCAAAGATCAAAGGCTGCTGGAGTTGCCGAGTTTGGAGAGAAGGTGGACTGATCTAAACCATGTGAAACAGTGAGTCTGAAGGCTCACTCTACGATCCACCAAGAACACTCAGAAGTTAGATAAAGAAAGAAGTAGAAGTATGAGTTCTACTATGTAGAAGTGAGAGTTCTACTACATGAAGAGTGTTATGAACTGCCGAGAGAAAGAAGAGCACTATGTCATCTTGATGTCCATCATGGGAAGACTCTAAGTACAATAGAGAAGAGCCTACAGTCATCTTAGCAAGTCCATCATGAGAAGGCATCAAGTAGTAAGAAGGGAGATCACAAATTTCATCTTGGTGTCAAGCATGAGAAAGCTTCTAAGTACCTAACAGAAGAGCTTACAGTCATCTTAGAAGCCTATCATGTGCAGCCATCAAGTACCAGGAGGAGAAGGATCTTCAAGCGGTTCATCAAGGGTCATCCGAAGTGGTTGAGCAACTGAAGAAGCTGAGCATCATGCAACACTCAGCTGCACTTCAAGGATGATCAAGCCAAGCTGCTAAGTATAGAAGATGTTCAGAGCATGAAGACATCTTAGCAGCTCAGCACTGAGTCTAACAACAACAAATAAATAACTCAACAAAGCCAGGGCCCGAGGGTTCCTTGTCAGAAGGGACTAAACAAAGCGAGGGCGGAAGGGTCCTTGTCCCAGAGGGACTAAGCGAAGTTCAAGCCTGCTTTGGGCTTGAAGAGTTCTAGGGAACTAGAAGTTCCAAGGTCTGGCCTTGAAGAGTTCTTAGTGAGCGAAAGTCCCAAGGCTCTCGGCCTTGATGGAATCTTAGTGATTCAGGTCTTTGCCTTCCTTGGTGGAAATCACTGCTAGTTAAAAGCGGAAGAGTGGATTAGGAGCTTGAGTCTACGAACCACTTAAAACCCCTTGTGTCTTTTACATTATATCATTTACATTATGTACTTATAAGCCGCTATAAGCGCTATGTATGTTTTAAGCGCTTACAACTAAACTTACTTTCTGAACAATGTATGTATGATTATGAACATATCAATGAAGGGGATCTTTTAGTTATTCCGCTGTGCTTGAAAAGAATCTTATGTTTGTCATATGTTAATTATGAACAATATAATATAAACCAGAAAAGTATTTGAAATAAAAAGGATCTATTCAACCCCCCTTCTAGATCTATTGTGCCATCCGGGAACTAACATCCGGGGTGATCATTCTACGATCATTTTTGTCGACCTTCTGAATGTAGTCTTCTTTTATAGTTTGTACTTGTGAAGTTCTGTTCCTGTAATTTAGTTCCTCATGTTTGATGGTCGATGATCCTTTGTGATGAGCTTCCTTGAGGATTCCTCTCATATGACATGTTTTGCATGCTTGAGCATATAAGACCCTTTCCATCTTTGGTTGAATGGCATGTTTCCATATAAGTATCAGCAACCAAGTGAGCTTCATTTGGATTAGCTCAGCAGGTCTTCAAGGGCAGGCTTTGACATATAGGAATTTTATCAGAGTCATTTCTGAACAGTCTTAAGCCTTTTGCTGGTTGAATCTTTCTTTAACTGAAGTCTCTTGCTTCATCTTCCTTAGATAGACCAAGTACCTATAGGTTAGATATATTTCTATTTTGGTACCCATAGTTAAATGGGTCCTTCCAGGTTAGTTTCAAAAACCCTATTCCTCATATATTAGAATTAACATCATATTGATCATCAACAATCAAATTCATGCATGCGGCTAATTTGGATATTACATTTTGAAATGCATGGTGATGAGTGTGTGTAAGATTTGCCATTTTAATAAAGCACTCTTTTCATTTGATGATTTCATCATTTGCTTGGTTATGTTCACAGAGTTTAAGTGTTCACAGAATGAGAATCAACTCTATGATTTATGAGTTTCTAGTTGATTCATGGAGGTGATCAGTTTCTACATATCATGAAGATACTCTTGTGGAATTGATCATACTCTATGGGTTATCAAACACTTTTAATACATAGGTTCATACTAACCTATCAGCAAAGATTACTTCACATAAGATTAATTTAACTTGTAATGTTCTTATGATCTATTTCAGATTTCTTTCAAGATGTCATCTTCAACCTAAAACTTGGATGGAGAGAAAGTTTGTAAGCATTTGGGTTTACAACCTCAGTGTACTTTCTATCTTCACCTTTTTAGGTGGATTACGATTTCTTGACAGGATACTGTTATAGTGCATAAGAAGGTGTAACATGATGTATACAATTATATTAGTGAGGAATCGTACCTTTCTACTGTCAGTTTCTTAACAGTTATTTATCTTAGACATACTGAGGTTAGGCATTGATGTGCATAGTTTCTCATTTGCTCCTGACAGCTTGTTGCTCCAGTTGACCTTCAATCAATCAGTCGTGGTCTTTAAAATATAAGCTATGAAAATCTCAGCATCTTTAGTTCTTTGACATCCTTGAGTTTGCAAGGTTTACATCCAGCTGCTGGTTGGTTAAGCACACGTTTGAGAAGTTCTTCTTGCTTATCTGGATAAGCATTTCTTAGCATGTATGGTCTTTTCATCTTTTCAGTCTAGTGGATGTTTGAGTCTTTTCTGTTGATGTCTTTTGAGCTTTCTAGCCTGGTCTTCAGACTACAAGATTGATTGTGGGCAGGGATTGGTCTTGTTGATATGGCAATCAAGTACATGGACCAATTTGAGCAGCTTCAGATGTATATACACATTTACCTATTCATAATATTTCCAACGTGTGAGCTCATCTGCATATAACAAGTGACTTACTACTAAACTAAGTTTAGAACAATGTTTGTGCCTAGGATCAGACACAAAGTGATTAGCTTTAGAATATAGCGTGAGAACCTGCTCTGATACCAATTGTTACTTCCCAGTAGGCACAATAGATCTAGAAGGGGGGGGGGGGGGGTTTAATAGATCCTTTTAATTTTAAATACTTTTCTGGTTTATTTTGTATTGCTAATAATTTTGCATATGACAAACATAAGAATCTTTTCAGGCACATCGGAATAAGTAAAAGATCCCCTTCATTGATATATTCATAATCAAACATACATTGTTCGTATAGTTAGTTCAGTTATAAGCAGTTAAAACATACATGGTAGTTATAGCAGTTAAAGTACATAATGTAAATGACATAAAGTAAAAGACACAAGGGGTTTTATGTGGTTCAGAGACTCAAGCTCCTAATCCACTCTTCTGCTTTCAACTAGCAGGATTTCCACTAAGGAAGGGCAACACCCTGAATCACTAAGATTCCTTCAAGGCCAGCAGCCTTGGGACTTCAGTTCACTAAAAACTCTTCAAGGCCAGCAGCCTTGGAACTTCTTTAGTTCCCTATGAACTCTTCAAGCCCAGGAGGCTTGGAAGTTCATTTAGTCCTTCCGGACAAGGACCCCTCAAGCCCTGGCTTCTTGTTGTTGAGTTTTTTGTTTGTTGGAGTTGGTGCTGAGCTGCTAAGATGCCTTTATGCTCTGAACATCTTTGGTACTTAGCAGCTTGACATGATCATCCTTGAAGTGCAGTTGAGTGTTACATGATGCTCAGCTTCTTCAATTATTCAACCTCTTCTGATGATCCCTTGATGAACTGCCTTGAAGATCATCCCTCTTGATACTTGATGGATGCACATGAGGGGTTTCTAAGATGACTGTAAGTTCTTCTGCTAGGTACTTAGAAACTTTCTTATGCTTACCACCATGATGGCGTTGGTGATCTTCTTTGTTACTACTTGATGCCTTCTCATGATGGACTTGCTAAGATGAATGTAGGCTCTTTTCTCTGGTACTTAGAGTCTTCCAATGATGGACATCAAGATGACATTGATGCTCTTCTTTCTCTCGACAGTTCAGAACACTCTTCTTGTAGTAGAACTCTCACTTCTACATTATAGAACTCTCACTTCTACTTCTTTCCTTTTCTGTCTCTAAGTGTTCTTGGTGGATCGTAGAGTGAGCCTTCAGACCTTCATTGGTCACTCACTATTTACGTTAGTTAGATTAGTCCACCAATTCTCCAAACTCAGCAACTCCAGCAACCTTTGATCTTTGAAGCTCTAGCTGATTTATACTCCTTTCCAATCTTCCCGTTGGAAAGTAGCCATTGAAAGCTCTTTGAATTGTTTCACAAATCTCGAGTTGTTTGGTGCAGACTGTAGATGTGACATCACATGACTTTCTGACACTGCAGTCTACTGTTTAACCTACCCCATCAGAGATGTCACTTTAATGCCTCGGACAGGTCGATGACTTTATTTCCCCCTTCTGATTTCTCGATCAGAGGTTGTTCTTCTGCATCGATGCTCTCAATAAGCTCTTGTCCAAATATCAACCTTCAGATTGAACTGTTGCCAATGCTCCAATCTTCAGCTGTTCAAACTCTACGATTCTGATGCATGTCTTCTTGGACCTGATCGTAGTGTCTTGTTGTTTGGTAGAGACAACACTACGATCTTGAAGAGTGTTGATTGGATCTTCAATGTAGAACACCTCTTCCTTCTCTTGTTCAGTGCTTCAACACTTCTGTTTGCCTCAACAGTTCTTAGATACTGATGGCTTGACTCTTTTTTCTGGTTTCTTCTGAATAGCAAGACACTTTAGATTTATGGCATGTCCAGCTCGCTTTCTCCTTGTGATCTCCCGTTCACTTATCATCAATGGACTGACCCAATGCTTAATCACTTTAGCCTTGTTCTTCAGAGGCTGACCAGTGTCTCTGTGTATACTCCATCAGTTATTTCTTTGTTTGGCAAACACTACGATCTTGGTTTCTTCCAAGATCGTTGTCTTCTATTCACTTGACAGCTACTGTATATGCTGAATTTCCTTAGTTAGTTACTGAAGTCTTCTTATGATAAACTTACGTAAGACTTCATCTCGAATGGCTTCACAACTCAATCTGGAGGCTGATTGGGTTGATTCTTAGATCTTCTGCTAGCTTGTATACCATTCATTGAGTGCTCTCTAGTTTCCTTCAGGTGGGATATATCTTTGCAGTGCCAACCAGCGGCTTCATTCCTTTAGATATTCTAAGAGTGCTCATTCGTTGAGAATTGTATTTGCTCTATGATTCTGCCTTGGCATTGTGAGCACATCTGTTGAGGTCTTTAGTTCTGCACTCTACAATTCAGCTTTGGCTGTGCAGACACTCCGACTCTGAGATCAGATCTTGACACTCTACGATTTCTGACTTGTGCTCGTTGTCTTCATCTAATCTTGCCCGACTACGATCTTTGCCTTTGATATGATCAGTAGACTCTACGATTCTAAGTGTAGTCTACGTTCCTGACTTGGCTTCGGCAGATTCTCGGTCGGCTCGTAGGTAGGCTGTCTCTATGATTCTGAACATGACTTCCTCAGCAAACTACGGCTCTGAGGAAGTTCTTCTCGACACACTACGATCCTTCCTCGTCTCTCCTGGAAGTCTACGAACTCCGAGATCTACTATCTTGTATACTACGATTCTGCCTCGATAGCTCTCGAGTTGTCCTTGACTCTCCTAACAGACTACGATTTCTGGTGCAGTGCTTCGACGATCAGACAAGCATATCTATTACATCATTAGATCAACCTAACATGCTTGATCTTTCTATTTTTATAGTCCTTGTACATCATTTCTTTTTAAGGACTTTACAAAGCTATTTTGCTTATGTAGGATCAACCTAACACATTTGATCAATTCATTCTAAGTCCTTGTACATATGTTTTCATTGTCTATCAAAGGACTTTACAACTTATCTTAATGCAAGCATACTTGCATATTCATTCCTATATATATCATAATCAAATCATATATAAATAGGAATATCATTCACATGCTTATTCCCGACACAATGGTTACAAGATCGGTACCACCAATTATCTTTGATAGATGAGAGGCGGACCACAAACATCTTCCATGATTAATTATACCAACAAAGGATCGCTCGATCCTACAACAAGAAAGTCCGGCTACGGTAGTTCAAAGAAAATAACTTGGTCTTAAAAAAGGTCATTGACAACCAAGATCAATCTAAAGGAAAATTCGCCCCAAACTGGGAAGGCCCGTTCATTGTCAAAGAGGTATTGACAAGAGGAGCCCTCAGATTACAAGAAGTGGATGGTGAAAAATTTCCCCAACTCATAAACTTAGACACCGTTAAGCGATATTATGTATAATGTTACCTATAAACCAGCATCCAGGTTCTGGATCATCAATCCATCAGTCAATTTAGGTTTTCAAAACCTTTCTAACCACATCAGTTTTCGTCCCACCAGGGATGAACTACACAGACCTGATCTCCCCCATACACGGGAGTACGTAGGCAGCCATTCATGGTATGGTCTCACCCCTACAAAAACACAAAATCATGTCAACGTTACTGAGATCATCCTTCAACCTTTCAAACCAAACCATAAGAGATGGAACTATCTGATCTCCCCAACACGGGAATACATCGGCGACTATCTGTGGGGCGGTTAAACCACACCTCATCGGCTTAGACCACAGGTATGGAACTACATGGTCTCCCATCACAAATGGGAGAAAAAAATAGGCAACCATCTATATTGCGGTTGAATCCTCAAAGAGAAACACCAATCCATAAGAGATGGAACTACATGGTCTCCCCCATACACGGGAGAAACACCTTGCCATGTAATATTGTTTGATATATAAAATATGTCATGTACATGACAAAAATGGCTAACCTAGTCTATGAAGGAAAATCAAAGCTAATCTACAAAGCACTGGATAAGCAAGCCATCGAATCATACATAGTATCCCTCTCAGTAGATGGAGGTAAATCTATGAGCTCCTGCCCCATGGTGTCCACACGAACCAAAAGATCTACGACCATCTACATGGTGCTACTGTTCTCATCAATGAATGTACTCATCTCTGTAATAATGGCAGCCGTATGAGATCTAAGTGCAGTACTATCTGTGGTGGCAGCATCTTGGGTATCTAGAGCCTCATCCTGCTCATCAACAGCTGCATCCTTAGATGATCGAGCCTTGTCCCGCTTAGCAACAATGGTATCCCTATGAGCTAGAGCATCATCTCTCTCAATCAGAGTGGCATCTCTATCAGAAAGAGCTATCAACATCAAGGCCCTAGCCTGATCCCTCTCAAACGTCATCAGATATAACATCTACTCTAAATACTCTGCATAATGTGGAGCCACATCAGTGGGAATAATGGGGGAATCAACCAGAGCTACTGACGAACCAGTAAACAACTCATCCTTGATGGGAGAATCAAGGTACTCCATAGGCTCCCCATCCCCATCGTCAGAATCAGTACCCGGTTATGAGGATACAACCCTAGCCGATGCAATCTCTGCCTCCAACCATGCAGAATACTCTAGAGATCGACATGGATGGCTAGTTAAAAATTTATCCCTCTTTTGACGAGTCGAACAATCATAAATCCTAGAAAAATCCTCTATTGACAGAAGTCGAGATAACAATCCCTAACCCACTGCCCCGTTAAAGGGATGAATATCCTGAAATTGGTCAAACTGTGCCATAACAGCCAGTGGATGATAAGTGGTCACCCCCTCAAACCGGTCAAGGGAAGATTATCCATGTCGACTGCATGAGTGATAAAGCCATAAAGAGATCTGAGCCATAAACATGGCAAAATATCAAACGGGTCCTCGATCCCTGATAAGAAAGTCAACTACGATGTTGCGCCTGTACACTCAGTTGCCTGAAATGAGTATGACATGGCTATCTCATGGGAAAAATAATACCCAAGACATCTGAAAGTGTCAATCGGTCTAAAGTGTGTCATAAACCACACGTACAACAAGACCACACTGTCTATAAAAACCCCCACTGATTGGGAATGGGAAAACGTGGACGACCTCAAGGTCTCTTCTAAAATCATCGGTAAGATGGTATGACCCTCCCGGAGAGCATAGAATACCACTATCACACCGATATCCAGGTGGTCCATGTACAACATCATGTATAGATAGGCCACTATGCACATCAAGCATATGTCTACATGAACAACATGCCAATCACCCTCAAAAATGGTGAAGTCCCTGGAGTGTCGCAGATAGGTATCCAACAACCCAAATCTGTCAATCAAAAAACTTATGGACACCACATGCCCCGAGGTAATCTCGTCTTGGGAAACTCTGTGCCTCAAGCATGTCAAGGTCATAAACTGCTGACTCATGTCACCGACAGTCATCCGAGCACAAGGCCGGTTCAAACTTAAATACATGTCGATATGGTACCCAATGCTCAAGCATGCCCTCTATAAAGCCCGATGGAACCTGAAATGTCAGGAAGGTCATAGAGTGTCTCAACAACTGATCAATTGTCACCCGATCTAGGGAAGAAAAACTGCCATACCACGATCTCAAAGAAGAGGCCACCAACATGGGTGGGGTATGCTTAATCTGGCTAACAGTGGATGAAGACATTTGTAGAGTCGTATCATAAGACCATCCAGAGGTCAATGCTAAACTCATCTTTGGAAATGCATATCCATGACATAATACATGCATGATAAATAACAGATGACAATATGATGTAGGGAATTGATGAGTGGATTTCATACCTATAAATCGATTTCTGATTTGGACTTAAAACTATGTTGTCCTGGTCTATTTAAGTTCATTTTTACTTGTTTTGTGTTTCTTTTATGTTTAGGAGTGCAAAACGAGGCATGGTGGTAGAATGGCGGCGTTATAGGGAGAAATGTTATGCAAAAGGCAAAATCAGAACTGCAGAGACATACCCCCCCTACCGGGGCAGGCATATTTACAAAGGAAATCTCCCCCAGGGCGGGGTACAAGGCCAACTACGTAATCACCCCCCACCCCCCACCCCTTCGCTAGGGTAGGCTTATCCGATGTCGGGAAGAAAAAGGAGTTTTCAAAATTTGAATTCAAGAAGGATTGATTCGAGTTGATTGTTCAAGGACTTCCAGGAGGACTAAAAGACATATGAAGAAGCATATAAAAGGAGTAGAATTTCAAGGACTGAAGGAGGATTCCATTAAATTAGTTTAGAGTAGATTAGGGCAAAACCCTAGTTCTTATTAGATTTGGAGATTGAAGCAACTTGGAGACCATTAAAGATCAAGAACTGGAGCTTGAGGAAGATGGATATTTGCTGACAACAGATTTATTATTCACTTTACTCTTATGTTTGTCTTTTAATGTTTATTCAATTATGAATTCTTAGTTTTAATACATTAATCATGAACTAAATCTTTTGTTTAAGATTACAATGGAGCTTATTGAATAGTTTATTTTTAGTATATTTATCTATTAATTATTATGATTATTCTTGGATTATCTATTATGGTTTGTGTTTATTGCTTAATTGCCTAGCTAACAGTTACCGTGATAATGATCTATACGAACTCGAGAGATGAATTATGATTTAGATCTGATCATAATAGCATGTGATTGTGTTTTCTACATGGCGTTAGAATACATAATTTATGTCTTGGATAGAGATATACATATTCATCGCATGTAATCAGAAAAAGAACATGTTCTTAAAATCCTCTTTAATTTTAATTCATATATAGATATAGTGAATTAGTTAATTAGGGTGTTCTTCTTAATTCTATCATCTGTGGATTTAAGTTGATTTGAGTATGATGCATTGCAAGATGGTCATATTTACTTATGTATTCTTGATTAATAATTCAGAATAGTGAGCTTAATTGATAGAAGTGTATTAATTTAAATGAAGCAATAAGTGAAGTTATGATCTTAAATCTTCATAATCTGATTTTTAATTAGTGGTAATTAGAATTAGTTTAATTAAATAATTTAATTTATAACATTAAATTGATTGTTTAAATAAAATTAGTTTGGTTAAGAGTTAGTATTTGGTAATTTGTATTAATTATTCCTCGTGGGAACGATACTCTACTTTCACTTTATTACTTGTTGACCACGTATACTTGCGTGCTGTGCGTAACTAGATTTTACCCAACAGGAATATAAAGCATTATATATACATTCCTAAGTACATCATCATCTAAATACATCATCTTTGTATACAACTAAAAAAATACAGGGAAATGGGGCACAGCCGCCCAACATCTAATAGAGGCCTATCAAAAGATATAACGAGAACTGGGTCATAGCTGCCCAATTATCTAACAGAGGCCTATCAAAATATATAGCGAGAAATGCATCAAAAGAGGTTGTTAGTTCCCAGTAGGCACACAATATATCTAGAAAGGGAGGTTGAATAGATCCTTTTTATTTTCAAATATTTTTCCTGTTTATTTTGTATTGCTAATGAATTAACATATGACAAACATAAGAATCTTTTTAAACACATTAGAATAAGTAAAAGATCCCCTTCATTGATATATTCATGAACATACATACATTGTTCATAGAGTTAGTTAAGTTGTAAGCAGTTAATATATATATATATATATAGCATTTATAGCAGTTAGGTACATAATGTAAATGACAAAAAGTAAATGACTGAATGTAAAAGACACAAGGGATTTTAAGTGGTTCAGAGACTCAAGCTCCTAATCCACGCTTCTGCTTTAACGAGCAGGAATTCCACTAAGGAAGGGTAGCACCCTGAATCACAAAGATTCCTTCAAGGCCAACAGCCTTGGAACTTTAGTTCACTCAAAACTCTTCAAGGCCAGTAGCCTTAGAACTCCTCTAGTTCTTTGCGAACTCTTCAAGCCCAGTAGGCTAGGAACTTAATTTAGTCCCTCCGCATAAGTACCCTCGAGCCCCGGCCGCTTTTTGTTATCAGAAGTTATTGTTGGTCTTTTGTTTGCTTTCGGATGTCTTGAAGCTTGAACATCTTTTTTACTTTAACAACTTGGCATGGTCCTCTTTGCATTCTGCGTAGAGTCTGGACCACCTCTTCTTTGGTGCAGCTGATATTCATACTGTTCATCTCATCTCCATTCGATGTCAGTTGTGCACCATCACCATTTAGGTTTGCTAAGTCTTTGAGCTTTTGGTAGACTTCATCTGGCACTTACCATTCCTTGAACCCTTCTTAAATGTTTTGCAGACATGGTTCTGCATCTGTTCTGCTTCAGCTTTTGGTTCATGGTGATTTGTAGAGTGGCTTTCTCGATCTTCTTTGTGATCTGCCACTTTTCTGAATGCTATCTTTTTAGCCTTCTCAGGTCTCAGCTTAACTGTCATCTTCAGTGGCATTCTCATCCTTGTTGAGTGAAGCATTAGTCTGTTCAAGTCCTTCTTCAAATCTACTTCACTTTCACCTTCGTAGTCTTACTGCCACTGAGACTTGTTATGTTCAGTTCTGGTGGAACTCGTAGAGTCAATAATATAGCATTCCAACAACTCAACAACACTTTAATCTTTGAAGCTCTAGCTGATATATACTCATTCACATTCTTCCCGTTGGAATATAGCCGTTGAAAGCTATTTGAATTGCTTCACAGATCTCGAGTTATTTGGTGCAGACTGTTTAATGTGACGTGACAGCTCCTTTATGACTTTACTGACACATCAGTCTGCTATCTTATCTACCGCCTTAGAGTTATTATATTTCCATGTCAGGCAGGTAGTCGTCTTTATTTCTTCTTTTTGACTTCACGATTAGAACATCAGAAATTGTCATTTTGTATCGATGCTCTCAAATAACAATGTTCAAATATCGGTCTTCAGATTGAACCATTGCCAATGCTTCAATCTTCAGATGACCGAACTCTATGATTCTGATGCAGATGTTCTTGGACCTGATCATAGTGTGTCTTGTTGAATGTTGCTCATTGACTGGTTGAGACAACACTACAATTCTAAAGAGTGTTCATTTGATCTTCAATGTAGAACACCTATTTCTTCACTTGTTCAGTGCTTCAACACTTATATTTGCCTCGACTGATCTCAAAAACTAATAGCTTGACTCCTTGTTCCGGTCTCTTCTAAATGGCAAGACACATCAGATTTGTGGCATACCCAGCTCTCTTTCTCCTTGTGATCTCCCATTCATTTATCATCAATGGTTTGACCCATGCTTAATCACTTTTGCCTTGTTCTTCATAAGATGACCAATATCTCTGTATAAACTGCATCAGTTCCTGCTTTGTTTGGCAAACACTATGATCCTGGTTGACCCCAAGATCGTTGTTTTTCGTTCTCTTGACATCATGCTTCACTTGCTGACTTTCCTTAGTCAGTCACTTTAACTGAAGTCTTCTTCTGATCGACTTGTGGAAGACTTCGTCTTAAATGGCTTAACAACTCAATCTGGATGCTGATTGGGTTGGTGCTTAGATCTTCTTTTAGCTTGCATGCCATTCAGTGAGTGCTCTCTGGTTTCCTTCAGGTGGAATGTATCTTTGTAACTCAGACCAGATGCTTCATACTTTGGATATTCTAGAAGTGCTCCTTTATTGAGAATCGTGTTGACTCTACGATTCTGCCTTGGCATTGTGAGATCCTCTGTTTAAGCTTTAGTTATGCACACTACAATTTAGCTTTGGTTCTACAGACACTATGACTCCAAGATCATAACTTAACACACTACAATTTCTGTCTTTATGCTTGTTGTACTCATCTGATCTGGCTGGACTTCGATTTATGCCTCTGATATGATCAGTAGACTCCACTACTTTAAGTGTGGTCTACTATTCTTGACTTGACTCTGGCAGAAGCTCGGTCGGCTTTTAGACAGGTTGTCTCTATGATTCTAAACACGACTTCCTCAGCAGACTACGGCCCTGAGAAAGTTCTTCTCGACACACTACGATCCTTCCTCGTTTCTCCTGGAAGTCTACGAACTCTGAAATCTACTATCTTGCAGACTACGATTCTGCCTTGATAGTTCTCGAGTTTTCCTTGACTCTCCTAGTAGACTACGATTTCTAGTGAAGTGTTTGATGATCATACATGCCTATCTATTACATTATAAGATCAACCTAACAAGCTTGATCTTTCTATATTTATAGTCCTTGTACATTATTTCTTTATAAGGACTTTACAAATCTGTTTTTCTTATGTAGGATCAACCTAACATATTTGATCAATTCATTCTAAGTCTTTGTACATATGTTTCTATTATCTATAAAAAGACTTTACATCTTTTCTTAATGCAAGCATACTTGCATATTCATTCATTTATATCATAATCAAATCATATATAAATAGGAATAACATTCACATGTATTTTCCTAACAGAAGTCAATGGTGTTGATGTCCACATCATCCAATCTGTCCATCTGATGTAACTCCTCGTGAGTCACTGAATCTCTGCTAAAAGGGATATCAGGCCAATACGACGGAGGATCTGCACCGACAAAACCATATGAATATGGGCCACCTGAAGGGCTAGCCCCAGAGCTGGAAGGATCAAAAGTATCCGCCTCTGATGGATCTCTGCCCAAATGCCGGATAAAGAAAATCCTATTTGTCATCATAACGGAGCCAAGAACCATATCCCCCATGAACTGTGTTGCGCGGGTCTGAGCTCCAATGGTGCGAGGGAACCACCAGCGATAAAAAACCTCCTGAGTGAAAGGTCCCTTTGAAAAAGTAAAGCTATCCATGCCAATCAATGGAATCTTAGTGATCGGCTACGATAAAGGCCAATGACGCCTGGTAGGAGGAAAAAGTAGAATGTGAATCTCTCCTGTAGTGCTCCTAATAGCATGCTCTCCTAAATAGAGCTTCTGACCTCCGTCAGTAAAGAGAGGAATCCGATGGGTGGATAATAAATACTGGACACCAGTAGGAACCACCCTTGAAGCCAATTGTCAAGTGATCCTCTGAGTAAGGAACCCATATAATGACCTTTACGGTCAATAACTCCAACTATACGCGAGAATGGGTGAAACCCTCAGCTACAGGAACCTCCGCCAAAGTGGAGAAATGTCATCGTCGTCCCCATGGATAGGTGCCCAAACCTAGCGTGTTAACGAGACGAAGACATGGGAGCCTCTCGTAGGCCCAAAACTGTGAATACAAGATCAAATATCTGCGGTCAGTCAAATTGGCAACCTGAACAAAGGGAAATCAAAAGAGAAAATACTCACCAGTAGGAATGGGTAAAAACTTAACCAAGCCTTTGTCACGCCCTCTTAGCGTAGGCGCATCCCCTTGAGGAAGTAGGCAAAGGTATAGGAGCTCCAATTAAACTCTCCAATACGGTCCACCTCCCGTGTGGCGCTAACTAAAGTGAATGACACCGTCGAAGAGTTATTAGCCAGGAAATAACTTCTGATGATGATCAAAAATAATAACCAAAGGATGCGATCTCTAACCCTCTGATCATCGGGCAATGGCTCAGTCAGAGCCCCACTCATGACATCTACACTCAAGGGACCAGAACGGACTATCCTACCCTTGAGCACCGTAGCCAGGACTCCCAATAAGGATCTAACAGTAGTCGGGGAAATGTCAGCTACCAAAGGTACTGGTGCCCCGAAAAACTCCATCCCAGTGATGAATTGCCAATTCATCAGTTTCATCATCACCTCATAATCCAACAAATAGAGAGACTGGGTCTGGTGAAACCAGTGCTCAGACAAAGCCCTGAGATAACCCCAGGGAAAATGACAAGGGAGGATGGAAAAGAAAGCCTCGAATCCCCAGGCATGAACAATCTCTCGGTACTCTGGATGGAGAGTCTGGTACAGAGAATGTATGTTAAACCAGTTTCCTCTGATCTGCATAAATCCGGGAAACTGCATCAAAATGCAAATCAACATCAGAACCCTTGTCCCCATAAATGGGAAAAGGAAGATCAACACGACTATTACCTCATTCGCATGAAGATAGATCGAGGGGAGACGACTCAAATCATCCAGAAACTCTAGAATCATCACATTTATAGCTGAAAGCTCCCTGTGGGGAATGGAAGAAGAAGGAGCAGGATCTGCAACAGGTACGTCCTCCTCCTCGTCCTCAACATCCGGTCTCTCAAGCCGGATAAGATAAATCACTAACTCAGTCAACCGATGAGGTTGTCGGGCTGGGGGAGGCCGAGGCACATCTGAAGGTCTCCTCCTCACACCTGAAGAGGTCCTATTGGAGCTACTCAGCTGGTCTGGATCATATATCTGGACAAAAGTCTCCAAATCACCTCAGAAAGGGTGTGGTAAATTCTAACCTAGAGTTCATTCAATGCAGTTAATATCTATATGCATGCATGCATTACTTTAACATACATCTGCAGTAGAGTTAAAAATGTATGATCATTCAATGCCTAGACTCGTGAAATTTTTTTGCCAGAGTTTCCTTTGTAAAAAGGACTATCCACATGCACGTAGGCATGACTAGGCAGCCATTCAGCAGCACACCAACTCAAAGTCATAAACATCATATACGCATGAAAAAACATCAAAGTCATATCCATAAGGGTAGCCTAATTAACAAAATTGCTTTGCTTCAAAACCTTTGCTCATTTGTCCTCAAATAGGATGAAAAATAGTAGAAAAAGGTGCCAAATTGACTGTTTCAAAAGTCAATTTTTTTACATCAATACGTTCAGTATGGTAAAATACTATCATTTACTGCGTTGAATACTTTTTATCAAGTCATATGAGCATGCATATTCACTACTATGTGTTTTGAAGCATTCTGTATGATGTCTCCAAAGTATTCTGTTTTGAAATACCCTTGCTGCTACTACTAGATATCTTCAGTTTCTTATTCTCCATGGGTTTTTTCTTCTAGTTGTTAAACAACTTTGGAGACAACTTTGTGAATATTAAGGGGTTCTCCCCCATTATCCCTTATCTTGCTCTTCAGTTTCTTCTTCGAAATAATGCTCAAGAGTCTTCCATAAAAAACTTTGTATGGGGTTTATCTGTAGACTTCTTCTTCTCAGTTTTTTCTAGCCATTTGGACAACTAATCAATCAGTAGGGCCCCGAAATTCAACTGCTACTTCATGACGACTGTAGTCATGACTCTCAGTTATAAATCACTAATAGTATCGTGTGCAATGTCTTTGCAAAAGATACATTTTCCTATAATCTCAGCAAGGAATTCAAATTTCTTTGGAAACTCCTTCAACATTAACTTCTTGCCTTCTTCAATGTTGACCTCCTCGAGATTTATCAGTCCTTGGTTAGGAAACCCTAGACCTTGGTTGATATCTAATGCTCTTATCTTCAGATTTACTCCTTTGAATTTTATAGATAGAAGCCCATAATCTATAATTGCATTTGAATAAAATTCCTTCACCAAATCAGTATAAATTAGAGTATTGGCTTCCAAGAATTCCGAAAACCCAACATTCTTTATGAGCTCAAGAATATCTCTGAACTTCTTTTCTGATTTTTTGAACTTATTAGAGCCGAGTTGGATTCCAGTGACAACACGCCAATTTTCCATTTTGAGGGTTCGAAGTGTGTGGGTATTCGATTTCAGGGATTTTACAAGAGATACTTGAAGGCAATTTGGGTAAAGCTCGAGGTTTGATGGATTTTGGCTATGAAGAGTATTTAGAGTTTAGGGTTCAAAGAAGGAAGTCGATAGACTTTGATAACTATTTGGAAGTTTTTGAATTTACCTTTATGACAATCCCTCTAACTTTGCAAAAAATGCGACGTGTCAAAAAGCCATTGGTTGCACGATACCACAAAAAAACTATGACTCCCCATATACTGATTAGATTTTTAGTTTTAACTTTCCTCTTAAGAACAAGAATATTACTGCCTTTAGTTGACCGTTGACCCTTTACATTTTGTAGAGTAGCTTAATGATATAGCTTAGTACTCCACGATTTCTTTGTCAACTCAATAATCGTCTTCTGTGACCATTCTTCAGTAATGATTCATCATCAATCTCCAACAGGGAGTTGCATGGTTTATCAACAGCTTGAACTCTTTCAAGGGATTTTTTATACATATAATCCGCATGAGTTCGTGCGATGCATTCTATTTCAGCTCTTCTTCTGGGTTAAAGAAGCTCAGAAAGGGTTGGCCTCTTAGAATAAAACTTAGTGCTAGGTTTATCTCTGATGTGACGCCCCCAAAATAGGTCTACATAACCCATTCTGAGTCGCCAAATACATGGTACATAATTTAAATACAAACTTCATTTATGCAACTATTGAATTGTCATTCAAAATACATAAAATGTGAGTTTTAATACAAATATTGTCTCGTAGACAATATCCAAACTCAAATAAAGTCCTCATTATAATTATTATCACACTATTTTATAGAATAGTGATGACTACTATAACCACCATCTTGGACCATCACTCTATTCCTCGACTAGTCCCAGCTATATTCTCATTTCATGAAGAGAACAATGAAAGAAAAGGGTGAGCTCAATTAGCCCAGTAAAGAATATTATGACTAAGATAATGCAGAATAAATGTAAAGCCCCCAAATTCGGGTACTTGAAACCCGAACTCGGTGCTTCACGATACCATTTCTATGAGCGGAATAATACTAATAATAATAACAATAATATAAATGTCAAACTTAATTTACATAATTATCAGAGTCTAGCTCCCAAGTACGTAACCTTTATTACATTCATTACATAGCATGATAGATGATATATATCATTGTCTTAATAGTCTCAAACTATTACATAGAATACCACAAATCTTATTTGGTTAGCTTTCATTTTCCTTTGTTTCTGCATAAGCTTTCTGGGTCTTCGCACTTAACTGAAAACATTTAAATTAAGCAAGGATGAGCATTTGAGTGCCCAGCAAGTAATAGCAATTATATATATATAAGCTGAAAGAATTTAAATGTTTTCTTTATACTACCCTTCTACAACAAATCAATAGTTGTGAAGTAATCTGAACCGATAATAATAACATAACAGCCCTCTTTCAAATTTTTTAAACTATGTATTGACTATAAATAGGGTTAATGTGACATACTATGAACATTATTTTCATTTTTGAAAAGGTTAAACAGAACTTCATCTGTAAACCGTCATAACTTATGGGCACAGGTATGATCAGCCCGTTATGCCCTGTATTGATCAACACTACATGCAAGAACGAGGGTATCGTTCACTCTGTCTGCCTTGGGCGCATAAAAGTTTTCCCTTGATCGAGATGTTCATACTTATCTAGGTTCCAAACCAAAGCAATTCAGTTGAATAATAGTAAGGTTTATCTTGTTCAACAATAATCTATAATTCAACATATATATATATATATATATGTATACGGGTAATTAATTAAGGTGTATCAACATGTGATTAAATATAATGATTATCCAAGTGGGGACACTTTTATAACAATTTATAGAAATTAATTAACATAATATATATCTGAATTACCATATACTAACATGTTGATAATCAATGAGCGTATATAATATATGGTTAATAATCTGTACAGTAATAATATAATTCAGAAACATTCTTACTCATGTCCATTGCATAAAGAAAATGCAAAGGTAAGATATTTGCCTGATATGCTGCTTACAGTTCACAACTTAGTTTTATCTTTTATATAACCACTTATCAGTAATAAGATCATTTTACTTATTAGAATAACATATCTCAACACATAATATTGCTTATTGCAATCAGCACATAACCTAATCAGATTGACGTCACATATGATTAACAACCATTGAATCACAAATAAACACATATCTAATCAAATTATCTAAGTCCAGATCAATTTCTGAAACATGTCGGTGTACTAAATGCTTTATCGGGTATATATCGAGTCTGAGACTCTATCATATAGCTCAATATCTGTAATTATCTGTCATATTATTTATAAATGACTTAATATAATTTTAAAATATTTATTATAATTTATCATGAATTTTCAAACACTAGAATCATTATTAAATGATTTAAATATTAAACAATTCTATTATCATTTATATTTAATTAATATTAAACAATTAATGAAACCAATACCAAAACTTTAAAGTTATTTATAATAACTTAAAATATTTTGAAGTATTTATATTACCCTTAAATAATTTTTAAAACATTTAAAATCATTTTAATAATTATCATTAATATTAAAATATTAATGTTTTATTTATCAAAATATTAAAAGTCATTAATTATAACTTAAAATATTTTTAATTCATTTATATCCTTTTTAAATGATTTTTAAATTATGAAAACCATTTTAAAACTATTTATTTAATATAATTATTAAATAAATTTAATATTATTAATAATAAATTAATAATAATTATTATTAAATTATTAATAAAATTATCCTTTAAATATTAAAAGTTATATTTTATAACTTACAATATCTTTAAACACTTTATTTTCAATTAAAATTATTTTTTTAATATTAAAACCATTCTTAAACTAAATTATTTAATATAATTATTAAATAACTTTAATACCATTAATAATTAAAAGTTATATTTTATAACTTAAAATATTTTTAAACTATTTATTTTCATTTAAAATGATTTTTAATATATTAAAATCATTTTTAATTTATTTATTTAATGTAATTACTAAATAAATCTAATATCATTAATATTAAATAATTAATGAAATTTGCTTTAAAATAATAAAAGTTATAATTTATAACTTAAAATATTTTTAAATACCTTTTTATCTTTTAAATGATTTTTAATATATTAAAATCATTTTTAATTAATTTCTTTAATGTATTTATTAAATACATAAAATATCAATATTATCCAAATAAATATTAATATTTATGAAAATATATCAAATTATTAAAAGTTAATTTTATAACTTAAAATAATTTTTAAAACTATTTTTGGAATTTTTAATAATTAATTTCTATTTTTAAATGATTTTTAGAAAATAAATTAATTAAAATAAATAAAACTGTCGCTATAGCCTTTAGCGACAAAATATGTCGCCTTAGGTTTTCTTGAGGCTAAAGAACATTCATAGCCAGTTAACGAGGTAGCTAGTTTGACCATGAATTGTGAAATATCTAAGGTGTTTCTGGGCATGTTGTTGGTCAGAGATTGTAGTAACAATGTCAGACTACAAGATCCAACAACAAACATGGTCAACAAGAATGTATCCAATGAGATCTAAGCCTTCAAAGGGACTGTCAGACATGTGTTCTTCATTTCTGGGTTACCCAGAAATGAAGAACAGTTTGACTGTCCACCTTTGAGCTTCTATAACTTGAAATTTGTGCAATTGTTTTGTGATTTAAGGCTTTCAGTATGTAAATAACATGTAAGGGTAGAGATCTATTACATAAAACCATCATAACAACATCACAAGCTCTAGATCTTTCCCGGTCAAACCATGTCAGAAGTTATGATTTAAGTTTTCTGGGTTACCCAGAAAACTCATTTCGTGAACTTCTTGCATGGTTTGACCGTCCACTGTAAGAAACCTGTTTAATATTTTGGTATTCTAAGAACATAAATAAGTAGTATATATAATATATAACGATCTCATTATAACAATAGAATTAAAACGACAAACAACTAACAGATCTAGACGCGAGAGAATCTTGTCAGACCTTTCTGGGCAATTTCTGGGTTACCTAGAATTGTCCAGTCATGGTCAGTCAACGGTCTTTGACCAAGAATAAACTAAAATCTGAACATTTGATGGTTGTGATTCCAATTCCAGAGCACAGACCTTACAACACACTACCAATACCAACATTTAAACATACAGAAACATAAACAGAATTAGATCTAGGAGGTCTGACATTCGTTGTCAGACATCTAAATAATTTTTTTCCAGATTTTGTTAAATCTCAAATCCGAGCCTCTAGATGTTATGGATCTAACATCTAGCAACCCAGATCATCTTTATACACTATATCTAACATGTTTAACAGAAATTTCAACATCTAACAACAGATCGATGGACAGATTGTAGCTTAGGGTTTATACCTTTCTTTGAAATTTTTTTGATTCTAGCTTCTGATTTGGTTAAACGTAATCGTGGGGCTTGGTTCTTGACTGATATTAGGAATGAATTTCGGAGGTGTGGAGCTTGAGAGAGTTAGTTTGAGTGTTGTGCAAAATTTAGGCTACCAAATGACATTTTTCTCTCTCCAATATATATATAAGTGTAAGATACATGTATTGGCTGCTATCTAGAGGCTGATCTGCTAGAAATTAGTCACAATGTCAACATAGTTGGTCACCCACTCCATTATTGCTAGATACGCAAGTTATCTCAAATAATGCTAGAGGGGCATTTTAGTCTTTTTACTTGCATTTTTAATGGCCATTATGTAATCTTGACAAACCCTTACCTTAGGGTTTAACCTTTAGGGTTTGACCCTTAGGGTTTAACCCTAAGGATTAGCATATAACATTTGTAGGATTTCAAATTTAGGGTTTAAATAAAATAAATATTAGTTTCTAAAAATAGAAAATTAGGGTTTGTTAAATAGATTAGGTTTCTAATTAATTTATACAGGAACATTAGGGTTTAATATCACTAATTATAATTAACTTTGCTAATGTAGTAATTAGGATTTACAATTAATAATTAAGTTTCATAACTACTAATTAGGGATACCTAATATAGAAATAAGGGGTTTTTAATATTAATATTTCAAAATGTTAATTAGGGTTTTAAATTACTAATTAGGTTTTCCCTTATTAGCAATAACATCTACCCTACATGATATTAATCACATTAACACAATTTCTGACGGATCATAAACTCCGGTTTAAGTTCCACATTACAGTTTCTGACAATTAAGATTTTCAAATATAAATTAGGGTTTTAATTTACAAATATGGTTTCCTAATTAGCATAAAATCTTTATAATAGATATCATTCACCACATAGCACGGTGTCTTAACAGATTTTTAAAATCTCATTTGACCTCGAAATTAGGGTTCAACAGTAATATTAGGGTTTACAACAATATTACTAGGGTTTGGTCATAATACACCATAATTGACTAACCATTGTCAGTTCATACAAACAGTACCTATTTATAGCACTGAAAAATCAAAATATAATTAATATTATATTATTATTCTCATTCATTGATAAAAATCCAAAATTAGGGTTTGGATTCCATATCTGATTTATTCTCCCATATTTAACCCTAATAATTAAGTTAAAATAATTAACTTAATAATCTTTACTAAAATTCATATAATAAAATAATTATTATAATTATTGTAAAAATCATTTCATATATTATTTAAATAATATATAATTATATTTTCATGGAAAATAAAAAATAAAAACATTTCTACTATAAAATTAATTATTATAAGAATATACTTTATAATAATCAATAATTCTAAAATAAAATTATTTGTAAATATTCATGTAATAAATATATTTTTATTTATTACATAATTACATATACCTTATCTTCTACAAATCCTCATCTTTAAAATAAAAAATATATATTATAATAAAATTTTCGATTTAATTATATAGAAAATATCGGGTTGTTACAATAAATTATCCTTAGTCCTCTACAGTGTAAAATCTGATAGAATACAATAGACAACAAGTTTAGATCAACAACTGCAGTGGAACAAGCAATCCATTAGAAAAGTCAAGTAGAGCATGATGTCTACTATATCTTCTATGAGTTAAAAGTTCATCATCAATATTTTATCTCTGTAACACAAATCAATAAATATTTCACATCATCGAATTATCCATGCACTACGGGCCAAGGATATTCGTTAGTATCACCAGTGGTCATGATCATGCCATACAACTGTCCATCTATGCACTACGAGCCAAAGAGGACTTTCACCACATCATTTGTCTGTAACATTACAGGTCAAGATTATACCAATACACAATTCATGGTCATAATCATACCAATCAACAGTCCATCAATGCACTACGGGCCAAAGATGACTTTCATCATAATATACACAAGAGGATGATGACAATGATATAATGAATCAATCAAGTGAGATCAAGGATAAATATCAGAGATTTATAATTCAATTTATCCAGAGTTCAAGAATGTTCAAATTGTCAACATGATAATTAATTGTGGAGTAAAATTTAAGAATGATATTCATATATCAAAAAAAAATTCGGCAGAAAAGAAATCATTTTTTGTCGTAAATAGTACCTCATGAACAATACCCGAATGAATAGTATCCCTTGAATAGTACGCCGTGAATAGTACCCAAATGAATAGTACTCGAGTGAATAGTACCCCGTGAATAGTACCCCGAATGAAAATGTTGAAATTTAATAAGAAAGTTCAGACCAATATTCAAATGAAACGATACTAGATGAAGCGCAAAATTTAAGGATATTCTACTAATTTCAGGGATTATAGAAGCAATACTTATTAAAGTAAGTGTAGATTTAGGAATATGAAACGAAACAATATTACTTACATACTATAAAGTATGGAAGAAAATAATATTTATTACGAATATTGAACGAAAATGATATCATTTACCTTAATAGGAGAGTAATCTAACTGGTATAGCGGGGATATTCTAGAGGAAAACTTGTACTATTTGCTACACTCAAAGTATCTTTATACTAGAAAGAAATAGGCACAATATTATACAAGAAGAATTCTCTGATTCTGGTGTGATTTTCATTTCTTAACTAAGCATCCTATTTATAGGAGAATGGCATAGCACTATTTAAGAAAATCACGGATGCACAAGAAAAAAAATCACGAGTTTGCAACTCATCAATATACCATTTGAAACCTTTAACCAATAAGGGATTACCCTTTAAACAATTCACACGCTACCAGGATAAAAATGTTTCCATCAGGGACTACCCCCTTGTGAAGGTAACTACCAATATTAAAAGAAAAGAAAGGGTTAGCCAATCAGAGGCTACCCCTCTGTGAATGGAATACCAATATTAAAAGGAAAAAAATGTTTAGCCAATCAAAAATTACCCCTTTGTGAAGGGAAATCCATCTGCCAAAGTTTTTTAAAAAAGGAAGATACGCCTCTTGAAAGTTTTGGCGAATGAGGGGCTACTCCTTATAAAAGAATTCCATATGTTTTCAAAATCAAATAGAACAATACTAATTTATTCATTAATTATTCATATCTTTTGAATTGTGCAACATTTATTAATATTATTATAGACTCACAATATTGACAACCAGATTATTCCCAGGAAAGAGGGGGCTTTTCGATAAGGACTTCTCCTTATTGGAGCGCAATTAGGAGACCAAACCTCTTTCCTCGACAGAACTTTCTAGACATTGTCAATAATATGAATACCTGTTGCGTCTCAATTATTTATTTAATAATATAAACTATTGTGCAGATGATACTGTGACAATAATTGAATCAATAATATGAGATATTATGTAGTAATTACTATGGCAATAATTGAATAAAACTGAGTGACTTCTCACGTAAGCATCAACAATCAAAGATACTGTACAATACTGTGTGTTACTGTGCAACCACGAGTATTACTATACTTTTATCACCGGGTATTTCAACAGTTAACGGTAAAAGTTTTGTCGTTACTTTTATAAAAAGTTAGTCGAAGTGGTGGAAGGCCCCCCCTGAGTCAAAGGGAGAGCTTCTGCACCTCTCTCCAAGAGATACGATTCGGTATCTGAATCGGCTGAAGGCTATCATTTTCTAACTCCGACAATAATTTCGTCGTGGGGTCCACCAATAATTGTGTCATCGTACGAATATTCCCTGATAAAATGAATATTCCCCGACCAAACGAATATTTTATGACAACTTGCTTACTTTTATAAAATTTTCACATATCACCCTGAACTTTAACCTTTTATCAATTTAACCATTTACTGAATAGAATAATAATTATAATAAAATTGAATACTTTCATTTCATAAAATTCGAGTTCTTACAATCTCCCCTCCTTAAGAAATTTTTCCCTCGAAATTTACGTACCTGGTAGTTCGAAGAGATGTGAATACCTTGCTTTCTTTTTGGATTGTACCTTCCCGGTTATTTCCTCTGTATCATGATTTTCACATTGCTCATCTCCTGTATTTCAGATATCATTCTAGAATACATCTTCAAAGTAAAGGTTAATTGACATATCATAATTTGTCAACTTAAGTAACAAAATTCAGCTTAGGTAGGACACACACTAGCGAAGGATATTACTCGTCTCTCACCCCTAGTTCTAATCTCAGACCTCCGCCAGAGACCATATGCCTAAGCTCCGATACCATTTGTGACGCCCCCAAAATAGGTTCACCCAACCCATCTTGAGTCTCCAGATACACGGTACATAATTCAAATACAAAATTTATTTATACAACTGTTGAACTGTCGTGCAAAATATGATAACACATAAGTTGTGAGTTTCAATACAAATATTGTATCCAAACTCAAATTATTACAATGCCATATAAAATATAGCATCAAATATTTCAAGAACCCAAATAAGAACGAGAAGATTACTATCATGTTCATTCTAATGGAGTGCATTTTTGACGCTTCCAAAGTTGCGTTCTCATCACCCTATTGTTGTTCACCAAAATCAATTATTAAGTGACGTATAATATACGACACACCCATCTTAGGTCCTTAATACAATTATATATTGCATGTCATACAGTTTTATAATGTATTGAGAAACTTCCACAGTCTCGGACCATCACAATATTCCCCTGTTATCCCCGCTCAACCCAGCTACACTCTTAATACCTGTAAGGAATTTTGAAGCAAAATGGTGAGCACAAATAGCCCAGTAAAGAATATTATGACTAAGATAATTAATTTATCAATAGCCTTCATCAGTAATAAATCAGAGATTTAGAACATATGGTAGATGATAAAAGTTTTCAACCATAATTGTAGTGGAATCAATAATCCATTAGAAGAGTCAAGTAAAACATAATGTATATTATCTCCTCCAAATTAAAAGTCCATCGTTAATATTTCATTTATGTAATACTCATCAACAGTTCTTTATTCTACCCAAGACAAAGAGAACTCTCATCACCTGTCTTCACCTGAACCACCAAAGATTATAGTTAAATTCATAATTCATATTTATAATAAGGTAAATCAATAGTCCATCTTTGCACTACGAGCCAAAGATATACAACTGTAAAACCAATAACCAGCAGTCCATCTTTGAACGTAAGCCAAAGATATACAACTGTAAAACCAATAATCAACAGTCCATCTATGCACTACGGGCCAAAGATGACTTTCATTACAATATAAGCATGAGGATGATGACAATGATATAAGCATTCAATTAAATGAGATCAAGGATAAATTTTAAAGATTTATAATTCAATTTATCCAAAATTTAAGAATGTCCAACTTGTCAACATGATATTACTTTGTGGAGTAAAATTCAAGAATAATATTCATGTATCAAAAATAATTTGGACAAAAAAGACATCAATTTTTATCATGAATAGTATCCCGGGTGAATAGTACTCGAGTGAATAGTACCCCGTTAATAGTACTTCGTGAATAGTACCCCATTATTAGTACTTCGTGAGTAGTGTCGTACATATGAATAGTACCTATGAATAGTACTCCGACATGAAAAGATTAAAATTTAACAAGAATGTTAAGAAAAATATTTTAGTGGAACGATACTAGATGAAACGCAATTTTTAAGGATATTCTACTAATTTCATGGAGTATAAAAGTAATACTTATCAACATAAGTGTAAAATTAGAAATCTGAAACGAAATAATATTACTTACATACTACAGAGTATAGAAGAAAATATTAATTCTTACGAATATTAAACAAAGTAATATCCCTTACGATTGTTGAACAAAAATAATATTCCTTACTAATATTGAATGAAGATAATATTCCTTACGAATATTGAATGAAAATAATATTCCTTACGAATATTGAACGAAAATAAAATTTCTTACGAATACAAAAAATAATAACGCAAGCGAATATGAAATAAATATTACCCCTTACCTTGAAAATAGAGCAATTCCAACTGGTATAGCGGAGATATTCTTGAAGAAAACTTATACTATTTTCTAAACTCAAAGCTTCCTTAAACTAAAAAGAAATACGCTCAATATTATAGAAGAAGAATTCTCTGATAATGGTGTGTTTTCATTTCTAAACTAAGCATCCTATTTATAGGAGACTGACAGGATACTATTTAAAATTTTCTCATTGGTAAACAAAAGAAATTTTTCACCAAGCGTCATTGCAGTAGATTTTTTTTTTATTTTTACTATGTCGACTATTATAAAGATCTGCAAACACTACGCAAAGACTTTTAAACAACACTATGCAGTACTATGTAAATACTATGCAGTACTCTGCAATACTATACAACACTATACAGTACTATGGAAATACTATGCAGTACTCTACAACACTATTGAGTACTATGCAACACTATACAGTACTATGCAAACATTATGTAGTATTATGCTGCATAGTAAAAACACTCAATAAAATATAATATAATATATTTTATTTATAAAAAGTATTATGTTTTATATATAAAGTTTTCTGTTCTATTACTATTATAATAATAATAAACCAAAATTGAGATAACTTTCTACCGACGATTTTGAAAAATGAGTAAGTGGGGCTCCATATAATAAGCCAAATTTATAACAAATACTTCATAAAAAACCCTCTATTTATCTCAATTCACTTGGCTTCTCAAAACACATTTTTGATCAACAATTATTCATCATAAATATTATAACTCACAATATTAACAACTTGATCATTCTCATGAAAGAGGGGGCTTTCCGATAAAGACTTCTCTTTATTGGCGTGCAATTAGGTGACCAAACCCCTTCCCTCGATAAAACTTTCTAGACATTGTTAATAATGCAAATAATAATATGAATAACTGTGTCGTCTCACTTATTAATTTAATAATATAAATATTGTGCAGATGATACTGTGACAATAATTGAATAAAACTGACGTAAGCATCAATAATCAAAGATGCTGTACAATACCGTGTACTACTCTGCAACCACGCGTATTACTGTAATTTTATCACTGGGTATTTCAACAGTTAACGGTAAAAGTTTTGCCGTTATTTTTATAAAAATTTATTTTTGTCATTTTCTAACTCCGACAATAATTTCGTTGTGGGGTCCACCAATGATTGTGCTATCGTACGAATATTCCCTGATAAAACGAATATTCCCCGACCAAACGAATATTTTATGACAACTTGCTCACTTTTGTAAAATTTTCATATATCACCCTTAACTTTAACTTTAACCTTTTATCAATTTAACCATTTACTAAATAGAATAATAATTTTAAGAAAATTGAATACTTTCATTTCATAAAATTCGGAGTCTTACAATCTCCCCTCCTTCTGAAATTTTGCCCTCGAAATTTACGTACCTGGTAGTTAGAAGAGATATGAATACCTTGCTTTATTTTTGGATTGTACCTTCCAGGTTATTTCCTATTTATTATGATTTTCCCATTGCGCATCTCCTGTATTTAAGATATCATTCTAGAATACATCTTCAAAACAAAGGTTAATTGACATATCACAATTTGTCAACTTGTGTAAGAAAATTCAGCTTAGGTAGGGCACACACTAGCGAAGGATATTACTCGTCTCTTCCCCCTAGTTCTAATCCCGGATCTCCGCCAAACACCATATCCCTAAGCTCTGATACCATTTGTGACGGCCCCAAAATAGGTCCACACAACCCATCTTGGGTCGCCAGATACACGGTACAGAATTCAAATACAAACTTTATTTATACAACTGTTGAACTGTCGTGCAAATTATGACAACACATAAGATGTGAGTTTCAATACAAATATTGTTTCATAGACAGTATCCAAACTCAAATTATTATAATGCCATATAAAATACAGCATCAAATATTTCAAGACCCCAAAGAAGAACGAGAAGATTACTATCATGTGTAGACACTCGAAATTTTCTGCACACCTGTCACTGACATTGTAGGAGGGCAGATTCGTCTTTCAGAGATAACCCAGGAAGACATCTCACATCTAGTTCGGATACTACCGGAAGTTCAGTCTCAACCCCGGAACACACACCAGGAGTAACAGTTCCAACCTTAGAGATAACCACGAGGCATGTAGTTCCAATACCGAAAATTCCACCGGAGAAGATCGATTAATCTCAGAGATAACCCTGAGGTATCAAGTCTCAGTCCCAACACTGGGAATAATAGCTACCAACCTTGGTGATAACCCCAAGGAATGTAGTTCCGGCGATAACCCGGGAAATGCTTGTTTCAAAGGCATGCAATCAGCTTCAACCACGACACTCACACCGAGGCACTTAGTACAATACCCTAGAATAATACCGGGAAGGCAGGCACACCTCAGAGATGACACTGAGGACCTTCAACACTTGCAGCAGTCCAATCTCAACGATAACCCTAAGCAACGTCTGTTTTATCAGCCCAAACCGACGATAACCCCGGTGAGGGGGTTGTCATCTTGCCACCTTAACGCCACATCACGTTGTCTCAAACATCTCATACATTTCTACACAACAATGTCCCATAAGAATCAAGGAAAACCAATCCTGAGTGACTATTATGCAGGGTAACGGATAGAATTTGAATCTTGAAGACCAGAGGATATCGTCCCATCTTCCTGACTTCGTACAACCTCTAATCCCATGCCATTGTATAACTCTCGATAACGGCGGTCCGAAATAGGTCCTACATACCTCAGTCGGATGCCCAAATTGTAATTCTGAAAGTTTTAGCAGACATTACAGTGCATATGTGCACGTACTTCGAGACGACGCGACCAGCAAAACCTGGGGTAACCCGAGTAGCCTCAGGTACAGCTGCGGCCTAGCCGCAGGTCCCCTCTATAAGTAGAGGGCTTGGGGTAGCCATTTCTAAGAGAAAAAAAGGCGAGGAAGCCCTGTCCAATTTGCTCCGTACTTATAATATATTGAGTGGTTTCTCATTTTAAACACTTGTGAGCTCACATATAGTTACTTTTGTTCTGGCGGGAGCTGATTATTCATCCCTTTAAAGATATAGAAGTCTTCTTTGGCAGCCCATTGTAAGCCTTCTCACACACTTTAAAGCCTTTCTCTTCATCTTTGCATACACCCTTCTTCACGTTGAGAGTCGTGTTGCGTGTGTTTGCCCAGACTTCGATCCGTAGTTTTATTTCAGTTTGTATATACATATAAATTTATATATATATATATATATATATATATGGACTAACATTATCGAGTTATTCCTCGATTGAGCCTAGACTTTGGTCTGGAGCGTTTATTTACTTTATATATATATATATATATATATATATATATATATATATTGTCCCACCTGGAGTTACTTCGTGGTGGTTGATCGCTTTTACAGCTTTCTTTACGTTTCGTCCTGCCTGGAGTTACTTCGTGGTGGTTGATCGCTTTTACAGCTTTCTTTACGTTTCGTCCTGCCTGGAGTTTACTTCGTGGTAGTTGATCGCTTTTACAGCTTTATTTACGTTTCATCCCGCCTGGAGTTTCCTCCGTGGCGGTTGATGGCTTTTACAGCTTTATTTACATTTTCTGATCCCATATGGAGGTGCTTCGTGGTGGCTGATCATGTATGTGTATATATATATATATTTACAGCTTATATATATATATATATATATATCTGTTTACTACTTTCATACAAATTACAGCATCATGTAAGCCTAGGAATCATGTGATCACTGATTCAGTCTACTGGATCTAGATTCGGTTCCCGTGATGGACATTTTTTTAGCTGTAAGCAGCTTGTAAATTTATCTGCGGTGTCTGAATTTCCTCAGATGGCTTTCATACCCATGAGAAAATCGGCATTATTTTGTACATTATTTTCTTATAGATGCTTCGCATCTCGAAAATAAAATCAATCAAGTCGAACACTTAATAAAAATGGAAGTGTAAAATGTCTCAATTACTATTAAGCATAAGGGTTTGAAAAACCTCTTTTATAAAACATCAATGCTATATCTTGCTAAAAATTGAATTTTCACATATATTCAAACCATGTGTTTATAGGTGCGAACGAGGCCTCGCACCACTTCCAAATAACATCACATTGACCCCCCCACACACATTTAGATAACAATTTCTTGAAAAGTGGCGGTCACCGTGGTAACACGGATATCGGGGGGTGCCTAACACCTTCCCTCCGCTTAATCAAGTCCCCGGACCCTAATGAATCTCGGTTTTACCGACCCATTTAATAGTGTCACATCACTAGGTTAATGTGCAAACCTTTTCTCGGTTGTGTTGGTACAACCATTTAAAAAACCAACTGACGACTCTTAACAGTCCATCGTCGACATTATACATGTCGGACCTTTTTCACTTGTTTTTTCAAACAAATCTCACCTAATGTAACATTCTAGAATTTTAAATTATAATATTAAATATTTATTGATTTATATAAGTATTTAATGGATATATTTATTGTTGAATAAATAATTGTTCAATTTGAGTTGATGTGGTTTAGTTAATTATTTGTTGTATAAATAATTAAGGAGTTATGAAAATTAATTGTTATGAGATTATATACCAATTTAATTTAATAATTAAGTTAGAGAGCTAATAATGATTAAATGAATTATAATATTTTAATTGGAATTTGTGATTAAAATAAAGTGTTAGTTGGTTGAATAAAATTATAATTATAAAGAAACTTATAATTATGTGATAATGATTTATGTGTTAAAGTAATTTAATAGATTAATATTTGAATTGATTGATTATTTAAATTATTGGAAGTGTGACGAATAACCTTGCTATAAAGGAGTTATTAAAATAAATTAAAGGAGTTAATTCAGTTTTGCCAAACAAAGCCCAATGTCTATTAAATCTTTATTCTAATTGTGTTTTTCCAAATAAGGCATAAGGATTAATTTATTATATTTTAGTGGTTAGCCAAACAAGCCTTATGGCTTTTGATTTTCAAATAAAACATAACTGATATAAGTTATATCTATATTTATATTATATCATTAATATATATTATTACTATATATCGTTATATTGTCAAGACGACGTATGTAAGAGAGAAGAAGACTCAGTTGAAGAGTTTACAGAGAGAAAAGAAAAGAGGAAGGAAGGCTAGAGAAATTGAGAAAGGAATTGGGGGAAAAGAAGCTTGATAATCAAAAGGATAACCATCTTCTTCTAACTCTATGATATCATCTTCTTAATCAAATCTAGGAGCTCAATCTTTTTCTTTAAAAGTTTAGTTTTCCTCTTCCCAAAAAGTCTCTGTAAAATAATTGTAAAAGATGAATTGTTCATATGTATATAGTTTAGTATGATAATTGTTTGTAAAAGGTTGTTTCATGAGTTTATATGTGATTATAGAGAAATTAAGTCATATATGTATGCAATTTGTGAAGAAAACCATATTACAGTGTTTATATAAAAATATATGAGTATGGCTTAGTTTAAAATGAAATTAAGGTTTGATTAATTGTTAATATATATAAATTGACTATTGAGTTTGATAGAGTATGTATAATCATAACCGTGGTATTTTGAATTTACTGTTTTGGTTGAAAAACAAAATCACAGTGTTGATTTTCATTAAAAATGTCAAAAATGGAGTTTTTGCCAAAAGTAGTGAAATTGAGTGTTGTAAAGTTGATAATTGTGTTTTTATATGTGTATAATCATGCTAGTCTTTACAATATGTTTACAGAAAGTCTCTGTATATATTACATGTGGTGAGTTTGTTAGATTAGAGCTTGTAGGTCAATTTGGCTTTTTGTTCATGTTGTTGCCGAGCTTGGTTGCCGAAGTTTCGACTTTGGTAGCAAATATGCATACCAAAGAAGATAAGTTCGCTACCGCAATTCGATGCCACACCGCAGCGCCAATCTTTAGCAGAATGTTCTGACAATTTTAGTTTATTACACAAAGTTTGAAAATAAATGTTATGTGTTAATAATAGGAATGTTAAATGATGATTTCAGTAGTATTAAACTGTGAATGAGCATGTTATCAAGGGTTAACTAGTATTAACATAGTTTGATTATGTGAATTGGTAATTTAACCTACATGATGTATATATTTGTTTATATAGATATAAAAGGATTGGTAATGACTAATTATGTCATGATGACACATATATAGGGTATTGAGATTCAAGTGGTAAAGGTTAGCTTGTGCTAAAGGCAAGTTCTCTAACTCTACTTTTATAATTGTGCAAATATTTAAACTCTTTTGAGCAAGTTCTCTAACTCTACTTTTATAATTGTGCGAATATTTAAACTCTTTTGAGCAAGTTTTCTAACTCTAAAACTTCATTGTGAAAGTTCAATTTCGTGGAGTACATTATTGTTTTTAATTCAAATTCAATTATACAAGTGGCTAACTCTATACTTTCATAGAGCTAGATGGTTTATTATTGAGAAAGGTCTTGTATCTAATTGTTCATAGGGATGCAAGTATTCTAAATTGTATATTTAGTATTGAAAAAGTTTCTTTTATATATAACTTGTTATTTAGCATGCAAATCGCTATATTTTAATATTCTAGTGTTGAACAACTTTATCGTTCAAATTTCTATTCATTATGCATGCTTGGTATCCAATTATCAATAACTTTGACTTAATATTGTTCAAAGTAAATTATGTTATGATTATTCAATGTTTATGCTATTAGATTATTCCTAAAGCATGATATTAATTTACAAATATCGATTCAGTTATGATTATTCCATAGCATACAGTTATTTCTTTTGTATTTAACTAATCCTTAGTTGATGACCGTTGAATTCTAAATTACCATGTAATGTATCCAAACCAAACTTACTTTGGTGCGGACTTGTATTCTAAATACTGAGATGAACAACTCTTTTATTAGAGGTTTACGCTTAGCATTAAAATGGTTACGCACAATACATTGTACGAAGGGTTGATCCCCCTAAGTACGTGGAGTCCTTATAGTCTTATGACTGTTAAAGTTAAAGTTGAAAGATTACTTATAACTGTGGACATGATTCATGGTCATTAGACCCTCAGTGAATGTTATAATTTTCAGAAAGTTAATAGAACACATTGTTCAGTTCTATTGAGCCTAGTATTGGCAATTGATGTAAAAGTTTAAAGAATGACTTGTTGTTATTCCAAGTGAGCCTTGTTTGCTCACTCTTGCCTGTAAAATTTCTTACAGCTAAAGCTAAAAAAGGGTGACGTACCTAGCACCAATAAGGGAAAAGGAAAGATGACCAAATATTGAAGACTTGTAATAGTTTTGATAGCTTTATTTTCAGACTTTGGTTTAAAGATTTTAATGAAGTTTATTTAATTTCCGCATTTGAATGTTTGTAACTAAAGGTTAGATAACCTGGGAGATCTTTTTGTATTTAAGTGTAACCCTGTATGGGCAGTTTTCATTATTCAATTTTATTATGATTGGGTAGTTAGAAATGAATGTTTTGATTAAGTGAACACCAAATCTTGAGGAAATGAAGTACCAGGATTTGGGGGTGTCACACCTAACATGAGAACACCAAAGAACAAGTAACGAAAAAGGGACATCTAAAAATCCTGACATCGACAGGTGGCGACTCTGCTGGGGACTCCAGTAAGAGGACTTAAGCCGTTATTTCAAACTTTTCAAAACTATTATCTGCTTGTGTGTGGATGTTGCATTTACATTTATGATGAATGTGTACGAATGCATACCTTTATTGCACTTAGTGCTTCGTACCATATCTGCTTGAGATATTAGTGCTTCGCACATGTCATCATTTCCATGCGGTGAGATGCGATATATGTGAATGTATGTTGTGTGGTCCCTCCACCAGGAGGCTATCCTATCAGTGTTTGATTACTGGACTCGTAGGAAGACTAATTCCCATGAGGCTCGGGAAAGGCACCACCCAAATTCGCTCCAGTTGAAAAACCAGATTAATTTCCCATTGAATAAATTGCGATGATTTGGGAACCTTCATGCCAAAAAGCTGCGAGAGTAACCTAAGATAGGTCAGCCTCTGATAAACCCAACACGGAGGAAAGTCTCTTCATGCTTTCTCATTTTAAATTACTTGTAAAATCAATTACTTGTAATATCATCCCATATTCACCTCCCTATAATGAGAAATATAAAAAAATGTGTACACATACAATTCAAACATGATATCCTATATTACAAACAGCTGACATCCGTTTTGCAGGATAAAATTCCTAAAACGGACACATCACATAGCATGTTATTTTTTACACATTCCCTAAAGACTAAACTATGCAAGTCTTTCGTAGGGAACCAATCAGACCACTACCTAGTTAAAATCCAAAAAGGCTGCAAGCCTACAGTCAATCATGTCGTCATCTGACCAGACTGACCTTAATCCAGTTTCTCGCAAAGAATTCGACGGATTAAGCAAACAAATTACAGATTTGGTTGTTCTTCTTAAAGAACTACACCAGTCTACTCAGGGTCCAAAGATACGCGTACATGCTGAATCCTCTACACAAGGGGGAACTCAGGTCATTACGATACCTGAACTGCAGTTGGATACGACCAACAGAATTCATGATGCCAACCGTCTCACAAGAGATACAGACACCGGTGACATCAGAAAGAACGTCCTTCAAATGGAAGAAACCCTTCGTGCTATCAAAGGAATTAGAGCACATGGGAGTGTTTCATATGCTGACCTGTGTATATTCCCTGGTGTTCATTACCTACAAAAGTTTAAAACTCCTGACTTTGAAGAATATGATGGGTTAGGAGATCCTTACACACATTTGAAGGTATTTATTGGAGAACTCGGATCTTATGCAAAGGATGATAAACTCAAAATTCAGCTGTTCCAGAAGAGTCTAAGTGGAGAAGCCCGTTCGTGGTATACCAGATTAGACAACTCAAAGATCCATAGCTGGGAAGAGCTAGCACACGCCTTCCTCACTCAATACAGCTACCAATCTCAGATGGCTCCTGACCGGTATCAGATTATCAAAGTTAAGAAACAGTCTAACGAGTCATTCAGAGAATATGCTCAAGGTGGAGGCGTCTTGCTGCTCAAGTTATTCCTTTCATGACAGAATCAGAAATGGTCATGACTTTCATAGACATACAAGAAGCTCCTTTCTATGAAAGAGTCTTAGCCGGCATCGGTAAACCATTTTCTGAAATGATCAAACACGGGGAGATGGCTAAGATGGGATTGAAGTCCAGAAAAATTTCAGACCTAGCTTCCCTTAAAGCTGTTGCTGAGCAAATCCAATCCGAAAATTATGGAAACAACCCCCGTAGGGTCCATAAAAAGAAAGAGGAAGATGTTTCCCTGATACTACAGGGTCAAAAAGGCAATCAGAACATGCCTATCCAAAGGAGAAATTACACTCCCTTTCAAGCATAGTCTTCAAACCCTCTAATACCAAAAGGTGGAGAAGTCAAACGCCCTTGAGTGTTCACACCCTTAGGGGACTCACTCGAGAATATTCTCTCTCTTCTGACAACATAGAAGAAAATCACGCATCTTCTTCCACCACCAACCCCTAATGGCCGGGGGTTTCAATCTTTCTTTCGAAAATGTGCTTATCATGCCAGGGCACCTGGACATGATACTCAGGATTGTTGGGCCTTGAAACATAAGATCCAAGACCTGATAGACAATGGTGAGATCGTGGTCACCAAACCAGATCAACCTCATGTATAAGAAAATCCTCTTCCTCAACACAAAGAAGAAGAGGTCAACATGATTAATTAGAGCAATGGAGAGAGTTCCGATTTCAATGGTGCGTCATCTCAGACCACCAAGGACGGTGTTGACAAATAGGATTATGCCAAGTCCCAATTTTCAATGGAACGTAAGATGAAAGCTCTATGCAAGCAAATTGAGTATTTGGCAGAACTAGTGACTTATCAACATCAAGTAACATGCCAGTTAGTCAGCCATGAGCATGCTAGTCTCCTTCCTCTTGTCATGAATATTTCCTCGTAACCTTAGGAAAATGAAACACTGGATGACAAAGTGACAAAGAGAGAAAATGCCAAAGCCCATCGGGATTTTGCCAATAGAAGGGAATTTACATACATGGGCCAACCTATAGAGGAAATCCTGCAGATGCTAATCAATGAAGGAAGAATCATTTCCCTTCTACCTCCAATTAATCCCCATTCTAGACGATTCAATTCTGATGGAGTATGATAATATCACTCCCATTCTCGCGGTCACAGCATAGAAGAATGTTTGGCACTCTGCCACCTTATCCAGAATCTAATTAACAGTGGTGTCCTGCAACTAGCAGATGATGATACTGTGCTACGTGAGAGTGAGAATACCTGTCCTACTAAGTGGAAGGGATTGGTAGCAGTTATATCCACGAAAACTGATGGGACTAGCAAACCACTCATAATACTAGTAATTCAACTCAGAGGAAGCAACAATCCTTTGAAAGTGGCCGCTCCCGAGCTAATAAACTTACCATGCAGAGCACAATATCCTATTGTCAGCTTACACAAAGTTCCGTGGAATTATGGAGAAGGTGAAGGATCCACCTCGCATACCTCTTCTGCAGTGTTGAAGGAAAATCCATTGTATCTTCCCCAACGGGTGATGAAGTCCACCATCAAATCAAAGGGGAAAATACCCATGGAGAAGATTGAAAAATTCCTCCACACTATGGGTCATAACGAAGCCAAGGTGGTTTAAAGCTTAAAAGAAGCTCCACACCAAATTTCAATTCTAGACTTGGTCTTGACTTCCAAGGATCACCGGAAGATCTTACTGAAGGTTTTAGAAGAAGCCTATCTACCAAGATCAGTGGATGTGGAAAAATTTCATCATTTGGTTGATCACATTTTTAACAACAATGTGATATCCTTCACTGATGACGACATACCACCCAAAGGGACCGGTCATTGCAAGCCGTTGCACATTGCGGTCTTGTCCTCCGGATACATGCTACCTGGAGTCTTGATAAATGGAGGTTCATCTCTAAATATTTGTCCATATGCTACCTTGTTGAAGATGAATGTCAATCTCAACCGAATCCGGATACGGTTATCAGAGCTTTTGATGGAGCCTGCCGAAATTCGGTCGGAGTAATTGAGCTGCCAATCGAAATTGGTCCTCATACATTATGCGTGTCTTTTCACGTACTCAAGATAGACTCGGGATACAACCTACTCTTGGGAAGACCGTGGATTCATATGGCCGGGGCAGTCCCCTCCACTCTTCATCAACAGTTGAAATACATTATCAACAACAGCCTAATCACAGTCAACGCTGAATCGGAATGTACTCAACATAGCGACATAGCATATATCAGCGTCAATTCAGATGTTGAACCGGTTAGTTTTCATGCCTTGGAGGTGAGCAACACTCAGTACCATGCTATTGGGGCGCCACCTCTCACACCCAAGATTTATGCCGAAGTAATGTCGGCTACTCAAGAAATGATATCATTGGGTCATCAGCCAGGACAAAGGCTGAGTAAAGATCATCAGGGAATTAGGTACCCCATCCAAGTTATCAATCAGACTGGGACAGCTAGGCTAGGATATTCTTCTAATTCTAGTAACAGGAATCCACATAAACATCCTCAGATTCCTCCAGCTTCATTTACATGACGTTTGTCTCCACCTACAACTGCTGAGTCCGCACAACCTCCTATAAAGGTGTCAGCCAATGTGATGGCTATGTTATTTCCCAAGCCAGTACCGATGAAGGCAAAATAAGTCTTTGTTCCAGATCCTAGAATGGAGTAAGAGAAACAAAGAATTAAACAAGACATCATCCGGATGATGTCAGGCATACGCATCATTGTTCATGACGAACATACAGACAGATACACCCCAGACGATGATTGCTCAGACATAATGGCCATCATTCAGGAAAAGGAGGATGATGACGACCCCTCCATCACTGCAGTCCACCTGGACTTTGCCCTTGCTAATTGGAGCATCACTCCTTGTATTGGTTGACAAGGGTAAAACAGGCTGGAACTCTTTCTTCCCTGTAGATATCATAACTGCTTACTTTTCTGTACATTATTAGCAGTCATTTTTGCCAGTACATACTAACACTTTGTATGATCAAACCTTTCATATATACTAAGTGAAAGCATATTTTGTATCAGGACCCTGAATTTAGATGTGCATGTACTTAATGATATAGTGCCTCTTCTCCACAAAGGTTGTAACTTTGATGTAGAGATGAATTCAGCCTTGATGGAAATATAGGAGGACATTGAGGTGCCTCCAAAATTTCAAGAATGGGTCGAAGACAAACCTAAACCCAACCTTGATCAAACCACTTCCTTCAATCTCGGAACCTTAGAAAGCCCTAAGTTAATCCAGATTGGTTCAGACCTTACCCCAAACCAAAGGAATGACATGGTTACGCTACTAACCCAATTCCAGGATGTGTTTGCATGGTCTCATGAAGACATGGTGGGTTTGTCCACTGACATTGTCCTTCATTGCCTTCCCATTAAAGAGGGATTCAAGCTAGTCCAGCAGAAGCTCAGGCGATTGAAACCTGAGTGGAGTTTAAAGGTGAAAGAAGAAATTGTGAAACAATTTCAAGCTGGCATCATCATGGTGTCCACATATCCTGAATGGATATCCAACATCGTTTTGGTGCCTAAACTTAGAGGAAAGGTGCGAGTTTGTGTGTGGATTATCCGGACTTGAACAAAGCTTTCCTTAAAGATAGCTTTCCCGTGCCATTTATCCACATTCTCATTAACAATACAGCTCAATACTGCATGTACTCCTTTGCTAATTGCTTTGCGGGGTACCATCAGATCATGGTTGCTGAGGAAGATCGTGAGAAAACTGTTTTCATCACGCCTTGGGGAACCTTTTGCTATAGACGATTATCATTTGGCCTCATCAATGCTGGAGCCACCTATCAGCGAGATATGATGGCTCTCTTCCATGACTTAATGCACAAAGAGATTGAGATCTACGTGGATGACATCATTGTCAAATCCCAGAAGGAGGAGGACCACTTAGACCATCTCAGAAAATTATTCAACATGTTGCGTAAGTACAACTTGAAGTTGAACCCAGCCAAGTGCGTCGTTGGCGTTAAATCAGGCAAGTTGCTAGGATTCCTAGTCAGCCATAAAGGGATTGAGCTGGATCCTACCAAAATCAAGGACATCATGGAAATGCCCATTCCTCAGACAGAGAAGGAAATATAGAGATTTTTGGGAAGAATCAACTTCATTAGCAGGTTCATTTCTCAACTCACCGCAACCTATGAGCCAATCTTCAAGCTATTAAGGAAGAACTCCTCCATGAAATGGAATGGTGATTTCTAGAAGGCCTTCCTCATAATCAAAGAACAGCTAGTCAAAGCTCCCATTTTGGTACCACCCAGGGATGATGTTCCCCTATTCATGTACCTGTCCATAAGTGACAACACCATGGGCTGCATGCTGGGACAGAAAGACGATAGAGGCCAAGAACGGGTTATTATTACCTCAGCAAAAGATTCAGCAGAAGTGAACACAAGTACACTCTAATTGAGAAGACTTGTTGTGCTTTAGCATGGGCTTCCATAAGGTTACAACATTACCTCCATGGTCACACAACCCATCTCATATCCCATGTGGATCATCTCAAGTACGTGTTCAACAAACCCATGTTAAATTACCGGTTATCCAGATGGCAGTTGATCCTACAATAATTTGACATCGTCTACGTGACTCAAAAGTCCATCAAAGGTCAAGGAATTGCGGATCAACTGGCCGCCGCACCTTCGGGGGACTTCAAACCCTTGGAAATATACTTCCTCGATGAAGGAGTAATGACATTTTAGCAACACCATCAGTACGATACACGCCAAACATGGAAGATGTATTTTGGTGGAGCTGTTAATATGGAAGGTTCTGGAGCTGGAGCAGTTCTAGTATCCATTATGGGGGAGAAATATCCCCTCGCCGTCAAATTGCAGTTTCTCAGCACAAACAACACAGCTGAGTATGAAGGCTATCTCATGGGGCTAAAACTTGCTCGTTCCATGGGCATCAGGCGGTTAACTGTCTTTGGAGATTCGGAGTTAGTGGTCAGACAATCCACGGGAATCTATCAAACCAAAGAGCTACATTTGCTCCTTTACCATCGGCAAGTTTTACAGATGGTTTTGGAGTTCGAAGAAATCTCCTTTCTACACATTCCTCGTAATAGGAATGACTTTGCGGACGCATTATCAACTTTAGCCTCCTTGATTCGCATACATGACAAAGGACACTTGCCAAGCATCACAATTTCCCTGCACAAGGCCCCTGCCTATGGGAACTATGTTGGAGAAGTATTGGATGAGCTACCTCCCATCCAGCATCCTTGGTATCAGCATATCAAGGAGTACTTATGAGATGGATCTACACCCGATGAGGTGAGCCCGACTGAGAAAAGGCGGATCCATCGACTTGCTATAAAATTCTATCTGAGCGGAGATGCCCTCTATAAAAGAGATACAGGACTAGGTCTCCTCAGATGTCTGGACCAGGACCAAGCTCAGAGACTCATGGATGAGGTCCATGGTGGAGTTTGTGGACCCCACATGAGTGGCCCCCTCCTTGTTAAGAAGATCCTCAAGACAGAAAATTACTGGCTCTCTCTCAAAGATAACTACAGTGACCACGTCAGGAGATGTTATCAGTGCCAAATTCATGGGAATGCTATCCACGCCTCTCCGAGGGAGCTTCATAATATGAGTTCACCTTGGCCCTTCTAAATGTGGGGAATGGACGTGATCGGGCCCATTGAACCCAAAGCCAGTAATGGGCATCACTTTATCTTCACCATAATCGACCACTTCACCAAGTGGGTAGAAGAAGCCATGTGACGCCCCCAAAATAGGTATATATCACCCATCTTGAGTCGCTAAATACATGGTACAAAATACAAAAAAAACATAATTATACAACAGTCATGTAAAATACGATAAAACATATGCTATGAGTTTTAATACAAATATTGTCATCTAGACAATATCCACACTCAATGGAGTCCTCATTATATTTATTATCACACTATTATATAGAATAGTGAGGACTACTATGACACCATCTCGGACCATCACTCCATTCCCCGACTCGTCCCGGCTACGTTCTCATTTCCTGAAGAGAACAGTGAAAGAAAGGGTGAGCTCAACTAGCCCAGTAAGAAATATTATGACTAAGATAATGCAGAATAATTTATAGTTAGCCTTCAACAGTGTTAAACTGATAAAATATTACAAACATCAAGTTTAATTGCAGCGGAACAAGCAATCCATTAGAAGTGTCAAGTAGAGAACAAAATCTACTATCTTCTATGATTTAAAAAGTTTTTCATCACTTTTATCGCTAAGACTCAGCTTAATAAATAAACCACAACATCCCTGCACTACGGCCAAGGATATTCATTAGTATTATGACCACAAATTATCTATGCACTACGGGCGAAGGATATTCATGTATTCATCAATGGTCATGATCATGCAAACAACTGTCCATCAATGAACTATGGCCAATGAGGCCTTTTACCACATCATTTGTAATATTACGGTCATGATTATACCGAATAATCCCTGGTCATAATCATACCAAGTCCATTTATGCACTACAGGCCACAGATGACTTTCAACATATTATAAACATGAGGATGATGACAATGATATAAGAATTCAATAAAACAAGTTCAAGGATAAATTTTTAAAGATTTATAATTTAATTTTTCCAGAAATCAATAATGTCCAAATTGTCAACATGATACTATTTTGTGGAGTTAAATTCAAGAATGCTCAGAAGAATATTTTCATGAAAAGATACTAGATGAAGTGCAAATATTCAGGATATTCTACTAATTTCATGGAGTATAGAAGTCAAAACTTTAACAACTGAGTATAATAGAATATATGAAACTGCAAATGGATTTGTGCCCTCCATGCGGTAATCCACGTGAGATGATCATTTCCACAATTTAATAAGGAATGAATACTGAAGGATCATTCACCATTCATCATGTAGTTCACATAGAGCAAAGTTATTCCAATGTAATAATAAAGAATAGAATAACAAAAGAATTCACCGGGCATGCGATAGACCGCATGTGCATAAAGTTATTCCAATGTAATAATAAAGAATGGAACCAGTCATGCGTAATCCGCTTAAACAGGATATTCCAAATGTAATAATAAAGAACGGAACCGGTCATGCGTAATCCGCATGCATATGTGATATTACAACAAAATAATAAAGAATGGAATAACAACAAAATTCACCAGGCATGCGATAGACCGCACAGACAGGTTATTCCAACAAAATAATAAGAATAGAATAACAGAAGAATTTTACCATGTATGCGGTACTTCACATAGACAGGTTATTCCAACATAATAATAAACAATGGAATAACAACCATTACGAATATTGAAAGAAAATAACTCTCTTCATGAATACGAAGGAATAATACCCATTACCTTAGAAAAAACTGGATACTGAAATAGTGAGGTAGCAGACTTCTCTTCTTCTTTCTCTCTATAATTTTTCTCTATAATAATTGCCCTTGTGAGACTTAGTAAATTGGTGAGAATGAAAGAAGAATGAGCTTCTATTTATAGGAAAATATAGTTTCGATAATTGCACGTTTTGGGGCTCAAAATATTACAGTATAATACCTTCCTCTCTTTTTTCATTTTTAATTTTATCCTGCAAGTATTATCAAACTTGCACCACCTCCCCTAATAGTAAATAATGTGAATCAATAGTTCATTCATGTGACTTAATAGTATAATCATATGAAAAAAAAACTAATTACAGTATAATACCTCCATCTATACCTCTATTTTTAACTTAGTCATGCAAGTATTATCAATCTTGCACCACCTCCCCTAATAGTACATGAATGTGAATCAATAGTACACACATGTGAACAAATAGTTATAAGCATGTGAAATAATAGAAATTAATTGCTCATTTATCCGGTGAATTACCCGATTGGTCCATATAACCTCCAGACATTAATTATTATCAAAACAAATGTCGATTTCCACTAACACTAATAATCCCAACGCAATGGAACTATCAATTTCATCTTTAATCAACACGAACTTATTCATCATTAATATTATAACTCACAATATTTAACAAACATGTCGTTCCCAGGAAAGAGGGGGCTTTCCGATAAGGATTTCTCCTTATTGGCGCGCAATTAGGTGACCAAACCTCTCTTTGACAGAACTTCTAGACATTGTCAATATTGTAAATAATAATATGAATAACTTTCACTACAAGAAAATGCTCTAACAGTGACCAACAATATCAGCGACCGCACATCCGGTCGCAGATACTTATCATTAGCGACTGCTAGTGGTGACCGCAATGAAATGTAGTCGCTGTTATGTTTTAACGACCGCATGCGGTTGCTATGTGGTCGCTACTACAATTTTACTGCCTAAAATTTGGCTGGAAATGTTGGCGCCTTATTTTTTTGCGACCTCTTACTATCAGCGACCGCATATGGTCGCTGACACTTCCACATCATTAAATATTCAAATGACGCGCATGCGATCGCTATTATTCGGTCACGATTCTTTAATCTATCACCACATACCGCTCGACGAAGAGTGAACTAGAAGAGAAAAAAAAAGAGGGAGAAAGAAAAGGGAGAAGAAGGAGAAGGTCACGCCACAGGAGAGAAGCCACCGCCGCCACTGCTGCAACCGACGCCCACCGCCACCAACCACCGCCTTGAGGTATTTGATTTCAATGAATAATGTTTCAATATTGAATATGAATTTTATTATATATGCATTCGATTGATATATATGGATTTGATTATGTTTGGGTAATATGATTATGATTTTATTAGTATTTGAAATCGATTTGGGTAATATGATTATATTTGGTTTATAAGTTTTGACTAGAGTAATATTTATTTGGGTAATACGCAGTACTTTGGGTAATTTGATTTTGTTAATTTATGTCAGTTTGGGTAACTTGATTAGTGATAGGATGGAATGTTTGGCTGGCTAATTCTTTGATATATAATTGTAGGCTTACTTGGGGTTTTGAAGTAAGGGTTTTAATATTTTTTAGTTTCTGGCAGATTTTGTCACTATCATTTTGTGAAAGTTTTGTAAGTTCATAGTTCTATTACCTTAGGTTATTGATGATATCACTCTGGCTTAAAATATTTAGTAGATACCATGTGAAGCTAGAAGATTATGTTCCTTAAGGGTGCAGTAATAGCATAAACTGGAATCTTGGAGAAAGAAAATAAAAGAAGTAAAGGTTTCAATTTTTCTGGATGGGAGGGGAGGATTCACAAATTATGGTAATTCACAATTACACCAAAGTATAAATTTTGGGGGTATGTTACTATAATGAATGTGGGACTAATTTTACTTGTTTTATTATACTCCCTCGGTACCACTTTGTATGTCATAGCTTTTGAGATCTATTTTTGGCACGGATTCGAAGGCATACTTGAACTATATTTTTATACTTTCTAAAGAGTCCCATTTTGACTTTGGTCGATTTTTGTGAAATCTTGATGTTCAAAATTGATAAAATGGATATGAATGTATTAGATTGTAGTTAGTATAAAATTTATATTTTGGGATTCTTTTTATGCAATAGAGGTAGTAACAGTTTGGTTATTATAGGAAGTCATGCACATAATATAGACTCGTGAATCCCCTGTTTATGTTTGTAGTTTAACCAATTTTATTGGTCAGTGTGAAAAAATCATTTGTAGACTGAGAATTTGACATTGACATCATAATGTGAATCAAAACGTGAATAATTGCTCCCACAGAAAATGAGTGGGTTTCAAAGTTTGCAAGTTTGATCCTCACATGCTGCGGATACCTGCAAAACTCTTTTGTAGGATATCTCTATATTAAAATTGTTTGCGGATAATGTCTCTTTTATCACATGAGACATTATCCTGGAAGCACTGAAAAGTACAAATATATATATATATATATATATATACAATCTAGTTGGCCACTTATACAAGTAAAATTATATAATTTTACATACCTATCAAACAAACTCTAAATTTGCAATTTTTTCCTACAAACTCCATTGTATATAACTTTTTACTGCTTTAATTTGTATTATTATATTGGGAATTTGTATATTTCTCTTGGTTTATGTCTTGGGTGCCTAGAAATGACAATATATGCATGTCGTCGTGCATGTGGCTAGTCCATATTATAGGGGAGACTCGCAAATTTTTTTGTTGGTCAGTAGTTATTTAACATTTATAATATTAACGAGCTAATCATATGCTTACAAGTCATATGCTTACAAGTATGCTCAAGGAGTATTCTTAAGTATGCTTAAATGTTAATCATATGCTTACAAGTATACTCAAGTCATATGATTACAAGTATGCTCTCAAGTTATATGCTTACAGGTATGCTTAAATGTTAATCATATGCATGCTTACAAGTATGCTCAAGTCATATAGTTACAAGTATGCTCAAGTCATATGTTAACATTTATAATATTGTCCGTAGTAGGTAATGGTGGAATTATGGACCTCTATTCGCATCAGTAGTTGGATGGCACGACGAAAGTTAAGTGCCCGAGATAAGTCATCAATTTGAATTTAGAAATTTGGTTGCCAAGTGTTTTTGGATTATGCGATAGTCACCCGGAATGTATGAATGGTAAGTCGCAGATACGATGTCCATGTTTGAAGTGTAAGAATGTAAATTATATGGACAGAGACATGGTAAACTATCATTTACTTGTTTCTGGGTTCATGAAAAATTACGAAGAATGTTGGTGAGGTACACATACTTACATTCTTCTCAATTGCGAGGAGATTGACGAATTTGTGAGGTACACATGTAAACTTGATAATTTATCTTTTAAGTTGAAAATTTATTCCAATATGTTAATGTTTATAACATGGTATGGATTGTACGATGACAAGTTAAAAGTGAAGCATCCCGGTATAACTGATAAATATATTCAAATCAATCGTGATAAAAAATTTGCACTTTGGCTAAATGACAAAGTAAGTTCAATTTTTAAGCACGTAGTATATATATACTCCATGTTAACTATGACTTCATTTAATAAGATGGAGTTTTTGTAGGCTTTGACTGAGGGATCAACTATTCTGGTTAATGTACAAGTCCTAGCTATGGGACCAGACAGGGACCAAGTCAGCCGCAATGGTTACAAAATAAATGGTTATGAATTTCACACAAAGGCATATGGGTGCGGTAAAAGAACAACGAACTCTAGAGTGTGTGTCCAAGGAGATTGTTACAATGAGCTTGGTCATGCCTTTTATGGGGAGTTGGAGGAAATCGTAGATTTGTCGTACAAGGCCACGTACGGGGGTCATATTCACTTGTTCAAGTGCCGTTGGTTTGATTTAGAAAAAGGGATACGTGTTGACAGACATGGAATCGTCGATATTGACCTCCATAGGTCTGTGTACTCCAACGAACCATTTGTTTTACCAACTCAAGCAAAGACAAGTATACTACACTCCTAGTCTGTTAGGAAAAGGGATAGACCGCCTACAGATTGGCAAGTTGTAATTCATACTCCCGCGCGTAGTTGTGTAGAAGTAGTTAATGGGGAGATTTACCAAGAGCAGATGCTTCATAGTCAAACTATAATAAATGTGGAGGACGACAATGAAGTATTCCAGTTAGATGGTGGAGATGAACCACATGAATTAGATCCTGAGTCAATACTTGTGTCAGATGATATTGATACTGAGGAGGAAGAGTTATTGACTGAATCTGACACTGAATCTGAAGCAGATGATGGTTATGAATCTGCAACACGTATACAAGATGATTCTAAATCAGAATGAAGTCACTTGAACAAATGAAATGTATGTTTAGCATTACATGTTTTTTATATCATTGTCATGTTTATGTACTAAACTATTTAAATGCAACTTTTGTTTATTGTCACTTTATATTCATATATATACATATTTATATCACTGTCATGTTTATTGTCATATATACATGTAATCAAGTATGACTCATAATAATATCTTGAAATTTGTAATATACAAATGGCTTCTGAAGCAGCGCAGAAAAAACGCGGCATGGGTAGGGGGCCTAATCATGTGCCCAAGGCCCCTACTAATCCGGATGATCAGATTCTTATTTAGATTCGCCCTCCTCCGAATAAAGACGACGTCTCCAAGATATATCATTTATATATAAACATTTAAGATTCTATTTATACCAGATATATAGAACTTAGATGTAAATTGCTTTAATATATCTACTTATCGTTGATGTAAATTGATGTTAATATGCTAATTGTATTGAAAATTTGTAATTTCTCTTGGTTTGTGTCTTGGGTTCCTAGAAATGTCCATATATGCATGTCGTCGTGCATGTGGCTAGTCTATATTGTAGGAGAGACTCTGGCGAAATTTTTTTTAAGTATTATAAGTATAAGTTTGAAAAATGTTCATAAGTATTATAACTTAGATGTAGATTGCTTTAATATATCTACTTATCGCTGATGTAAATTGTTGTATATTATAGTGATTTTTAGGATAATAAGATAGTCAAGTGCATATCACAATTTGTGTTTACTGTAATTGGCCTACACCGTGATTACGTGAAGAAACACACCTATCGCCCACAAGGATGTCATTTGAAATTTGAATTTCGTGTATGTTTTTTAATTATGATGAGATAATATAATATTCAAAGGATAATTGTTTAGTAATGTTATTATTGTTATTTTATATGCAAAAACGGTATAGATGGGTGGACCTTGCTAGTCTTGATAATCTGAGACATTATTACTGGCGTAAATGCGTGGTCGCACCAAAGACAATTTGAACAAAGAAAGACAAAAAGCCGTTCACAATGCCGAGATTGACCATCCAGGCCAAGGAGAGGATTATATGCACGAGCATTGCCCCTGGTGGTGCACCCAGTCCATATGGGCTGAGATGTGTGCCCAATGGAGAGCCGGTGGGTGAAAAGACGAAAGACCGCTTCTCCTAATGCAGATCCTCGGGTGTACCGATGGCGAAAAGGATAAAGGACATACAAGGGTGGCGCAAGATTTCACGATGCAAAGATATCAACGCTGTGCCGAATGCGATTTACAAGTTTTAATATGTTTACAATCATGAATTCTAGAAAATATATAAGATTTTTACTTAGTAATATTGTGCTATTTTTTGTATAGGAGTCTCAGTCTCAAGGTACACCTATCCATTGGCTGGATGTGTACGTGGCCACCCGTGATGGTCTACCTGATGCTATCCAGATAGCGGTAATAAGTTTTAACAACTTGATCTTGTTTATCAATGATAACAGAATTTATTTTTAACTATTTAATTGTTAACGATGACAGGATACTTATAAGCGTTTATTGAATGAGCGTTATCCTGAAGGCACTCCACGTCCGCCTATTGATCAAGAGTTGTGGGAGAGGGCGTCTGTTGTGAAGAAGAACTACATTAAAGGTGAAGGACAACGACGACGCCCATCCTTCAGTGGCTCAGGCTGCTCTTCCACCCAGTCTTATAGTCATCGAGCCATCCAGTTGTTCATACTCCGGCTGACTGTGTGCTATATGTCCAGATTGAGATCTTCTGAAGATATTGGGCGAGCATCTGGGGGCTTTGAGTGCTGAGAAGTTAGCTGAATCAGTAGCGGCAGCAGCAACATCACAACATGGGGATGGCGACGAGGTATAAAATCAATTTTTTGAAAATATTGTCGTAATATACCAATATTAACATAGTTAGTATATATTTGTAACTTGTTTTATTATTTTGTTAATTACAGGGTGATCAAGGAGGCGATGATGCTTGACGTACCTGTTTTAGATCAGTTTTGTAGTTATTGTATAAGCTTGCACTTGTATATTCATTATTTGGATGTTTGTATGTTACTTAAACAAGTTTTGAAATGTTATTATATTTATTCAGTTCATATTGGGTTCTAAAGGTTTAAATACTAGTTCGGTGTATGTGTTGGTGGACGATGGATGTTTATATTGTTGTGAATGCTGTTTATATTGTTGTGATTGTGTATTGGGACAAAGCGGTACAAAAGCAGTATGAGTTTTTGGGAATTCGCAAAACAAAGAAAAATATGGTTTGCATTTCGCTTCATATCGCCGACGCGATGCGATCACCGATAGATAGTAGCTTGACAGTCTAACATTGAGGTAGCAATGAATAGAATTCGGTCGCTAATAGCAATCGCTGCCACGTGGACCTCGTCAGCTTTGGCCCTGAACTATGCTGACTCAGCTTAGTGACCGAATTTATAATTTTGGTCGCTAATATCTGTCGCAGATATATCGGTCGCTAATAGTGGTCGCTGATGTGCATCCAGCGACCAGATTTTTATCGATTGACGACTATCGCCGATCGTGACTTTTCGATCGCTAATAGTTATCTCATGATAACAACTGCGATCACGATACGCCATCAACGCTAGACCCTTTTCTTATAGTGTTTGTCGTCTCAATTATTGATTTAATAATATATCATATTATGCAGATGATACTGTGACAATAATTGAATCAATAATATGAGAGATATGATGCAGCAATTACTATAGCAATAATTGAGTATAACTGAGTGACTTCTCACGTAAGCATTAATAACCAATACTTTGTGCTACTATGCAACCACGCCAGACATCGTATTTCTTTTACTATGGGTAGTTCAACAGGTTTTAATGGTAATACTTTTCGTCGTTATTTTTATAAAAGATAATTTTGTCATTTTTTACTATGACAATACTTCCGTTGTGGGGTCCACTAATGATTTTTGTCGTCGTCATTTAATATTCCTGTTAAAACGAATATTCCCCAACCAATCGAATATTATATAACCACTTGCTTACTTTGCAAAATTTGTAAATATTAGCCACAACTATAACATTATATCATATCCACACCATAATATTCAAAAATATATTTCGAGAAAATTTAATCTTTATTCATAAAATTTTGGGTCTCAAAAGCCTCCTTCCCCAAGGTTACCAAAGAAGTCATCATTGCTTTCATCAGAAACAATGTCATTTGTCGATATGGACAACCAGAGGTAATTGTGTCAGACAATGCTAAGAACCTCAAAAACAAAATGATGGAGGAGTTATGCAGTAAATTCCACATCAAACATCTTAACTCTGTCATCTACCGTCCAAAGATGAATGGTGATGTTGAAGCGGATAATAAAAACATCAAGAAGATTATGCAAAAGATGTTCGCCAATCACAAAGGATGGCCTGACTTATTGCCTCTTACTATGTTAGCCTACAAAACCTCAATGCGCACTTCCACTGGGGCAACCCCCTACGCATTAACCTATGGGATGGAAGTAGTGCTCCCCATAGAAGTAGAAATGGAATCCCTCAGGGTGTTAATAGACGCTCAGCTAGATGAAGACTAATGGGTACAAGACAGGTTTCACCAATTGTCTCTAATAGACGAAAGGCGAATCGCGGCTATCTTCCACGATCAGTTATATCAACAAAGGATCGCCAGATCCTACAACAGAAAAGTTCGGCTACGGCAGTTTAAACAACATGACTTGGTTTTGAAGAAGATCATTGACAACCAAGATCAATCTAAGGGAAAATCCGCTCCTAACTGGGAAGGACCATTTGTTGTCAAGGAAGTATTGACAGGAGGTGCTCTCAGATTGCAAGAAATGGATGGCGATGAATTTCCACAACTCATCAACTCGGACACCGTGAAATGGTACTATGTCTGAAGTGACCATCAAGCAAACATCCTGGTGTTGGATCATCAGATCACCAGTCATTCTGGTTCTTTAACCCTTTACCACATACAACTCTCTTCCACACTTTGCCCCTCAAGGAAACATACTTTTCAAGCCAGCAGTCTGGCTTCACTACGTTCCTACGACTTTGGTTATCCCACTAGGGATTGAACCTTTCGCGCTTACAGTTTGTTACCCCCAAACATGGGATCAAACATTTCACATCTGCAGTTTTATCCTCAACCTAGGATCAAACTTCCTCTTCCCCGCAGTCTGACCTGCACATGGGATCGCGCTTTTTAACTCGTCATGAGGGGCGAACTATGTCGACCTGATCTCCTCTTCAATAGGAGTACGTAGGCAACCATTTTACATGGTCCAGTCGCAATAAAACAAAAACAACAAAAACATCTCTACCCTTCTCCTTAAAACAACAAAAAAACATTCCTACACCATTTCTGCCATATACAGCGTTGAACCTCTTACACCAGGTTCTATGCAAACCTGATCTCCTTTTCAATAGGAGTACGTAGGCAGCCAATCATGGTTCAGTCTCACCCCCTACCAAAACACAAACACTTGTCATCTGGTACTGGGATCAAAATTCAATCCACCACATTTCATTTGGCTTTAGACCAAAGGGATGGAATTACCTGAACTCCTCCCAAATAGGAGATTCAGCGACCATCTAAGTTGCAGTTGTACCTCAAAGAGCAACACCAATCCATAAGAGATGGAATTAACTAGGCTTCTCTTAAATAGAAGTATTGGCGACCATCTGTGGTGCGGTCAATCTAAGAGAAGAAAGCCACACTCCTCTCCACATTTCCATACAGAAATCAGTCCCAAGACACCAAAGATGGTAGGGATCCATATGTTTCAATGATCCATTCTGAACTGTCCATAAACAACTCAATGTCCATCCATCCAAGAGGAATTCAGAATACATCAAGATCACGAGTCCTAAAGAAGTAGGAAAAATATCAAGCAAACAATAGACATATCTAAAAGGGAAGTGATCAAAAATATATTTCCCTGCTATATATAATGCTATTTGATATACACAATGTAAGTTGTACATGACAAAATGGCTATGCTAGTCTGTGCAGGAAAATACAAGCCCATCTACAAGTCAAGGTATATGTGAGCTAACAAGCCCAACATGGTATCCCTCTCAAAAGAAGGAGGCGAAGTTGTGGTCTACTGTACGAGGTTATCCACACGACCCAACAGATCTGCAGCCATCTGCATAGTGACCATATGCTCATCAATGTAAGTGCTCATCTCTGCAATCATGCCAGTGGTAAGGGATCTCACTATAGTATTATTTGTTACGGCTACATCCCTGGCAGATATGGAACTATCCCGCACAACTATAACTGCATCTATGGCTGATCTAGCCTCATCCCGCTCGACAACATCGGCGTCTCTATGAGCTAATACATCGTCTCTCTCTGACAGAGCTGCATCTCTCCCATCAATGGCGATCAACATCAAGGCTCTAGCATGGTCTCTCTCGAAGGTCATCAGATGAAGACTCCGCTCGAAGTATTGTGCCGAATGCTGGATCACAACAGTGCTAGTATTGGGAGAATCTAAAGGAGATACTGGCAACCCAGTGGACTGCTCCTCCTCGATGTGAGAATCAATGTCCTCCAGGGGCTCTCCATCGTCTGAATCACTACTCGGCAATGGGGATACTACCGCAGCCGATGCAATCTCTGTCTCCATCCACGCAGAATACTCTGGTGAACATCCCAAATGGCTAATAGAGAAAGTAGTTATCTCACGCTGATCCCAACAAGCATATACACGGGATCGATTCTCTGCTGAAAGATAGCAAAAAGCTAAACGCTGGCCCAACGCCCCCTCGAAAGGATGAAAATCCTAAAACTGATCAAACTGCGACATCATGGCCATCAAGTGATAGGTAGTTATGCCCCTCAAACCAGCCAGAGGAAGGTAGTCCATGCCCGGAGCATGAGTAATAAGCTGTAAAGTGAGCTAAGCCCTGAACACGGCAATATGCTAAACAGATCAATAATCTCCGTCAAAAATACCGACCAAGATGCAACGTCTAAACACTCTGCAGGCTGAAAGGAGTATGACATGGCTATATCATGGGTGAAACAATATCCATGTCGTCTGAAAGTGCCAATTGGTCTCAAGTGTGACATAAACCACACGTATAGCATGACCGAGCTGCCCGTAAACACTCCTTTCGGATAAGTGCAGCAGTATGTAGCTGACCTCAGAGTCTCTGCTATAATCATCGGTATGATGATATGACCCTCCCTGAGAGCTCTCACTATCACGATAACTCCTATGTCCAACTCGTCCATATATCGTGGCATATATACATGTGACAGTACGCACAATAACAGTACGTCCACCCTAGATAGACGCCAATGTTCCAATGGTGTGGTGAAATCCTCGGAATGTCGTGTATAACTATCCTCAGAGCCAAATCTGTCAAACAGAAAATGCTGGGATATAACGTGGCCAGATGTAAGCTCATCTTGCACCACCCTACGCCTCAATCCAGTGAGGGTCATAAATCGTCGACTCATATCCCCCAAAGCCATATACACATAAGGTCTGTCTAGTGGCAGCATCATCAACCGTGCATACTCCTCCAGAGTGGGAGTCAACTCCTGGGTCCCAAATCAGAAAACATGCCTCTCCGATACCCAGTGCTCCAGCATGCCATCCACAAATCCTGTGGGAACCTAAAACATTAACAAGGTCATAGTATACTGTAACAAATGATCTACGGTCACCCTGTCTGATGGTGACATGCTGTCATACCATGATCGCATACCAGATGCCACCAATGATGGTGGGGTATGATCAATACGGCTCACTGTCGAAGAAGACATCTGTATGGGCCGTGTCATAAGACCATCCAGGGGTCAATGCTGAATATCTCTGGAAATACATACATATGCATAACTTGATACATGCATTACAACTAAAAATACAGGGAAATGGAACACAAATACCCTACTACTAACTGAGGCCTATCAAAAGATATAGCGAGAATGGGGCACAACCACCCAATAGCTAACAGAGCCCTATCAAAAGAGATAACGAGAATACACATCAGAAGAAGACAATGGTGTTAATATCTACATCATCAATCCTGTCCACCTGATGTAACTCCTCCTAAGTCACTGAATCTTTATCAACAAGGATGTCAGGCCTATACAAAGGAAGATCTACGCCAACAAATCCAAATGGGTCATCTGAGGGGCCAACGCCTGAGCTAGAAGGATCAAATGAATCTACCTTTATCGGATCTCTGCCCAAATGTCGAATAAAGAAATGTGCCCGATCCAAGCGCTGGGTCAAACTGTTAATATGTGTCATATGAGTTGGATCTCGGACACAGGCTAACCAATCTGTCATCATCACGGATCCTGGAACCATATCCCCCATGAACTGAGTGGTGCGGGTCTGGGCTACAATAGTGCGAGGGAACCACCAATGCTAGAATATCTCCTGAGTGCAGGGGCCCTCTGATAATGTAAAACTGTCAACCCCTAACAATGGGATATCGTTGTGGTGATGTGGATAATCTGCCAACGACGCTTCGACAGGAGGTAAGATCGGCATACGAATCTCCCCTGTAGTGCTCCTGATAGCACACTCTCCTAAATAGAGCTCCCATCCTCCATCTGTAAAGAGAGGAACTCTCGAAGTGGAGATCACATACTCGACACCAGTCGGGTACCCATCCTCAAAACAAATGGCCAAGTGCTCCCCAGTATAGGGAATCCATGTAATAATATCAGATGTCAACAACTCCAGCTGTAAGCGGCAATGAGTGAAACCCTCAGCTACAAGGACCTAGATCCGCCAGTATAGAATGATGCTATCGTCGTCCTCGTGGATAGGTGTCTAAACCTAACACGCTCACAGGGCGCAAACATGGACGCCTCTCATAGGCCCAAAATTGGTTACAGAAAGGCAAACATCTACGGTCAGTAAACACTCTTAACCTATACATGGGAAACTACAAGAGAAATACTCACCAGCAAAATGGGTATAATCCTAACCAAGCCTCCGTCAAACCCTGCGAGCGCATACACATGCCCTTGAGGAAATAGGCAAAGGTGTAGGAACCCCAATCATAATCTCCAATATGGTCCACATGACGCGTGGCACTGACCAAAGTGAATGACACCGTAGAAGAGTTATCTGCTGTGAAGCAGCCTCTAATGATAATCAGGAACAATCATCGAAGAATGCGATCCCTGACTCTGACATCATCAGGCATGGGCTCACTCAAAAGCCCACTCATAGCATCCACACTCAAAGGACCTGCACGGACAGTCCTGCCTTTGAGCGCCTCCGCCGGAACTCCTAGCAAGGATCTGATGGTAGTAGGGGTAATATTCACCATGCAAGGCACTGGTGCCCCTCCAAACTCCATACCTGTGATGAGCCGCCAATCTATCGGCGTCATCATCACCTCATAGTCCAACAAATAGTGTGACTAAGTCTGATGAAACCATCGCTCAGACAATGCCCTGAGATAACCCCAGGGATAATGATGGGGAATGATGGAAAAGAATGCTCCAAATCCTCAGTCATGCACAATCGCTCTATTGTTAGGATGAAGAGCCTGGTACATGGAGTGTATTCTAAACCAGTTCCCTCGAGGCTGTGTAAAGCCAGGAACCTACATGAAATGTGGATCAACATCAAAATCCTTTATTCCTCATCGATCGGAAAGAAGAAAGATCAAGATCAAACATCATACCTCGTTAACGTGCAAATACATCGAGGGATGTCTGAACAAATCACCCAGAAGCTTTGGGTTTGCCACCTGAATACAAGGGAGCTCCCTACGGGGAACATATGCAGCAGGAAGCAGGGTCCGCAACCGGATCATCCTCCTCCTCATCCTCAACGTTTGACACATCAACCCGGACTGGATGTATCACCGCCTCCACCAACTGACGAGGCTGTCTAACAGAACGGGGTCGAAGCACTTCAGAAGCCCTCTTCTGTACACCAGAAGTGGTCCTACGAGAACTACTCGTCTAATCCAGATCCATAATATCTGGACAATAAGTCTCCAAATCACCTCAGAAAGGGTGTGGTATTTTCTAACTTGGAGCTTTTCAAAATGTATTCTATGACTACATGCATGCATGCATTACCTTAACATACAAAGTTAGAAATGCATGACTAATTAAATGCCTATATTTTGGAAAAATTTTGCCTGAGTCCCCTTTGTAAATAGGACTATCCATATGCAAATAGGCATGACTCGGTGGCCATTCAATAGCACACCTGCCCAAAGTCATATACAGAATATATGCATAAAACAATCAAAGTCATTAATACATAAGGTTTACCTCAATACCAGGAGTACTTTGACTTTTTACCTTTTGTTCATTTATCCTCAAATAGGATAAAAAATAGCAGAAAAAGGAGCCAATTTGACCGTCTCAAAAGTTAATTTTTTTTACATCATTATGTTCAGCATGGTTTAATACTAACATTTACTATGTTGAATATTTTTTATCAAGTCATTTGAGCATACATAATCATTACTATGTGTTTAGATGCATTTCATGTGATAAGTCATTTTCTAACGAATAAAAACTGGAAAAAACATAAATGCATACGTTACCAGGATAGTGTAGAACACTTGTGACGGTGTGAAATTCTGTAAAGTCACCCAACTCTCAAGAGATCTGAAGAAGCGCTCTCAGATTTCCTTCGCGGCGCAACTTAAAAATGACTTATGAAAGCAACCTGCAGGACTTTAATATCCACGGTTGGCCGCAAGTCCATCTGCGGCTGAAGCAGGTGTACCTCCGGCTCGGTCCAGTTCGAGTTGCAAAGGAATTTTCATAGACTGTAAAGGTCGAATCAGGAATAAAAATGCTACACGATTGAGCAGAATAGCTTACAAATCCTGGTCTTCTCAGATTAAACCTTGGGTTTGTACATCACTCATTGGTATTTGCCCAAGCACAGGGTACACTATGTCGATGATCTCAAATGTTACACGTCACGCTCGGCAATACCTTGCGCAGGTCCAATGCCGCCAATTCAGGGTCGTCACCCTAATTTGCAATTGCCACCCCGGCGGGGGTTACAACGTGTGTTCATCCATTGACACACATATCAACGAAGGTGAAGCAGCCTTGACATCTTTATGACTATTGGCAAGTAAATCCAACGAAGCGTCGGAAGCCATCCGATGAACAACCGTTGATACACAATCAGCGATGATCCAAACAAACCCCGGCGGGGGTTACAATGCACTCATGAAAAGAAATCCCCGGTGGGGGTTGCCACGCATTGTCATCCATTGATGTACGTATCAATGAAGTTCAAGTAACCTTGACATCATTTCAGCAGATGGCAAGTAAACCCATCGAGGCATCGAGAGCTATTCGATGATTTCGTACTTTGGTATTCATATTCCTTAGCAGATCCCCGGCGGGGGTTACAACGCATATCAGCCGTTGATTCACATGTCAACGAAGGTCAAGAAGCCTTGACATCCTACCCCACAGGGTTTTCATTCGTTGATTCATACATCGGTGAAGTACACATCAACGAAGGTCAGGCAACCCTAACAGCATATGATGTTGGCAGTAAATCTAACAGAATCTTGACATATCCTGGTGATACAAACCAGGAAATGTCATCATCATCAAGGAGGATCGATGATAGAATATGTTATACACATCCTCAAATAGACAAAGCTGTATCCCCACAGATCTCATACACATAAGAGGCACCTCTTCAGAATCAAGTCTGTATCAAGGATTAAGGACTTTGGTGACAGCCCCAACGTCGACATCCTACAAGATCGTTATCACACATCAAATCTGGTCATCATTGCCAATCCCCGGTAAAAGCAATATAGAGCCGGCAATCATCCCCAGCATATTGGGTAACAACCCCACACACATGCATCATACATTTGCATCATGTTGCATTTCAAGTGTCTAGGATTATTTATCCTACCCATGCATTGTATTGCATGAATATGATAAAGAGGGGCATCTGTAGACACTCGAAATTTTTTGCACACCTGTCACTGACATTGCAGGAGGGCAGATTCGTCTTTTAGAGATAACCCTAGAAGACAGCTCACATCCAGTCCGGATACTACCGGAAGTTTAGTCTCAATCCGGAACACACACCGGGAGTAACAGTCCCAACCTCAGAGATAACCCCGAGGCATGTAGTTCCAATCCTGGAAATTCCACCGGAGAAGACCGATTAATCTCAGAGATAACCCCGAGGTATCCAGTCTCAGTCCCAACACTGGGAATAGCAGATACCAACCTTGGTGAGGAATGCAGTTCCGGCAATAACCCCGAAAATGCTTATTTCAAAGGCATGCAATCCGCTTCAACCTTGGCACTCACACCGAGGCACTCAGTACAAGACCCGGGAATAACACCAGGAAGACAGGCACACCTCAGAGATGACACTGAGGACATTTAACACTGCATAGCAATTCAATCTCGGCCGATAACCCCGAGCAATGTCTCGCTTTGATACCCCAAAACGGTGATAACCCCGGTGAGGGGCAAAGTCATCATCTTGCCACCTTGACGCCACATCACGTCATCTTAAACATCTCATACATTTATACACAACAATGTCCCACAAGAATCAAGGAAAACCAATCCCGAGTGAATATTATGCAGGGTAACGGATAGAATTTGAAGCTTGAAGACCGGAGGGCACCATCCCATCTTCCTGACTTCTTACAACCTCTAATCCCATGCCATTGTATAAATCTCAACAACGGCGGTCCGAAATAGGTCCTACATAACTCAGTCGGATGCCCGGATTGCAATTCTGAAAGTTCGAGCGGACATTATAGTGCATGCTTGCACGTACTTCGAGACGACGTGACCCACAAAACTCAGGGCAACCCGGGTAGCCTCAGGTACACCTGCAGCTCCCCCCTCTATAAATGGAGGGCTTTAGGTGGCCATTTCTAAGAGAAAAAAGGAGATGAAGCCCTGTCCAATCTGCTCCGTACTTACAATATACTGAGTGCTTTCTCATTTTAAACACTTGTGAGCTCACATATAGCTACTTTTGTACCGGCGGAGCCGATTATTCATCCCTTTAAAGATATAGAAGTCTTCTTTGGTAGCCCACTGTAAGCCTTCTTACACACTTTAAAGCCTTTCTCTTCATCTTTGCACACACTCTTCTTCACGTTGAGAGTCGTGTTGCGTGTGTTTGCCCGGAATTCGGTCCATGGTTTTATTTCAGTTTGTATATACATATATTTATATATATATATATATATATATATATTTATTTATTTATATATATGGACTAACATTATTGAGTTATGTCGCGATTGAGCCTAGACTTCGGTCTGGAGCGTTTATTTGCTTTAATATATATATATATATATATATATATATATATATATATATATATTGTCCCACCTAGAGTTACTTCGTGGTGGTTAATCGGTTTTATAGCTTTCTTTACGTTTCGTCCTGCCCGGAGTTTACTTCGTGACAGTTGATCACTTTTACAGCTTTATTTACGTTTCGTCCCGCTTGGAGTTTCCTCCGTGGCGGTTGATGGCTTTTACAGCTTTATTTACATTTTCTGATCCCCCATAGAGGTGCTTCGTGGTGGCTGATCATGTCTGTATATATATATTTACAGCTTATGTATATATCTACTTACTGTTTTTATACAAATTACAGCAACATGTGAGCCTAGGAATCATGTGATCACATATTCAGTCTACTGGATCTAGATTTGGTTCCCGTGATGGACATTTTTTAGCTGTAAGCAACTTGTAAATTTATATGCAGTGTCTAAATTTCCTCAGATGGTTTTCATACCCACGAGGAAATCGGCATTATTTTGTACATTCTTTTCTTATAGATGCTTCGCATCTCGAAAATAAAATCAATCAAGCCGAACACTTAATAAAAATGGAAGTGTAAAAGGTCTCAATTACTACTAAGCATAAGGGTTTGAAAAACCTCTTTTATAAAACATCACTGCTATATCTTGCTAAAAATTAAATTTTCACATAAATTCAAACCCTGTGTGTATAGGTGCGAACGAGGCCTCGCACCACTTCCAAATAACAGCACATTGACCCACCCACACACATTTAGATAACAGTTTCTTGAAAAGCGGAGGTCACCGTGGTAACACGGATGTCGGGGGTGCCTAAGATCCTCCCTCCGCATAATCAAATCCCCGGACCCTAATGAATCTCGGTTTCACCGACCCGTTTAACAGTGTCACATCACTGGGTCAATGTGAAAACCTTTTCTTGGTTGTGTTGGTACAACAATTTAAAAAACCAATTTGCGACTCTTAACAGTCCATCGTCGACATTATACATGTCGGACCTTTTTCACTTGTTTTTTCAAATAAATCTCACCTAATATGAGAACACCAAAAAACAAGTAACGAAAAAGGGACATCTAAAAATCCCGACGTCGACATCATTTCATTCTAATGGAGTGCATTTTTTACGCTTCCAAAGTTGGGTTCTCATCACCCTATTGTTGTTCACCAAAACCAATTATTAAGTGAAGTATAAATACGACACACCCATCTTAGGTCCTCAATATAATTATATTTTATATGTCATGCAGCTTTATAATGTATTGAAAAACTTCCACACTCTCGGACCATCACACTATTCCCCTGTTATCTCCGCTCGACCCAGCTACACTCTTAATACCTGTAAGGAATTGTGAAGCAAACGGGTAAGCACAAATAGCCCAGTAAAGAATATTATGACTAAGATAATTAATTTATCAATAGCCTTCATCAATAATAAATCAGAGATTTAGAACATATGGTAGATGATAAAAGTTTTCAACCATAATTGCAGCGAAATCAACAATCCATTAGAAGAGTCAAGTAGAACATAATGTCTACTATCTCCTCCAAATTAAAAGTCCATCGTTAATATTTCATTCATGTAATACTCATCAACAGTTCTTTATTGTACCCAAGACAAAGAGAAATCTCATCACCTGTCTTCACCTGAACCACCAAAGATTATAGTTAAATTCACAATTCATATTTATAATCAGGTAAATAAACATTCCATCTCTGCACTACGAGCCAAAGATATACAACTGTAAAACCAATAATCAACAGTCCATCTTAGCACGTAAGCCAAAGATATACAACTGTAAAACCAACCAATAATCAACAGTCCATCTTTGCACGTAAGCCAAAGATATACAACTGTAAAACAAATAATCATGAACAGTCCATCTATGCACTACGGGCCAAAGATGACTTTCGTTACAATATAATCATGAGGATAATGACAATGATATAAGCATTCAATTAAATGAGATCAAGGATAAATTTTAAAGATTTATAATTCAATTTATCCAGAGTTTAAAAATGTTCAAATTGTCAACATGATAGTACTTTGTGGAGTAAAATTCAAGAATAGTATTCATGTATCAAAAATAATTTGGACAGAAAAGAAATAAATTTTTATCGTGAATAGTACTTCATGAATAGTACCCCGTGAATAATGTCGTACGTATGAATAATACCGTACGTATGAATAGTGTCATATGTATGAATAGTGTCGTATGTATGAATAGTACCCATGCATAGTACTCCGACATGAAAAGATTAAAATTTAACAAGAATGTTCAGAAAAATATTTCAGTGGAACGATACTAGATGAAATGCAATTTTCAAGGATATTCTACTAATTTTAAGGAGTATAGAAACAATACTTATCAACATAAGTTTAGAATTAGGAATATGAAACTAAATAATAGTAATTACATACTACATAGTATGGAAGAAAATATTATTTGTTACGAATATTGAACAAAAATAATATCCCTTACATTCATCGTATAATCTAAAATAATATTCCTTACGAATATTGAAGCGAAGATAATATTCCTTACTTAATTTTGAGCGAAAATAATATTCCATACTTAATATTTAACAAAAATAAAATTCTTACGAATACAAAAAATAATATAAATGTTTAATATGAAATAAATAATACCTCTTACCTTAAAAAGAGAGCAATTCCAACTGGTATAACAGAGATATTCTTGAAGAAATATTATACTATTTTTTACACTAAAAGCTTCTTTATACTCAAAAGAAATACGCCCAATATTATAGAAGAAGAATTCTCTGATTCTGGTGTGTTTTCATTTCTAAACTAAGCATCTTATTTATAGGAAAATGGCAGGATACTATTTAAAATTTTCTCACGGGTGAACAGAAACATTTTTCACGGGCGTTCGGCGCAGAGAATTTTTTTTGATTTTTACTATGCAGCACTTTGTTGAACTATGCAGTACTCTGCAAACACTATGCAATATTTTATGCAACACTATGCAGTACTCTGCAATACTATGAAGTACTATGCAACACTATGCAAGATTTCTACAAATACTATATGATACTACTGCAACACTACGCAAAGATCTTATGAAAACACTATAAGATTATTATGTTGCATAGTAAAAATACTATGCAATAAAATAAAATATAATATATTCTATTTTTAAAAAGTATTATATTTTATATTTAAAGTTTTTTGTTTTATTACTATTATAATAATAATAAAACCAAAAGTTAGATAACTTTCTACCGACGATTTTGAAAAATGAGTAAGTGGGGGGTCCATATAATAAGCCAAATTTAAAAAAAATACTTCATTAAAAAACCCCCCTCTATTTATCTCAATTCACTTGGCTTCTCAAAACACATTTTTGATCAACAATTATTCATCATAAATATTATAACTCACAATATTAACAACTAGATCATTCTTAGGAAAGAGGTGGCTTTTCGATAAGGACTTCTTCTTATTGGCGCGTAATTAAGTGACCAAACCCCTTCCCTCGACAGAACTTTCTAGACATTGTCAATAATGAAAATAATAATATAAATAACTTTGTTGTCTCAATTATTGATTTAATAATATAAAATATTATGCAGATGATACTGTGATAATAGTTGAATCAATAATATTAGATACTATGTGTGACGCCCCCAAAATAGGTATACATCACCCATCTTGAGTAGCCAAAAACATGGTACAAAATATAAATAAAAACTTAATTATACAACTGTCGTGTAAAATACGACAAAACATATGCTATGAGTTTTAATACAAATATTGTCATCTAGACAATATCCACACTCAATGGAGTCCTCATTACATTTATTATCACACTATTTTATATAATAGTGAAGACTACTAAAACAACCATCTGGACCGTCAATCCGTTCCCCTACTAGTCCCAGCTATATTCTCATTTCCTGAAGAGAACAGTGAAAGAAAGGGTGAGCTCAACTAGCCCAGTAAGAAATATTATGACTAAGATAATGCAGAATAATTTATCGTTAACCTTCAACAGTGTTAAACTGATAAAATATAACAAACATCAAGTTTAACTACAGCGAAATAAGCAATCCATTAGAAGAGTCAAGTATAGAATAAAATCTACTATATTCTATGATTTAAAAGGTTTTTCATCACTTTTATCGCTGAGACTCAGCTTAATAAATAAACCACATCATCCCTGCACTACGGCTAAGGATATTCATTAGTATGACGACCACAAATTATCCATGCACTACGGGCCAAGGATATTCATGTATTCATCAATGGTCATGATCATGCCAACAACTGTCCATCAATGCACTACGGCCATGAGGACTTTTACCACATCATTTTTAACATTACAGTCATGATTATACCGAATAATCCCTGGTTATAATCATACCAAGTCCATCTATCCACTACAAGCCACAGATGACTTTCAACATATTATAAACATGAGGATGATGACAATGATATAAGAATTGAAGAAAACAAGTTCAAGGATAAACTTTTAAAGATTTATAATTTAATTTATCCGTAAATCAATAACGTCAAATTGTCAACATGATCTTTGTTTTTGTGGAGTAAAATTCAAGAATGCTCAGAAGAATATTTCCATGAAAAGATACTGGATGAAGCGCAAATATCCAGGATATTCTACTAATTTCATGGGGTATAGAAGCCAAAACTCTAACTAACTGAGTATAATAGAATATATGAAACTGCAAATGGATTTTTTCCCGCCATGCGGTAATCCACGTAGACAGATCATTTCCACAATTTAATAAGGAATGAATACGAAAGATCATTCACCATGCATGCGGTAGTCCATATAGACATGTTATTCCAACAGAATAATAAAGAAGGGAACCAGGTCATTCATAATCTGCACAAATAGGATATTCCAATAGAATAATAAAGAACGGAACCAGGTCATGCGTAATCTGCACAGACAGGATATTCCAACAGAATAATAAAGAATGGAATAACAACAAAATTCACCAGGCATGCGATAGACCGCACATACATGTTATTCCAACAGAATAATAAAGAATGGAATAACAGAAGAATTTCACCATGTATGCGGTATCAGATATACAAAGTTATTCCAACATAATAATAAAGAACGGAATAACAACCCTTAAGAGTATTGAAAGAAAATAACTCTCTTCATGAATACGAAAAAATAATACCCCTTACCTTAGAAAAAATTGGATACTGAAATAGTGAGGTAGCAAACTTCTCTTCTTCTTTCTCTCTATAATAATTGCTCTGTAGCTTTTGTGAATTGGTGAGAAATGAAGGAAGAATGAGCTTCTATTTATAGGAAAATATAGTTTCGATAATTGCACGTTTTGGGGATCAAAATATTACAGTATAATACCTTCCTCTTTTTCTTCATTTTTAATTTAGTATATCATGTGAATCAATAGTACAATCATGTGACTCAATAGTATAATCATGTGAAAAAAATAATTACAGTATAGTACCTTCATCTATACCTCCATTTCTAATTTAGTCATGCAAGTATTATCAAACTTGCACCACCTCCCCTAATAGTAAATAATGTGACTCAATAGTAAATTATGTGAATCAATAGTTCTAGACATGTGAAAATACGAATTACAGTATAGTACCTCCATCTATACCTACATTTTTAACTTAGTCATGCAAGTATTATCAATATTGCACCACCACCCCTAATAGTACAAGAATGTGAATCAATAGTACACACATGTGAACACATAGTTATAAGAATGTGAAATAATAGCAATTAATTGCTTATTTATCCGGTTAATTACCCGATTGGTCAATATAACCTCCAGACATCCATTATTATCGAAATAGATGTCGATTTCCATTAACACTAATAATCCCAATACAATGGAAATATCAAATTCATCTTTAATCAACACGAACTTATTCATCATTAATATTATAACTCATAATATTTAACAACCAGGTCGTTCCCAGGAAAGAGGGGGCATTCCGATAAGGATTTCTCCTTATTGACGCGCAATTAGGTGACCAAACCTCTCCTTGACAGAACTTCTAGACATTGTCAATATTGTAAATAATAATATGAATAACTTTATCGTCTCAATTATTGATTTAATAATAATAAATATTATGCAGATGATACTGTGACAATAATTGAATAAATAATATGAGAGATATGATGCAACAATTACTATAACAATAATTGAGTATAACTGAGTGACTTCTCACGTAAGTATCAATAATCGATACTGTGTGCTACTATGCAATCACGCGTATTACTGCACTTTTACTACCGGGTAGTTCAACAGTTTTAGCGGTAACACTTTCACCTTTATTTTTATAAAAAGATAATTCTGTCATTTTCTAACTACGACAATACTTCCGTTGTGGGGTCCACCAATGATTGTGTCATCGTACGAATATTCCCGTTAAAACGAATATTGGAACCAATCGAATATTATATAACCACTTGCTTACTTTGCAAAATTTGTAAATATTACCCACAATTATAACATTATATCAAATCCACACCATAATATTCAAAAATATAATTCGAGAAAATTATTCTTTATTCATAAAAGTTGGGGTCTTACAACCTCCCTTCTTATGAAATTTCATCCTCGAAATTTAGGTGCGTTACGGTATGTCGAAGATGTGAGGATACCTTGACTTCATCTCAGATTCTAACTCCCAGGTCATTTCCTCCACATCGTGGTTTCTCCATAAAACTTTGACTCGAGGTATAACCTTGGAGCGTAGAATATGATCCTTTTTATCCAAGATTTTAACAGGTACCTCCTCACACGTTAAATCTTCGGCTATCTCGTCCGGTTCTAATTCAATAATGTGGTTCGGGTCTTTCACATATTTACGTAACATAGATATGTAAAAAACGTTATGAACACGAGACATACTTGGCGGTATGACGAGTCTATAGGCCACAGTTCCTACTCGATCGAGTAATAAAAATGGACCAATGAATCGAGGATTGAGCTTTCCTCTCTTTCCAAATCTCGTAACTCCTTTCCATGAAGCAACACGTAACAACACATGATCTCCAATATTGAATTCCACATCCTTTCGATGAAGATCAGCATAACTCTTTAGTCGATCTTGAGAGGTTTTTATACGTTGTCGGATCGTTTGAATCTTTTTCATAGTCATACGTACCAAATCCGGTCCCAACAACGTTGCTTCACCCACCTCATCCCAGCATACTGGAGAACGACACTTTCTTCCATACAACGCCTCAAATGGAGCCATGCCAATACTTGCTTGATAATTGTTGTTGTAGGAAAACTCCACCAATGGTAAGAACTTGTCCCAACTTCCTTTGAAGTCAAGGACACAGAGTCTTAATAGATCTTCAAGAGTTTGAATAGTCCTCTCTGACTGCCCGTCCATTTGAGGATGATAAGCCGAACTAAATCGTAAATCCGTGCCCAAAGCTTTTTGCAAACTAACCCAAAATCTTGAAGTGAATCTTGGGTCTCGATCAGAAACTATGGATACTGGCATACCATGCAATCTTACAATCTCGTTTATGTACATACTAGCAAGATGTTCAAGTGTACAAGTTTCTCGTATTGGTAAGAAATGAGCAGACTTGGTCAATCATCAACAATGACCTAAATCGCATTTATGCCTTGAAAAACCTTAGGAAGACCGATAACGAAATCCATGGTAATGTGCTCCCACTTCCATTCTAGAATTTCAAGTGGTTGCAATGGACCTTTTGGCACTTGATGCTCCTCTTTGACTCGTTGACAAGTTAGACACCTTGAGATAAACCCCGCTATCTCTCTCTTCATATTGCTCCACCAAAATGTATGTCGAAGATCACGATACATTTTGGTAATCCCAGGATGTATTGCAAATGTTGTGTTGTGTGCCTCCATCATGATTTTATACTTTATGTCAAAAACTTTAGAAACACAAAGTCTAGAGTTGACTCGAAGTATTCCTTCTTCATCGATTCTTGCTTCCGAAATAGTACCTTCTTGCACTTTCTTCCTCATACGCGTCAGCTCCAGGTCTATAGCTTGAGAAGCTTTAACTTTATCGATTAAAGTCGGTTCTACTCGTATATTCGCCATCATCACATGGTTCCCTGGAGTCTTTAACTCTATCTTCATCCTTTGTAAGTCATATAAAATGGGCCTTTGCGTTGACAATATTGCACTCGTGCCCGCATATGATCTTCTACTCAATGCGTCAGCTACTACGTTCGCTTTTCCAGGAAGGTATTGGATGGTATGATCATAATCTTTCAACAACTCAAGCCATCGTCGTTGCCGCATATTGAGTTCCTTTTGAGTGAAGAAATATTTGAGGCTTTTATGATCCGTGTAGATCTCCACCTTCTCTCTATACAGGTAATGCCTCCAAATCTTAAGCGCAAAAACGACTGCTGGCAACTCTAGATCATGAGTAGGATAATTCCTCTCATATTCTTTGAGTTGTCGTGAGGCATAGGCTATAACTTTCCCATGTTGCATGAGAACACATCCTAACAGGTGCTAAAATGAGTCTTCTCTTGAGTTCTTGAAAACTCTTCTCACATTCCTCGCTCCAACCGAACTTTGTATCTTTTCGAGTCAGCTGAGTTAATGGAGTAGCGATTCAAGAAAATCCTTCCATGAATCTCCGATAATAACCAGCTATGCCGAGAAAGCTACGTACTTTGGTCACTGACTTTGGTTGCTCCCAGCTTTGAATTACATCAATCTTCGTTGGGTCAACATGTGACGCCCCCAAAATTAGGTATATGTCACCCATCTTGGGTCGCCACTTACATGGTACATAAATTCAAATACAACTTAATAATACAACTGTCGTGTACAATACGACAAAACATAAACTGTGAGTTTGAATACAGATATTGTCTACTAGAGATTATACAAACTCAAAAGGAGTCCTTATTACAATTATTATTACACTATTTCACAGAATAGTGAGGACTAATAATGCTATCATCTGGTCCATCACTCCGTTCCCCGACTAGTCCCTGCTACGTTCTCATTTCCTTAAGAGAACAATAAAAGTAAAAGGGTGAGCTCAACTAGTCCAGTAGGAAATATTATGACTAAGATAATGCAGAATATATTATCGTTAGCCTTCAACAGTGTTAAACTGATACAATATAACAACCATCAAGTTTAACTGCAGCGGAACAAGCAATCCATTAAAAGGGTCAAGTAGAGAATAAAATCTACTATCTTTTATGATTTAGAAGATTTTTCATCACTTTTATCACTCGGACTCAGCTTAATAAATAATACACATCATCGAATCACCCCTGCACTACGGCCAAGGATATTCTTTAGTATCACGACCACAATTATCCATGCACTACGGGCCAAGAATATTTGTGTATTCAATAATGGTCATGATCATGCCAACAACTGTCCATCAATTTACTACGGGCCAATGAGGACTTTTACCACATCATTTGTAACATTACGGTCATGATTACACCGAATAATCCCTGGTCATAATCATACCAAGTCCATCTATACTACTACAGCCATGAGATGACTTTCAAAAAAATATAAAACATGAGGATGATGACAATGATATAAGAGTTCAATAAAACAAGTTCAAGAATTAATTTATACAGGAACTAATAATGTCCAAATTGTCAACATGATACTGCTTTATAGAGTAAAATTCAAGAATGCTCAAAAGAATATTTTCATGAAAAGATACTGAATGAAGCGCAAATATCAAGGATATTCCACTAATTTCATGGAGTATAGAAATCAAAACTTTAACCAACCTGAGTATAATAAGGAATGGAATAACAAAAGAAATCACCAGTACGCGTGCGATAGGCCTTGACAGAAAAGTTATTCCAATAGAATAATAAATAACGGAATCAGTCGAGTAAAATGCATGAATGTGATATTCCAACAAAATAATAAAGGCGGAATCAGTGCGGCGTAAAACGCATGCACAAGATATTCCAATGAGAATAATAAAGATGGAATCGGTCCGCCAGTAAAACGCACAAACATGATATTCCAACAGAATAATAAAGAGGCGGAACCGGTCCCGTAGAACGCCATGATGAGGATGTTCCAATGAGAATGATAAAGAATGGAACAATGGAAGAATACCACCAAGTATAGGGTAGCCCGCGTATACAGGTTATTCCAATAGAATAATAAAGAATGGAATAACAGAAGTTCTCTTCATGGATAAGAAAGAAATAAAACTCCATACCTTGGAAAAAACTGGATACTAGAATAGTGAGGTAGTAGATTTCTCTTCTTCTTTCTCTTTATAATTTCTCTCTATAATAATCGCTCTAAAGCTTTTGTGAATTGGTGAGAAATGAAGGAAGAATGAGCTTCTATTTATAGGAAAATATAGTTTCGATAATTGTACGTTTTGGGGCTCGAAAATTACAGTACAATACCTCCAACTTTTCTTTCATTTATAATTTAGTCCTGCAAGTATTATCAATCTTGCACCAACTCCCCTAATAGTAAATAATGTGAATCAATAGTATAATCATGTGAAAAATATGAATTTCAGTATAGTACATCCATCTATACATCCATTTTTAATTTAGTCATGCAAGTATTATCAATCTTGCACCAACTCCCCTAATAGTAAATAATGTGATTCAATAGTACACATATGTGAACAAATAGTTATATAAGCATGTGAATTAGTAGCAATTAATTGCTCATTTACCCGATAAATTACCTGATTTATCAATATAACCCTTAGACATCAATTATCATCAGAATAAATGCCGATTTTCACTAACACAAACAATTCCAATATAATGAAACTATTTTTATCAAAAATATAAATTTTGAAATTTTGAAGTTTGACTGTTCCCAAAAAAGTCAACTGTTGACTTTTTGACCAAATAGTGAATCCTGGAAAATTTTGTGTTTATAGACTATTTTTACTAATTTCGTCGTTCCGGACTCAAATATCACGTCCGCGTCTCCAAATTCAACTCCAAACAACATTCATTATTAATATTATAACTCACAATATTTATCAATCAGGTCGTTCCCAGGAAAGAGGGGGCTTTCCAATAAGGATTTCTCCTATTTAGCGCCGCAATTAGGTGACCAAACCTCTCCTTGACTGAACTTCTAGACATTGTAAATATTAAAATTTATAATATGAATAACTTTGTTGTCTCAAGTATTGATTTAATAAAAAACATTTTATGCAGATTATACTGTGACAATAATTGAATCAATAATATGATAGATATGATGTAGCAATTACTGTAGTAATAATTGAGTATAACTGAGTGACTTCTCACGTAAGTATCAATAATCAATACCGTATGCTACTATGCAACCACGCATATTCATGTACTTTTAACACTTTGGGTGTTTCAACAGTTAATGGTAAAACTTCCACCGTTATTTTCATAAAGTATTTTTTGTCGTTTTTCTCAATCCAACAATAATTACATTGTGGGGTCCACCAATGATTGTCTTGGTTGTACGAATATTCCCTGTTAAAACGAATATTCCCCGACCAATCGAATATTATATAACAACTTACGTACTTTACAAAATTTGTAAATATTACCCACAACTATAACATTATATCAAATCCACACCATAATATTCAAAAATATATTTCGAGAAAATTTAATCTTTATTCAAAAAGTTGGGGTCTTACAACCTCCCCTTCGTATGAAATTTCATCCTCGAAATTAGCGTGCGTACCTGGTATGTCGAAGAGGTAAGGATATCTTGATTTCATCTCAGATTCTAACTCCCAGGTCATTTCTTCCACATCGTGGTTTCTCCACAAAACTTTGACTTGAGGTATAACCTTGGAGCGTAGAATATGATCCTTTTTATCCAAGATTTTAATAGGTAACTCTTCATACGTTAAATCTTCCTCTATCTCGTCTGCTTCAAATTCAATAATGTGGTTCTGGTCTTTCACATATTTACGTAACATAGATATGTGAAAAACGTTATGAACACGAGACATACATGGCGGTAAAGCGAGTCTATACGCCACAGTTCCTACTCGATCGAGGATTAAAAATGGGCCAATGAATCGAGGGTTGAGCTTTCCTCTCTTTCCAAATCTCGTAACTCCCTTCCATGGAGCAACACGTAATAACACATGATCTCCAATATCGAATTCCACGTCCTTTCGATGAAGATCAGCATAACTCTTTTGTCGATCTTGTGAGGTTTTTATATGTTGTCGGATCGTTTAAATCTTTTCCGTAGTCATACGTACCAACTCCGGTCTCAACAACGTTGCTTCACCCACCTCATCCCAGCATACTGGAGAACGACACTTTCTTCCATACAACGCCTCAAATGGAGCCATGCCAATACTTTCTTGATAACTGTTGTTGTAGGAAAACTCCACCAATGGTAGGAACTTATCCCAACTTCCCTTGAAGTCAAGGACATAGAGTCTTAATAGATCTTTAAGAGTTTGAATGGTCCTCTCCGACTACCCGTCCGTCTTAGGATGATATGCCGAGCTAAATCGTAAATTTGTGCCCATAGCTTTTTGCAAACTAACCCAAAATCTTGAAGTGAATCTTGGGTCTTGATCAGAAACTATGGATACTGGCATACCATGCAGTCTTACAATCTCGTTTATGTACATACGAGCAAGACGTTCAAGTGTATAAGTTTCTCGTATAGGTAAGAAATGAGCAGACTTGGTCAATCTATCAACAATGACCCCAATTGCATCTATGCCTTGAGAAACCTTGGGAAGACCAGTAACAAAATCCATAGTAATGTGTTCCCACTTCCATTCTGGAATTTCAAGTGGTTGCAATGGACCTTTTGGTACTTGATGCTCACTTGACTCGTTGACAAGTTAAACACCTTAAGATAAACTCTGTTATCTCTCTCTTCATATTGCTCCACTAAAATGTATGCCGAAGATCATGATACATTTTGGTACTCCCAGGATGGATTGCAAATGGTGTGTTATGCCCCTCCATCATGATTTTATACTTTAAATCAGGGTTGTTAGGAACAAAAAGTCCTGGAGTTACCTCAAGTATTCATTCTCATCGATCGATTGCTTGCTTGGATAGCACCTTCTTTCACTTTCTTCTTCATACGCATTAGCTCCAGGTCTGTAGCTTGAGTAGCTTTAACTTTATCGATTAAAGTCAGTTCTACTCATATGTTTGCCATCATCATGTGGGTCCCTGGAGTCTTTATCTCTAACTTCATCCTTTGCAAGTTATACAAAATGGGCCTTGCGTTGTTGACAATATTGCACTGCGTACGCATATGATCTTCTACTTTCGGTCGTTAGCTACCACGTTCGCTTTTCGAGGATGGTATTGGATGGTATGATCATAATCTTTCAACAGATTTCAAGCCAACGTCGTTGTCGCATGTTGAGTTCCTTTTGAGTGAAGAAATATTTGAGGCTTTTATGATCCGTAAAGATCTCCACTTTCTCTCCATACAAGTAATGCCTCCAAATTTTAAGTGCGAAAACAACAGCTGCCAGCTCTAGATCATGAGTAGGATAATTTCTCTCATTTTCTTTGAGTTGTCTTGAGGCATAGGCTATGACTTTCCCATGTTGCATGAGAACACATCCCAAACCCTTTGCTAGAAGCATCATCATAGATGACAAATCCCTCCAAACCAAATGGTATTGTCAGAACAGGTGCTGAAATGAGTCTCCTTTTGAGTTCTTGAAAACTCTTCTCACATTCCTCGCTCCAACCGAACTTTGTATCTTTCCGAGTCAGCTGAGTTAATGGAGTAGCGATTTGAGAAAATCCTTCCACGAATCTCCGATAATAACCAGCTAAACCGAGAAAGCTACGACTTGATCATCGATTCGAAGGTTGCTCGACTTTGAATAGCTTCAATCTTTCACGGGTCAACGGATATTCCATGACTTGATACTACGTGCCCAAGGAATGCTACTTCCTCAAGCCAGAACTCGCATTTCTTTAACTTGGCATAAAGCTTATATTCACGAAGCTTTTGGAGTATCAGCCTCAAGTGTTGCTCATGATCTTCACGGCTTTTGGAATAAATAAGGATGTCATCAATAAAAGCGACCACAAAGTGATCCAAATATCCCTTGAATACTCGGTTCATCATATCCATGAAGGGCGGCGGAGGAGCATTAGTCAATCCAAAAGACATGACTAAGAATTCATAATGCCCGCATCGAAGTTCTGAAGGCAGTCTTTGGAATATCCTCAGTTTTAACCTTCAGCTGATGATATCTAGAACGAAGATCGATCTTTAAAAAAAATTGTGCTCCTTGTAACTGATCAAACAGGTCATCAATACATGGCAATGGGTACCTATTTTTGATGGTGACATGATTCAACTCCTGATAATCAATACAAAGTCGCATACTCCCATCTTTCTTCTTCACGAATAGAACATGAGCACCCCAAGGAGACGTACTAGGACAAATGAAACCAATGTCTAACAATTCCCGCAATTGGGTCTTTAACTCACGAAGTTCAATAGAGCCATTCGATATGGGGCTTTGGAAATGGGTTTTTTGTAGGGCTCAAGGTCGATACAAAATTCAACTTCACGCTTCGGGGTAGGCTGGAAGTTCTTCGGGGAATACGTCGGAAATTTATTAACAATAGAAATATCCTTCAAATCTGACGTATTTTTGTTTAAATCCGTGACATGAGCTAAGAAAGCTTGACATTCGTTTTTCAATAAATGAATACCTTTGTGGCTTGAGATGATCGTGATTGATTTTAATGGTTTGGTAGCTTGAATTTGCATAATAGGTTTATTAGGAATATGAAAGCTAACAACCATACGAAAATAATCAATTTTAGCATGATGAGTAGTTAACCAATCAATCCCTAGAATCACGTCAAATGCAAGTATTTTTAAGGAGATAAGATCGACAGGTAACGTACGGTTACCGATTTGAATCAAACAAGACTTATAAACAATGGATGTAATGAAGGTTTCTCCTATTGGAGTTTCAACATATAAGTCAAAGTCTAATTTCTTCAGAGTCAAATTTAAATGTTAAGCGCAAGTAGGAGAAATAAAAGAATGGGTAGAACCGGTATCAAATAAGGTATAGACTCCACTAGAGTTTATGATAAGCTTACCCGTGATGACCTCGTTCGGGTTCCTTGCTTTCTGGGAGGTCACAACAAATGCTCTCCCTTGCACCACCGGCTTTGACTTTTCTGGGACGGCCTTTGGTGCCTCCATCCTAGCTGAACTTGTCTTTGGTGAACGACAAAATCGGGCTAGGTGACCTTCTCTTCCACAATTATAACACGCTTTGGATGGCATTACGCAGTTTGGACTGATATGTCCCTCCCCTCCGCATTTGAAGCATATGATAGGTGGTCGTTCTCCTTCCTTAACCACGATTGCTGGTGCTGACGTCTTTCCATCATTGTTGAATCTCCTTTTCTTGAAATGTCCATTTTTACTGTCTTGGCCATGATTACCACCGAAGTGGTTACCATTTCTGGCATGTTGATTCCCTCCATGTTTGTTGTCACCTCTTCGATGACTGATACCACTGGTATTTTCATGCTGCCGGCTGCTTTCTCTTGGTTGCGTTGACTCGTTACCGCGCTCCAATAACTGAGCCCTATTTACAACATCTGAGTACAAACACAGTTTATGAGAAATAAGATATTGACGTATCTCCGGTTTCAAACCTCTTAAAAACATTCGTGTCATTTGCTCCTCATTATCGACCAAATGGGATGCAAACCGGGATAACTCCGCAAATTTAGCCTCGTATTGCGACACAGTCATATTGTTTTGTTCCAACTTGATAAACTCCACCTCGTTCATGTGACGAATACTTTCGGGAAAGTACTTATCGTTGAACAGCTCTTGGAACTTCTACCAAGACATCTTGAGTGCGTCAGGCTGGGTACGTTTTACAGATTCCCACCAGTAAGCTACTTCTTCACGCAACATAAAGGTGGCGAAAGGAACCTTTTGCTCCTCAGAGCATCCCAAAACATCAAATATCTTAGTGATTTGCTTTATCCATGCTTCCGCCTTAAGTGGTTTTGCCTCTCCAATAAACTCCGGTGGTCCCAGCTCCTTGAACTGTTTAGCGGTGACCGTCCGAGAGTTTCCTGTGTTTATACCTGCATTTTTAACAGGAGCCGCTCTCGCCTGATGTTGCATGAATTGCATGAAGCCTCGGAACATTCCATCGTTCATCATTTGGTTAGTGTTGTTGTTTGCATGAGGATTGTCGCCTTCCTGATGCACATTGTCCTGGTTATTGATCTGTGGAGACTCAACGGTCTCCTGTGCTCCATTGATGTTCTCAACATTCTCGGATGCCATTTTGAAACACTGCCACAAAACAAGGGTTAATTGACATGCAACATATTATCACTATACTCTAACCGACCAATCAAATACCAAATAAACTTAGGTAGGTTATACTAGCGAAGGAATTCCCCGTCTCTCCCCTCCTAGTTCTAGTCTCACATCTTAGCCAGGGATCATATCCCTAAACTTTGATACCAACTGTGACGCCCCCAAAATTAGGTATACGTCACCCATCTTGGGTCGCCACTTACATGGTACATAAATTCAAATACAACTTAATAATACAACTGTCGTGTACAATACTACAAAACATAAACTGTGAGTTTGAATACAAATATTGTCTACTAGAGATTATACAAACTCTAAAGGATTCCTTATTACAATTATTATTACACTATTTCACAGAATAGTGAGGAATACTAATACTATCATCTGGTCCGTCACTCCGTTCCCCGACTAGTCCATGCTACATTCTCATTTCCTGAAGAAAACAATAAATGTAAAAGGGTTAGCTCAACTAGCCCAGTAGGAAATATTATGACTAAGATAATACGGAATATATTATCGTTAGCCTTCAACAGTGTTAAACTGATACAATATAACAACCATCAAGTTTAACTACAGCGGAACAAGCAATCCATTAAAAGGGTCAAGTAGAGAATAAAATCTACTATCTTTTATGATTTAGAAGGTTTTTCATCACTTTTATCATTTGGGACTCGAACTTAATAAATAATCCACAACATCGAATCACCCACACTTACACTGGCCGAGGATATTCGTTAGTATCACGACCACAATTATCCATGCACTACGGGCCAAGAATATTTGTGTATTCAATAATGGTCATGATCATGCCAACAACTATCCATCAATGTACTACGGGCCAATGAGGACTTTTACCATATCATTTGTAACATTACGGTCATGATTACACCGAATAATCCCTGATCATAATCATACCAAGTCCATCTATGCACTACAGGCCACAGATGACTTTCAAAAAATATAAACATGAGGATGATGACAATGATATAAGAGTTCAATAAAACAAGTTCAAGAATTAATTTATACAGGAACTAATAATGTCCAAATTGTCAACATGATACTACTTTGTAGAGTAAAATTCAAGAATGCTCAGAAGAATATTTCCATGAAAAGATACTGAATGAAGCGCAAATATCAAGGATATTCAACTAATTTCATGGAGTATAGAAGTCCAAACTTTAACCAACTGAGTATAATAAGGAATGGAATAACAAAAGAAATCACCAGGCATGCGATGCCGCCATAAAGCAAAGTTATTAAAGCGAGAATAATAAATAACGAGAATCAAAGTTGGCGTAAAAGCGAATGAGCGAGGATATTCAACAAAATAATAAAGGCGGATTCAGGTCCCACGTAAAATGCACAAACAGGATATTCCAACGAGAATAATAAAGAGGCGGAATCGAAGTAGGCGTAAAACGCATGTGAACATGATATTCCAATGAGAGAATAATAAAAGGCGGAACCAGTCCGGCGTAGAAACGCCTACAAACAGGATGTTCCAGCAGAATGATAAAGAATGGAACAACAAATGAATTTCACCAAGTATAGGGTAGCTCAGCGTATCTGAGTTATTCCAATGAATAATAAAGAATGGAATAACAGAAGTTCTCTTCATGGATAAGAAAGAAATAAAACTCCCTACCTTGGAAAAAACTGAATACTGGTTATCAATTAGTCATGCAAGTATTATCAATCTTGCACCAACTCCCCTAATAGTAAATAATGTGATTCAATAGTACACATATGTGAACAAATAGTTATATAAGCATGTGAATTAGTAGCAATTAATTGCTCATTTATCCGATACATTACCTGATTTATCAATATAACCCTTAGACATCAATTATCATCAGAATAAATGCCGATTTTCACTAACACAAACAATTCCAATATAATGAAACTATTTTTATCAAAAATATAAATTTTGAAATTTTGAAGTTTGATCGTTCCCAAAAAAGTCAACTATTGACTTTTTGACCAAATAGTGAATCTCGGAAAATTTTGTGTTTATAGACTATTTTACTAATTTCGTAGTTAGGACTCAAATATCACGTCCGCGTCTCCAAATTCAACTCAAACAACATTCATTATTAATATTATAACTCACAATATTTATCAATCAGTCGTTCCCGGAAAGAGGGCTTTCAATAAGGATTTCTCCCTATTGGTAGCGCTTGATTAGGTGACCAAACCTCTCATTGAGCAGAACTTCTAGACATTGTAAATATTACAATTTATAATATGAATACCTTTGTAAATCTCAAGTATTGATTTAATAAAAACATTTTATGCGATGATATCTTTGTGACAATAATTGAATCAATAATATGATAGATATGATGCAAAGAATTATTGTAGCAATAATTGAGTATAATGAGTGACTTCCCACGTAAGTATCAATAATCAATACCGTGTGCTACTATGCAAAACCACAGCGTAGACATTGTACTTTTAACACCGGGTGTTTCAGCAGTTAATGGTAAAACTTCCACCGTTATTTTCATAAAGTATTTTGTCGTTTTCTCAATCAAATAATAATTACATTGTGGGTCCACCAATGATTATCTAGTTGTACAAATATTCCTGTTAAAACGAATATTCCCCGACCAATCGAATATTATATAAAAACTTGCGTACTTTGCAAAATTTGTAAATATTACCCACAACTATAACAGTATATCAAATCCACACCATAATATTCAAAAATATATTTCGAGAAAATTTAATCTTTATTCAAAAAGTTGGGGTCTTACACAACAGATATTCCATGATTTGATATCACATGCCCAAGGAATGCTACTTCCCCAAGCCAGAACTCGCATTTCTTCAACTTGGCATAATGCTTGTTTTCACGAAGCTTTTGGAGTATCAGCCTCAAGTGTTGCTCATGATCTTCATGGATTTTGGAATATATGAGGATGTCATCAATAAAGACGACCACAAAGTGATCCAAATATTCGTTGAATACTCGGTTCATCATATCCATGAAGGCAGCAGGAGCATTAGTCAATCCAAAAGACATGACTAGGAATTCATAATGCCTGTACCGAGTTCTGAAAGTCGTCTTTGGAATGTCATCGGTTCTAATTTTAACTGATGATATCCGGAATGAAGATCGATCTTTGAAATGAATTTGGCACCTTGCAACTGGTCAAACAGTTGATCTATACGTGGCAATGGGTACCTATTCTTGATGGTGACATGATTCAACTCCCCATAATCATTACAAAGTCGCATACTCCCATCTTTCTTTTTCAAGAATAGAACAGGAGCACCCCAAAGAGACGTACTAGGATGATTGAAACCGATGTCTAACGATTCCTGCAATTGGGTCTTTAACTCCTAAAGTTCAATAAGAGTCATTTGATATGGGGCTTTGGAAATGGGTTTTGTACTAGGTTCAAGGTCGATACCAAACTCGATTTCACGCTCCGGGGGTAGGCCAGGAAGTTCTTCGGGGAATACGTCATGGAATTTATTAACAATAGAAATATCATTCAAATCTGACGTATTTTTGACATCCATTTTTCAATAAATGAATAGCTTTATGGCTTAAGATGACCGTGATTGATTTTAATGGTTTGGTCGCTTGAATTTGCATAATAGGTTGGTTGGGAATATAAAAGCTAACAACCTTACGAAAATAATCGATTTTAGCATAATGAGTAGTTAACCAATCAATCCCTAAAATCACATCAAATGCAAGTATTTTCAAAGAAATAATATCGATAGGTAACGTGCGGTTACCGATTTGAATCAAACAAGACTTATAAACATTGGATATAATGAAGGTTTCTCCCAACGGAGTTTCAACCGATAAGTCAAAGTCTAATTTCTCCGGAGTCAAATTTAAAAATTGAGCGCAAGTAAGAGAAATAAAAGAATGGGTAGAACCGATATCAAATAAGGTATAAACTTCGCTAGAGTTTATGATAAGCTTACCCGTGATGACCTCGTTCGGGTTCCTTGCTTTCTGGGAGGTCACAACAAACGCTCTCCCTTGAACTACTGGCTTTGACTTTTTTGGGACGACCTTTGGTGCCTCCATCCCAGCTGGACTTATCTTCGTTGCACAACAAAATCGGGCTAGGTGACCTTCTCTTCCACAATTATAACATGCTTTGGACTGCATCGCTCAGTTTGGACTGATGTGTCCCTCCCCTCCGTATTTGAAGCATATGATAGGTGGTCGTTCTCCTTCCTTAACAACGGGTGTTGGTGCTGACGTCTTTTCATCATTATTGAATCTCCTCTTCTTGAAATGTCCATTCTTATTGTCTTGGCCATGATTACCACTGAAGTGGTTACCATTTCTGGCATGTTGATTCCCTCCACGTTTGTTGTCACCGCTTCGATGGCTGCTACCCTTTGGTATTATCATTTTTTGCGTACCGCTTTCTCTTGATTGTGTTGACTCGTTATCACGCTCTAATAACTGAGCCCTATTTACAACATCTAAATACAAACACAGTTTATGAGAAATTAGATATTGACGTATCTCGGGTTTTAAACCTCTTAGAAACATCCGTGTCATTCTCTCCTCATTATCAACTAAGTGAGACGCAAACCGGGACAACTCGGCAAACTTAGCTTCGTACTGCGACACAGTCATATTGTTCTGCTCCAACTTGATGAACTCTACCTCTTTCATGTGACGAATACTTTCAGGAAAGTACTTATCGTTGAATAGTTCTAGGAACTTCTCCCAAGACATCTTTAGTGCAGCAAGTTGAGTAAGTTTTACCGATTCCCACTAGTAATCTGCCTCTCCTCGGAACATAAAGGTGGTAAAGGGAACCTTTTTCTCCTCGGAGCATCCCATGACATCAAATATCTTGGTGATCTGCTTTATCCACGCTTCCGCCTTAAGTGGTTTTGGCTCTCCAATAAATTTCGGTGGTCCCAGCTCCTTGAATTGTTTAGCGGTGACCGTCCGAGAGTTTCGATGTAGTTTCCACCTACATTTTGGGCATGAGAGGCGCTCTACTTTGATATTGCATGAATTACATAAAGCCTCTGAACATTCCATCGTTCATCATTTGGTCAGTGTTGTTGTTTGCATGAGGATTGTCGCCTTCCTGATGCACGTTATCCTGATTATTGATATGTAGAGACTCAATGGTCTCATGTGCTCCATTGCTATTCTCAACATTCTCGGATGTCATTTTCAAATACTGCCACAAAACAAGGGTTAATTGACATTTAATATATTATCCCTATACTCTGACCGACCAATTAAATACCAAATAAACTTAAGTAGGTCATACTAGCGAAGGAATTCCCCGTTTCTCCCCTCCTAGTTCTAGTCTCACATCTTAGCCAGGGATCATATTCCTAAGCTTTGATACCAACTGTGACGCCCCCAAAATAGGTATACATCACCAATCTTGAGTCGCAAAAAACATGGTACAAAATACAAATAAAAACTTAATTATACAACTGTAGTGTAAAATACGACAAAACATATGCTATGATTTTTAATACAAATATTGTCATCTAGACAATATCCACTTTCAATGGAGTCCTCATTACATTTATTATCACATTATTTTATAGAATAGTGAGGACTACTAAAACAACCATCTGGACCGTCAATCCATTCCCCGACTCGTCCCAGCTATATTCTCATTTCCTGAAGAGAACAGTGAATGAAAGGGTGAGCTCAACAAGCCCAGTAAGAAATATTATGACTAAGATAATGCATAATAATTTATCATTAGCCTTCAACGGTGTTAAACTGATAAAATATAACAAACATCAAGTTTAACTACAGCGAAACAAGCAATCCATTAGAAGAGTCAAGTAGAGAATAAAATCTACTATCTTCTATGATTTAAAAGGTTTTTCATCACTTTTATATCTTCGAGACTCGACTTAATAAATAAACCACATCATCCCCGCACTACTACCAAGGATATTCATTAGTATCACGACCACAAATTATCCATGCACTACGGCCCAAGGATATTCGTGTATTCATCAATGGCCGTGATCATGCCAACAACTGTCCATCAATGCACTACGGCCAATGAGGACTTTTACCACATCATTTGTAACATTACGGTCATGATTATACCGAATAATGCCTGGTCATAATCATACCAAGTCCATCTATGCACTACAGGCCACATATGACTTTCAACATATTATAAACATGAGGATGATGACAATGATATAAGAATTCAATAAAACAAGTTCAAGGATAAATTTTTAAAGATTTATAATTTAATTTAACCAGAAATCAATAACGTCCAAATTGTAACCATAATACTGTTTTGTGGAGTAAAATTCAAGAATGCTCAGAAGAATATTTTCATGAAAATTTACTGGATGAAGCGCAAATATCCAGGATATTCTACTAATTTCATGGGGTATAGAAGCCAAAACTTTAACCAACTGAGTATAATAGAATATATGAAACTGCAAATGGATTTTTGCCCGCCATGCGGTAATCCACGTAGACAGATCATTTCCATAATTTAATAAGGAATGAATACAAAGGATCATTCACCATGCATGCAGTAGTCCACATAGAGAGGTTATTCCAACAGAATAATAAAGAATGGTACCAGGTCATGCATAATCCGCTTAGACAGGATATTCCAACATAATAATAAAGAAGGAAACCAGGTCATGCGTAATCCGCACAGACATGATATTCCAACAGAATAATAAAGAACGGAACCAGGTCATGCGTAATCTGCACAGACAGGATATTCTAACAGAATAATAAAGAATGGAATAACAACAAAATTCACTAGGCATGCGATAGACCGCACAGACAGGTTATTCCGACAGAATAATAAAGAATGGAATAACAGAAGAATTTCACCATGTATGCGGTACTTCGCATAGATAGGTTATTCCAACATAATAATAAAGAATGGAATAACAAACCTGAATAGTATTGAAAGAAAATAACTCTCTTCATGAATACGAAAGAATAATACCCCTTACCTTAGAAAAAATTGGATACTAAAATAGTAAGGTAGCAGACTTCTCTTCTTCTTTCTCTCTATAATAATTGCTCTATAGCTTTTGTGAATTGGTGAGAAATGAAGGAAGAATGAGCTTCTATTTATAGGAAAATATAGTTTCGATAATTGCACGTTTTGGGGCTCGAAATATTACAGTATAATACCTTCCTTATTTTCTTCATTTTTAATTTAGTCCTACAAGTATTATCTTGCACCACCTCCCCTAATAGTAAATAATGTGAATCAATAGTAAATAATGTGAATCAATAGTAAATCATGTGAATTAATAGTTCTAGACATGTGAAAATACGAATTACGGTATAGTACCTCCATCTATTCCTACATTTTTAACTTAGTCATACAAGTATTATCAATCTTGCACCACCACCCCTAATAGTACAAGAATGTGAATTAATAGTACACACATGTGAACACATGGTTATAAGCATGTAAAATAATAACAATTAATTGCTCATTTATCCGGTTAATTACCCGATTGGTCAATATAACCTCCAGACATCCATTATTATCGAAATAGATGTCGATTTCCATTAACACTAATAATCCTAACACAATGGAAATATCAAATTCATCTTTAATCAACACGAACTTATTCATCATTAATATTATAACTCATAATATTTAACAATCAGGTCGTTCCCAGGAAAGAGGGGGTTTTCCGATAAGGTTTTCTCCTTATTGACGCGCAATTAGGTGACCAAACCTCTCCCTCACAGAAGTTTTAGACCTTTTCAATATTGTAAATAATAATATGAATAACTTTGTCGTCTCAATTATTGATTTAATAATAATAAATATTATGCAGATGATACTGTGACAATAATTGAATCAATAATATGAGAGATATGATGCAGTAATTACTATAGCAATAATTGAGTATAAATGGTGACTTCTCACGTAAGCATCAATAATCGATACTGTGTGCTACTTACTTATGCAACCCGCCAGCATATTCTTGTACTTTACTACTAAGGCGGTTCAACTGTTTTAACGGTAACATGTTCACCGTTATTTTTATAATAAGATAATTATGTCATTTTCTAACTACGACAATACTTCCGTTGTGGGGTCCACCAATGATTGTGCCATCGTACGAATATTCCCTGTTAAAACGAATATTCCCTGACCAATCGAATATTATATAACCACTTGCTTACTTTGTAAAATTTGTAAATATTACCCACAACTATAACATTATATCAAATCTACACCATAATATTCAAAAATATAATTCGAGAAAATTATTCTTTAATCATAAAAGTTGGGGTCTTACACTATCCAGCAATTATATGGCAATAATTGAATACAACTGAGTGACTTCTCACATAAGTATTAATAATCAAAATACTATAAAATATCGTGTGCTACTATGAAACCATGCATATTAAAGTACTTTTATCATTGGATATTTCAACAGTTAACGGTAAAAGTTTTGACGTTATTTTTATAAAAAGTTATTTCTATCATTTTCTAACTCCTACAGTAATTCCGTTGTAGGGTCCACCAATTATTGTGTCGTTGTACGAATATTCCCTGATAAAACAAATATTCCCCGACCAAACGAATATATTATGACAACTTGCTTACTTTTGTAAAATTTTTATATATCACCCTTCACTTTAACCTTTTATCAATTTAACCATTTACTAAATAGAATAATAATTATAAGAAAATTTAATACTTTCATTTCATAAACTTGTGGTCTTCTACAAAGAACCTCTCATATGCGAAGCATCATTTGTAGATGATGAAATCCCCTCCGAACACGATGGTATTGTCGAGCAGTGCTAAAATGAGTCTCCTCTTGATTTCTTGAAAACTATTCTCACATTCCTTGCTCCATCCAAATTTTGTATCTTTTCGAGTCAGCTAAGTTAATGGAGTGGGGATTCTAGAAAATCTTTCCACGAATCTCTGATAATAACAAGCTAAGCCCAGAAAGCTATGTATTTCGGTTACTGACTGAGGTTGCTCCCAACTATGTATTGCTTCAATCTGCGCTAGATCAACTGATATTCCATGTTTCAATATCACGTGCCCAAGGAATGCTACTTCCTCAAGCCAAAACTCGCATTTCTTCAACTTAGCGTATAGCTTGTTTTCACGAAGCTTTTGGAGTATCAGCCTCAAGTGTTGCTCGTGATCTTCACGACTTTTAGAGTATATGAGGATGTCATTAATAAAGACAACCACAAAATGATTCAAATATTCCTTGAATACTCGGTTCATCATATCTATGATGGCAGCAGGAGCATTAGTCAATCCAAAAGACATGACTAGGAATTCGTAATTGCCCGTACCGAGTTTTGAAAGATGTCTTTAGAATGTCATCAGTTTTAATCTTCAATTGATGATATCCTAAACAAAGATCGATCTTTGAAAAGAATTTAGCACCTTGCAACTAGTCAAATAGGTCATCAATGCGAGGCAACTAGTTTTGATGGTTACATAATTCAACTCTCGATAGTCAATGCAAAGTCGCATACTCCCATCTTTCTTCTTTACGAATAAAACAGGAGCACCCCATGGAGATGTACTAGGAAGAATGAAACCGATGTCTAACAATTCCTGCAGTTGGGTTTTTAACTCCTGAAGTTCAATAGGAGCCAATCGATGTGGGGTTTTGGAAATGCATTTTGTACCGGGTTCAAGGTCAATAAAAAATTTGATTTCACGCTCTGGGGGTAGGCCGGGAAGTTCTTCGAGGAATACGTCATGAAATTTATTAACAATAGAAATATCATTCAAATCTGACGTATTTTTGTTTAAATCCGTGACATAGGATAAGAAAGCTTGACATTCGTTTTTTAATAAATGAATGGCTTTATGGCTTGATATAACAGTTATTGAATTTACTGGTTTGGTGGCTTGAATTCGCATAATAGATTGGTTAGGAATATGAAAGCTAACAACCTTACGAAAAATAATCAATTTTAGCATGATGAGTAGTTAACCAATTAATCCCTAAAATCACATCAAATGCAAGTATTTTTAAAGAGATGAGATCAACAAGTAATGTGAAAGTGTCGATTTGAATCAAACAAGATTTATAAATGGTGGATGTAATGAAGGTTTCTCCCAATGGAGTTTCAACAGATAAGTCAAAGTCTAATTTCTCTGGAGTCAAATTTAAACATTCAGCACAAGCAGGTGAAATAAAAGAATGGGTAGAACCGGTATCTAATAAGGTATAGACTTCACAAGAGTTTATGATTAGCTTACCCGTGATAACTTCGTTCGGGTTCCTCGCTTTTTGGAGGTCACGACAAACACTCTCCCTTGAATTACCGGCTTTGACTTATCTGATATAGCCTTTGGTGTCACCATCCCAGCTGGATTTGACCTCGCTGCATGACAAAATCAAACTAAATGACCTTCCTTTCCATAATTGAAATACACTTTGGGTTGCAGCGTATAGTTTGGACAGATGTGTCCCTCATGTCCGCATTTATAGCATACGACCGGTGGTTATTCTCTTTCCTTAAAAACGGGTGTTGGTGCTACTATCTTTCCATCATTGTTGAATCTTCTCTTTTTGAAATTTCCACTTGACTCATTTCTTTTATTATCTTGGCCAGGATTACCACAGAAGTGGTTACCATTTTTGGCATGATAATTTCCTCCATGTTTGTTATCACCGCTTCGATGATTGTTGTCACTGGTATGACCATTATCGTTTTGTCGGCTGTTATCTTTTGGTTGGGCTGACTCATTATCGCACTCCAATAACTGAGCCCTATTTAAAACATCTAAATACATACACAATTTATGAGAAATGAGGTATTGACGAATTTTGGGTTTCAAACCTCGCAGAAACATTCGTGTCATTTGCTCCTCATTATCAACCAAATGGGATGCAAACTATGATAACTCCACAAATTTTGCCTCGTATTGCGATACAGTCATATTGTTTTATTCCAGCTTAATGAATTCCAACTCCTTCATGTAACAAATACTTTCTGGAAAGTACTTGTCGTTGAACAATTCCTGGAACTTCTCCCAAGACATCTTCAGTGTGGAAAGATGAGTACGTTTTACAGATTCCCAACAGTAATTTACCTCTCCTCGCAACATAAAGGTGGCGAAGGGAAACTTTTGCTCCTCTGAGCATCCCAGGACATCAAATATCTTGGTGATCTGCTTAATTCACGCCTCTGCCTTAAGTGGCTCTGGCTTTCCCAAATATTATGGCAGTCCCAGCTTCTTGAATTGCTTAGCAGTGACCAGCCGTGAGTTGTCATTATTTCCACCTGCATTTTGAACATGAATCTCTCTCGTTTGGTGTTGCATGAATTACATAAAACTCCTAAATATCCCATCGTTCATCATTTGGTCGGTGTTGTTGTTTACATGAGGATTATTGCCTTCCTGATGCACATTATCCTGGTTATTGATTAGTGGTGTCTCAACGGTCTCATGTGCTCCATTGCTTATCTCAAAATTTTTAAATGTCATTCTCAAACACTACCACAAAACAAGGGTTAATTGATATGCCACATACTATCCCTATATTCTGACCGACCAAATAAATAACAAATAAGCTTAGGTAGGACACACTAGCGAAGGATTTATTCGTCTCTCCCCTCCTAGTTCTAGCCTCAGATCTTTGCCAGGAATCATATCCCTAAGATTTGATACCAACTGTGACGCTCCCAAAATAGGTCTACACAACCCATTTTGAGTCGCCAAATACATGGTACACAATTTAAATACAAACTTCATTTATGCAACTATTGAACTGTCGTGCAAAATACAACAAAATATAAACTGTGAGTTTTAATACAAATATTGTCTCGTAGAAAATATCTAAACTCAAATAAAGTCCTCATTATAATTATTATCACACTATTTTATAGAATAGTGAGGACTACTATAGCCACCATCTTGGACCATCACTCCATTCCCCGACTAGTTTCATCTATATTCTCATTTCCAGAAGAGAACAATGAAATAAAAGGGTGAGCTCAACTAGCCCACTAAAGAATATTATGACTAAGATAATGCAGAATAAATTATCATTAGTCCTCAACAGTATAAAATCTGATAGAATACAATAGAAAACAAGTTTAGATTAACAACTGCAGCGGAACATACAATCCATTAGAAGAGTCAAGTAGATCATGATGTCTACTATCTTCTATGATTTAAAAGTTCATCGTCAATATTTTATCTCTGTAACACAACTCAATAAATATTTCACATCATCGAATAATTCATGCACTACGGGTCAAGGATATTCGTTAGTATCACCAATGGTCATGATCATGTCACACAATTGTCCATCTATCCACTACGGGCCAAAGAGGACTTTCACCACATCATTTGTCTGTAACATTACAGGTCATGATTATACCAATACATAATTTCTGGTCATAATCATACCAATCAACAGTCCATCTATGCACTACGGGCCAAAGATGACTTTCACCACAAAATAAACATAAGGATGATGAGGATGATATAAGCAATCAATCAAGTGAGATAAAGGATAAATATTAGAGATTTATAATTCAATTTATCTAGAGTTCAAGAATGTTCAAATTGTCAACATGATAATTAATTGTAGATTAAAATTTAAAAATGATATTCATATATCGAAAATAATTTGGACATAAAAGAAAATAATTTTTGTCGTGAATAGTACCCCGTGAATAGTACCCGAATGAATAGTACCCGAATGAATAGTACCCCGTGAATAGTACCTAAATAAATAGAACCCAGGTAAATAGTATGTGACGCCCCCAAAACAGGTATACATCACCCATCTTGGGTCGCCAGATACTAGGTACTGAATATAAATACAACTTAATTATACAACAGTCGTGTAAAATACGACTACACATAGGCTATGAGTTTTAATACAAATATTGTCATCTAGACAATATCCACACTCAATGGAGTCCTCATTACATTTATTATCACACTATATTATAGAATAGTGAGGACTACTAATGCACCATCTAGGACCATCACTCTGTTCCCGACTAGTCCCAAATTTACGTTCTCATTTCACGAGAGAACAAAGTGAAAGAAAGGGTGAGCTCAACTAGCCCAAAGAAGAAATATTATGACTAAGATAATGCAAAATAAATTATCATTAGCCTTCAACAATATTAAACTGATAGAATATAATAGACAACAAGTTTAACTGCAGCTGATCAAGCAATCCATTAGAAGAGTATAGCCCGTGTATACAGGTTATTCCAACAAAATAATAAGAATGGAATAACAGAAGAATTTCACCAAGTATAGGGTAGACATATCTGAGTTATTCCAACAGAATAATAAAGAATGGAATAATGAAGTTCTCTTCTTCTGAATAAGAAAGAAATAATACCCTTACAAGTACAACAAATAATCTCCTTACCTTAGAAGAAACTAGATATTGGAGTAGTGAAGTAAGAGAATACTTTTCTTCTTTCTCTCTATAGTTTCTCTCTCTAGAGTTTCAGTGAATTCGTAAGAAATAATGAAGGAATGAGCTTCTATTTATAGGAGAATGGACTGAATAGTAATTAATTCATGAACGGTCCAGATTGATTTACTTTTAAACGGACGGTCCATATTAGTTTACTATTAAAACTTAAAGCAACGGTCCATACTGATTTACTATTAAAAATTTAAACCAGCGATCCATATTGATTTACTATTATAACTTTCCACCAGTGGTCCATATTGATTTACTATTATATCTTCAACCAACAGTCTGAAAAATTAGCACATCTCCTCATAGAATAATATTGTACTCAAAAATAATTTGGACCGAAAAGAAATATATTTTACGGGTGAATAGTACCCCGTGAATAGTAACTCGTGAATAGTAACTTGTGAATAGTACTCCGACACGAAAAGTGCCCCGAATACCCGATTGAACAATATAACCTCCAGACATCAATTATTATCGAAACAAATGTCGATTTCCACTAACACAAATAATTCCAACACAATGGAACTATAAAATTCATCTTTAATCGACATGAACTTATTCATCATTAATATTACAATTCAAAATATTTAACAACCAGGTCGTTCCCAAGAAAGAGGGGGCTTTCCGATAAGGATTTCTCTTTATTGGCGCGCAATTAGGTGACCAAACCTCTCCTTGACAGAACTTCTAGACATTGTCAATATTGCAAATGATAATATGAATAACTTTGTCGTCTAAATTATTGATTTAATAATATATCATATTATGCAGATGATACTGTAATAATAATTGAATCAATAATATGAGAGATATGATGCAAACAATTATTTGAAAGCAATAATTGAGTATAACCGAGTGACTTCTCACGTAAGCATCAATAATCAATACCGTGTGCTACTATGCAACCACGCGTATTACTGTACTTTTACTACCGGATAGTTCAAAAGTTTTAACGGTACTATTCACCTGGTTACTATTCACTCTAGTATTATTCACTCGGGTATTCGGAGCACTTTTCGTGTCGGAATACTATTCACAAGTTACTATTCACCCAAATTACTATTCACCCTAATATTATTCACTCGGGTATTTGGGGTACTTTTCATGCTGGGGTACTATTCACGAGGTACTATTCTCGAAGTACTATTTATAGGGTACTATTGCGGGATACTATTTACCCGAAAAATATATTTCTTTTGTGTCCAAATTATTTTTAGTACATGAATATTATTCTTGAATTTTACTCCACAAAGCAATATCATGTTGACAATTTAGATATTTGTAAACTCTGGATAAATTTATAGTCTTTAATATTATTGGTTTTATAGTTGTATATCTTTGGCTTACGTGCAAAGATGGACTGTTGATTATTGGTTTTACAGTTGTATATCTTTGGCTTACGTGCAAAGATGAACTATTGATTGATGAGTATCTTTGGCTTATGTGCATAGATGAACTGTTTATTGGTATGAGTATGACTAGGGATCATTCGATATAATCATGACCCGTAATGTTATAGATGATATGGTAAAAGTCCTCATTGGCCCGTAGTGCATTGATGGACAATTATTGGTATGATTATAACCAGGGATTATTCGATATAATCATGACCATTGATGATTACATGAATATCCTTGGCCGTAGTGCAGGGATGATTAGATGATGTGGATTATTTATTAGTCGAGTCTCGGTTGATAAAATATTGATTATACACTTTTAATTAAGTAAAAGATAGTAGATATCATGCTCTACTTGACTCTTCTAAAATCTGATTGTATGTCTTTGGCATGTAGTGCAAAGATGAATTGTTAATGAATATCTTTGGCCGTAGTGCAAAGATGAATTTATTAGTATGATTATGAGCAGGAATTGTGATTTTGTATAACCATGATTTTTGATGTTTCAGGTGAAGATAGGTGATGAAAAGTATCTTTGTCCTAGGTGCGAAGAGGATTTTAGAATCACAATTATGATTATGACTTATTCATATGATTGTGGACAGGAATTGTTGATTGATGTTACATGGATAAAACATTATTGGTGGACTTTTAACATGAAGAAAATAATAGACCTGATGGTCTATTTGACTCTTCTAATGGATTGCTCGTTCCGCTGCAACTATGGTTGAAAAGTTTTATCATCTACCATATGTCCTAAATCTCTAATTTATTACTGATGAAGGCTATTGATGATGTAAATTATCTTTAGTCATGATATTCTTTGATGGGCTAGTTGTTCTCACCCTTTTTGCTTCACAATTCCTTTCAGGTAATAAGAGTGTAGCTAGGTCAAGCGGGGATAACAGGGGAATAGAATGGTGGTCTATAGCTGTTGAGATTCTCCCTAAATAGTATGGCAATAATTTTGTTGAGAACTTTAGATAAGTGTGTCGTATTGTATACGTCATTTGATATTTAATTTTGGTGAACCGAATAGGGTGAGGTGAACCCAACTTTGGAAGGGTGTTTTGCCACTATCATACAGGATGTCTAATTATATACAACCTCGTGTTATCATAAGATAGGGTTATGCACATCCACTTGCTGAGTATATCTACGAGCACTACCTATATAATCTTGGAGTTTATTTGAAATATAATTTTCACTTGGAGACAACGGAGATAATTATATGTCAAGAGAAGACTCACCATTGGAAAGAAGTTGATAGTAATCTTCTCGTTTTTCTTTGGGGGTCTATTGAGTCAACCAAGGATAATTCTGTGGACATATGATATCTATCCTAACCTAGACGCATGGCCTCCCATGTACGAAGGTTTCCTTAAGCACTTCCCAAAGATTTTAATTTCTTAAAAACTTTTTGTGACGCCCCCAAAATTAGGTATACATCACCCATCTTGAGTCTTGGGATACATGATGCGTAATTCAAATACAACTTAATTATACAACGATCGTGTAAAAAAATACGACAAAACATAGGCTGTGAGTTTTAATACAAATATTGTCCTCTAGAGAGTATACAAACTCAATGGAGTCCTCATTACATTTATTATCACACTATTTCACTGAGAATAGTGAGGACTACTAATGCACCATCTAGGACCATCACTGCTCCCCGACTAGTCCCTCTACGTTCTCATTTCACGAAGAAACGGTGAAAGAAAGCGTGAGCTCAACTAGCCCAAAGAAGAAATATTATGACTAAGATAATGCAGAATAAATTATCGTTAGCCTTCAACAGTGTTAAACTAATACAATATAACAACCATCAAGTTTAACTGCAGCGGAACAAGCAATCCATTAGAAGAATGAAGTAAAATATAAAATCTACTATCTTCTATGATTTAAAAAGTTTTTCACCAACTTTATCGCTGAGACTCAGCTTAATAAATAATCCACATCATTAACTCATCCCCCGCACTACGAGCCAAGGATATTCTTTAGTATCACGACCACGAATTATCCACGCTTTCACGGGCCAAAGATAATCGTGTTTTCATCAATGATCCCCGATCATGCCATAAAACAATTCATCTTTGCACCCTTGGCCGAAGAGAATCCATAGCCATAATCATACCAAAAACTGTTCATCAATGCACTACGGGCCAATGAGGACTTTTTCCACATCATTTGTAACATTACGGTCATGATTACACCGAATAATCCCTGGTCATAATCATACCAAGTCCATCTATGCACTACAGGCCACAGATGACTTTCAACAAAATATAAACATGAGGATGACGACAATGACATAATAATTCAATAAAACAAGTTCAAGAATTAATTTATCCAGGAATCAATAATGTCCAAATTGTCAACATGATACTACTTTGTGGAGTAAAATTCAAGAATGCTCAGAAGAATATTTCCATAAAAAGATACTGGATGAAGCGCAAATATCAAGGATATTCCACTAATTTCATGGAGTATAGAAGTTAAAACTTTAACCAACTGAGTATAATAAAGAATGGAATAACAAAAGAAATCACCATGCATGTGGTACTTTGATAGATAGGTTATTCCAATGAATACTAAATAACGGAACCGAAGTCGAGGCAAAATTCATGACCAAGCAGGATGTTCCAAATGAATAATAAAGAATGGAATAACAACGAAATCACCATGCATGCGGTACTTGCATGATAAAAGTTATTCAACGAGAATACTAATAAGGGCGGAATTAGGTTCTACAGAAAAGCGCATGCATGAGGATATTCCAACAGAATATTAATAAAGAGCGGAACCGTGTCGTAAAAGAAACGCATGAACATGATATTCAAAGAATAATAAAAAGGCGGAATCGGTCCTGCCAAAAACGTAAAAGCATGTGACGAGGATATTCCAATGAGAATAATAAAGGCGGAATAATAGAAGAATGTCACCAAGTATAGAGTAGCAGCGTATACAAAAGTTATTCAAATGTAATAATAAAGAATGGAATAAAAAAGTTCTCTTCATGAATACAAAAGAAATAATACTTCTACGAGTACAACAAATAATATTCCCTACCTTAAGAAGAAAGTCTTTGGATATATAAGTAGTGAAGTAGCGTAATACTTTCTTCTTTCTCTCTATAGTTTATCTCTACGGTTCAAATTGAATTCGTAAGAAATAATGAATGAATGAGCTTTATTTATAGAAAAATGGACTGCATAGTAACTAAGTTATGAAGCGGTCAGATTGATTTACTTTAATCGACGGTCCATATTTAAAGCAAAATCTTTTAAATAAAATATAATATATTCTATTAATAATCTAATAAAACGAATAACTTTATAAAAGATTTTACTATGCAAACACTATGCATAATAAAATATAATATATTCTAATTATTGTCTAATAAAATGAGATAACTTTATAAAAGTATTATGTTTTATATAAAGAGATTTTACTATGCAAAATACTATGCAGACACTATACAACACTATGCATAATATAATATAATATATTCTATTTATAGAATAACTTTATAAAAGTATTCTGTTTTATATAAAAATATTTTCTGTATTATTACATTAATAATTCCAACAAAACTGAGTGACTTATCACGTAAGCATCAATAATTAATACCGTGTGCTACTATGCAACCACGCGTATTACTGTACTTTTACTACCGAGTTGTTCAATAGTATTAACGATAAAACTTCCGCCGTTATTTTTATAAAATATTTTTGTCGTTTTCTCAATCCGACAATAATTCCGTTGCGGGGTCCACCAATGATTGTGCCATTGCACCGAATATTCCCTGATAAAACAAATATTCCCCAACCAATGAATATAATATGACAACTTGCATACTTTGCAAAATTTATAAATACTACCCACAACTATAACATTATCTCAAATCCACACCATAATATTAAAAAAATATTTCGAGAAAATTAAATCTTTATTCATAAAATCTGGGGTCTCACAGTTTTTTACTGTACTTTTATGTAAAGTACCATTGTAAGGTTGTGGTCGAGGCACCATGAGAGTTACATATATTTGTATTAAAACTCATAACTTATATGTTGTCGTACTCTGCACGAAAGTTCAACAGTTGTATAAATGAAGTTTGTATTTGATTTTTATAGTGCGATATCTGGCAACTCAGAATGGGTCGTGTGGACCTATTTTGGGGGCATCACAAGTTTGACCAGCCACTCCATTCGCTACGTTGATGGTTTGAAGGATCTAAGGAAATACATTTATAGTAGATCTAGCAGGCTACAACTTGGTTACAAACACAACATCAAAAAAACATCATACCTGACAGATCTGGGGCTAACAAAAAGTTGTCAGACACTGAAAACGAGTTTCTGGTTGCCCAGAAACTCTTGGTCATGCTCGGTCAATGGGTTTTGACCATGAATAACTTACGATCTAGATATTTAATGGCTGTAATTCCACTTCCAGATCAAAGACCACATGACAAGCTATAGATTACAACTTAAAAACAACAAAAATCAAAAACATGCAGAGATCTACGGCCACTGACATTAGCTTGTCAGATGACTTTAAATGTTCTTGGACAATTTTTGAAAAACACCATTTTAAGGCACTTTAATGTTATAGATCTATGATAGATCATCATAGATCATCATGAAACATCCTTTAGCACAAATCTAAACACATAAACACAAATATTTTCTTACCATACAAGATCAAATAGTGAGTTAGGGTTTATACCTCTCTTGTCAAATCTTTGATCTTAGCTCTCCAAATCTGATCTAGGTGTTCTAGGAGGTTACTTAGTGACTGATTTACTTTAGAATTTCGGATGTTTGGGAGAGAGAGAGAGTTGTTGAGAGCTTGCATGCAAAATGAGCAAATACATGAACTTTCTCTCTCTTTAATCTATATAATATGATACAATGTATCTATAGATGGCTAGGTGGCACTTATGGATCAAGATTGCTGAGATTTTAAGAGCACATGGTCAAATTAGTTGGTCACCAACTCCAAATACGGCAAGATTTACAAGTTACCAAATAAAACTCCAAAAAGGGCATTTTGGTCAATCTCTTTGAAATTTTAATGGCATTTTTGACTTTTGACCAAACCCTTAGGGTTTAACCCTAAGGTTCTAACCCTTAGGATTAACAACCTTAGCTTCTAGGATTTTCTAAATTAGGGTTTTAAAAATAGAAAATTAAGATTTCTAAAATATAATTAGGGTTTCCTAATTATATTAAAGATTACAAATCACAATAAAGTTTACTGATTACATTTGGCTTGCTAATTAGGATTAGGGTTTCCTAATTAGGGTTTAAGATTCCTGAATTTAAAATTAGGGTTTCCCGACTTTCGATTAGGATTTCTAACGGTACATTAGGGTTTCTAATCCTCATATTAGGGTTTTTAATCCCTTATTAGGGTTTATTAATATTGTACCCTACCCGGTCAATCATTGATCAAAATTCTATACAGTACAAACATGTGCTCATCAATATAATTTATTTTAATTATATTTTCTATCGAATCCCTATCCATAACTAGGGTTAGGATTTCTAAATCTGTTAAGCACAACTCTACTCTTATTTTCTCAGTCAATACACAAATTGACCACTTCTCGAGACTCATATCACAGATACTCGCCACAAAATTGATAATCAATATTAATATTAAATAATAATAAAAAAAAAATCATAAAATTTAGATTATTCTAAATCCCAGGTTATCACATCATTTACCAACTTTGGATATACTTTGATGTTGGTATTTGTAAGTGAGAGAGAATGAAGTGATTTTAGGTCTTTAATGTGTATGGTCAGGAGACTGTGTTGGGAAATTGTTTGTATAGGCTGCAATCGTAGATTCAACATACTCTTATACTTTACGATCAGGATGTCAATCGTAGGACCTCTACGATTAAGGCAATGAAGCTAACTTGATTATCAGTCGTAAAGGTTAGGGACTCTATGACCGAGAATAAAAATTTATCTGGTTCATCAGCCACAGAGTTTTGGGACTCTGTCACTTGGAAAGGGTTGTTTGGATAAAACGGAGTATCAACCCAAGAATCATTGAAGCTTCTCACATTACCTGATGAATTGTAGGTGGATAATTCATCATGTATCATTGTTAGATGAAGTACCTTTTGTTTTAAGAGCTTAAGATGATGATCAACTTCTGGAGAATTCTTGGTCTAGTACTTTTGAATGTTCATTTCTGGTCCAAAAGAACTTAGTAGTAGAGGACTGGTGCTCTGTGAAATGGTCATCAAAGATGTAAGGAAGCTTAAACTCTCTTCTGAGCTCATCTCTGAATATAGCAATGAATTTCACTTCTTCTTCTCCTTTAGTTTCTTCATCATGCAACTTCATGATCTTCATATCCTTTCTAACCTTAACATCAGGTTCAACGGCCTTCATTGTTTGAGAGATATGAAAGATTTAGCTTCAATGTGTTCCTTCCTCAATTTGAGCATTTTTATAGGCTTAGCAGGTTATTGTTCCCCCATAGTTGATACTTCTATCTTAGAAGTAGATGGGCTAACTTCTATATATAGATCTTTGCAAGGTTTCCTTACACTTCTCCTTCTAACTAGAATCTTCTGAGCAGATCTGATATCTTCATGGTTGAATCAGCTTCATTGGATCATAGAGGACTGGTTACTCTACGATTTGCTGCGAATGTGGGATCTAGTATTGAGATTTCAGCATCTTCTGCATTCGTAGAGTTTCCACTCTACTACTTATACTTCACTATCATTGTCAGATGGTCATGGATATGATCTTTCTTCTTGATTCTCTTGAGCTGAAATGCTTTGCATGGATGAGCTTTTACGGTCTTCTACTTCTTATCATGAATTGCAAGCTTCCTTGGATGGTCTTGAATTATAACATTTCTGAGGAATCTAGAACTTGTAGTTGATGGGAGCTTAATAACTTAAGTCATATGCTTCAGTTTTTCTAAATAAGATCAAATAGACCAGATTCTTGCAAGTTAAACGGTTTTCTGATTTGGTACCCATTGTTATTTGGGTCCTGCTAGGTTAGTCTTCTCAAGATCCCTAGATATATTCAGACTTTTGGGTTCCCAATATGTGCAGGGAAAAGCATTGACAACTATAAAGCATGAATACATATAAATGATAACAATTATAAAACATGATTGTGAGTGTGTGTGTGTGTGTGTGTAGTTTAAGCAATTTTGATAGATTAGGATTTTCTTTGGTTGAATCACTTTTTGTTTTTACTATGTTCATAGATTTTGAACTTTCATAGAGTGCGGATCAGCTCTATAGTTTGCATCTAGTTGATTTGTAGAGTTGATCAGTCTCTAAGAACCTCCAAGATACAATTGTAGAGTTGATCACACTCTATGATTTGTCAAAAACACAAACATTAATTTGTATGTATTTCCATACATACCAACTCATCACAAAAGTTGCATCAACTTAAAGTTCTTAGATTTTAATTTACTCAAGGCATACATCAAAAAAAATTATTTCCAACCTCAAACATAGGTGGAGAGAGTTTTTCAACGAGTGGTGTCCAACCTCAATATGATGAGTGTATATAGTAATGAGGATACATACCTTGCTACTGTCAGTCTCTTGACATTTAGTTGTTCTGTTTATTTGCACAATGATATGAGGTATTGTTGTGCACATCTTTGTATTGTCAATACTGACAACATTTGTTGCTCAATGTGGCTTTAAATCAATCAAGCAAAGTCTTTGAATTATGATCAGAGGAAAGTCTTGGCATCTCAAATTCTTTCAAGCTCTTGAACCTCAAGGTTTGGATTCATGGATCTTGTCGCTTGTGCATTTGACGAGTTTCTCTAACTACTTCATTGGAAATGCAGACTACTGATTGACTTCGGTTTAGCTAAATGAGCCTCAATCAAACATTATTTTATATTCGATAAATTTTGTGAACTAAATCTAAGCAACTCAATATTCGACTCTACTCGGTTCATTTACACCCTTACTTTTAGCCCGCCTCAATTCCCCAAAACATAAATTTCCTCTTACCATCAAAGTGTTTTTTTTAACAAAGTTCATGGAATAAACAAAAAATATTATAATTGAGGTGAAGTATTTTCTTAAACCAAAATAAAAAAATAATTTTTTGTTTGTTTTTGATTTCTTAATGTATCATCCGACCTTGTCTATCAGGTACGGATCCGTCCATAATTATTTTTATACAATTTTGGTGGAAATTTTATTATGTGATTTTACTTATATATATATATATATATATATATATATATATATATATATATTGTCATTAATCTATTTTTTTTAAGTTGAAATAGTGATCGCCCTTAATTCAATTTTTGCTTTCGTCACCATTGCCTATTACCTTACCTTAAAATAGGGAATCACTTGATCAGAAATTCAGATGGCATCGCCTATGTAGGGATATTATTCTTACTTCCTTCGTCTGGAGTCTGGAGAGAAGTGACTTAATTTATTACTCCTAGTAAGTATATTTGTGATAAGATATCAACATCTAATTCTCCTAATTGTGATAACCCGAGATTTTGAATAATCAAAATTTTACGAATAATTTTTTTTTATTAATATTAATATTAATTATCAATTTTATGACAAGTATCTGTGATACGAGTCCCGAGAAGGTCCATTTGTGTATTGACTAATAAATTTAGAGTAGAGTTGTGCTTAATAAAGAATAGAAACCCTAACCCTAAGTCCGGATAGGGATTCGATATAAAATATAATTATATTAATGAGTACGTGTTTGTACAGTATAGATTTATTGATCAATGATTGATCGGATAAGGTTTAATATTAATAAACCATAATAAGGGATTAGAAATCCTAATCTCAAATTTTGAAACCCTAACGCGCAGATAGAAACCCTAATTGTACGCCGGGAAACCCTAATTTCATCTTCGAGAATCCTAAAACCTAATTAGGAAACCCTAATCCTAATTAGTAATTATAATGTGATTAGTAAATGTTAATATAATTAGTAAACCCTAATTATAGTTTAAAAATATTAATTTCTATTTAAAACCCTAATTTTTATTTTAGAAATTTTTATTTTATTTTTTTTAAACCCTAATTAGAAAATTCTAAAATTTGGAGTTTGTAAAACCTAAGGGTTAGAATCTTAGAGTTAAACCCTAAGAGTTTGGACATTTGACCATCTTGCCATTAAATTTAAATTACAAATGACAAAAGTACCCTTTTTGGATTTTTAATTAGATAACTTGTAATTTTTGCTAAAACTTTAGTTAGTAACCTAATGCTTTGACATGGTGACTCAAATATCTCAGCAAATCAGTCTAGCATTGCCAGCAACATCAGATCTAAGGCTATATATCATAATATAAAAGAATTAGAGAGAGAGAAAGTTCATTTGCTAGCCATTTTCTCTCAAAGCTCTCACCAACTCCTTTTCTCTCTAAGCCTCCGAATTTGTTAAGTATTTTAGTCACTAGATCATCTCCTAGAACACCAAGAACAGATTTGGAGAGTAAGGATCAAAGATTTAGCAAGAGAGGTATAATCCTAAACTCAACCTAGATCTTGTATGCTAAGGTAAAGTTTGTGTTTATGTGTTTATAAAAGTGTTAAAAGATGTTTTAAGATGATCTATGATGATCCATCATGGATCCATAGCATCAAAGTTGGTAAAAATCGATGTTTTTCAAAATTGTTCTTGAGCCTAAAAGTTGTCTGACAACCATATGTCAGTGGCTCCAGATCTTTACCTGTTTACTGTTTTTGTTGTTTTAAGCTTTGAGTGTGTAGTCTGACATGCTTACTTTGATCTACAACTGGAATCGTAGCTATTGGATGTCCAGATGTCGAGTTATTAATGGTCAAAACTCATTGACCGACGTTGACCAAAAGAATTCTGGGTAGCCCAGAATTCTAAAATCAGCGTCTGACAACATTTCTAAGCTTCGTGATCTGTCCGTGTTTATGCGTTTTGATTTTGTTGTTGTAATCAGTTTATACCCTGTTATATGGTCTTGAACTATATGTCTTTAGCTCATGTAAACAATCAACAAATAGAATGTAGAAAGTGGTCAAAGCAGCCTACTTGACCATGATAACCGTTTTTGGAATTTCCAGAATACCGGATGAACAACCCTCTGACAGGGTTTGACCGAGGCATATCATGTGGATCTGTTGTTGTTAAACTGATGTGTTGCTTTGTGAATGTTCTATGACATACGGTCTATAATGGTGAACCATTAAACAACATAAAATATAACCGGAACACGTTAAAAATTGAGCTTCAAAGTAGTACCACAAAACTGTCTGGGTTTCTGGGTTACCCAGAAAACCCAGAACAGCTCTGCCATTGTTTTGCGAGGCTCACATCTTGTATCTGGGTTGTTGTTTGAGCCAATTGATGGTTGATAATTGGATTATTACATGTATACTACACGATCACAGTTTAAGTTAGCCCAGAAACATTTTTGATTGGATTGTATAGCTGGTCAAACGTGGAACCATGTGTTGTCGGCTGTCAGTGTTCTTGAGGCTCAAGAACACCAACAGCGACGCTTAGTGTCGCTATAGGCAATTAGCGACGGTTTTGATTTTTTTTAATTTCTGAATTTCGGGTAATTAATTAAAAATAGAAAATAAATTATAAAAATTATTAAAAATGGTTTTAATAATTATTTTAAATTATGAAAAATAATTTTTGACCAATTGGAATAGTTTTCTCTAATATTTATAATTATTTAAATATTAAAGGTATTTAATATATTTACTTAGTGTATTAAATAAATTAGAGAAAAATAATTTAATATTATGAAAAATCATGTTAAATAAGAATAAAGTATTTAAAAAATTTTGAGTTATAAAATGTGACTTTTAATATTTTTAGAGAATTTTCATTAATAATTTAATATTAATGATATTAGATTTATTTGATTATTAAATTAAATAAATAAGATAAAATGATTGTAATGATTTAAAAATCATTTTAAATAAGAATAGAGTATTATAAAATATTTTGAATTATAAAATATAATTTTCAATATTTTGGAGAATTCTCATTAATAAATTAATATTAATGATATAAGATTTACTTAATTATTATATTAAATAAATGAATTAAAATGGTTTTATTGATTTAAAATCAATTAAAAATGAGTAAAATGAATTAAAAATATTTTAAGTGATAATTAATTATTTTAATATTTTGATGATAATTTCATTAATATTTAAATATTAATGGTGATGATTTAAAAATGATTTTAATTATTTTAAAATTATTTAAGTAGAATATTAATGATTTAAAATATTTTAAGTTATTAATAATAACTTTAATATTTTGACAAGTATGTTATTAATATTTTTATATTGTTGAATATTAATAATGATAAGATTATTTGATAATTAAATCATTTAAAAATGATTTAAGTGTTTGAAAAATTATTATAAATTATAATAATTGTTTATAAATTATTAAAAGCTTAGGAAAATATTATAAAGCGATAATTGACTTGTCTAAAATAATATTGAAGCTTAAAGACCAAATTAAAATTGACAATCAATGTGTTAATTGTCGGATAGGGTGACCGTAAACGAGAGATGAGGCCAAGTCCAAACTGCATAGAACTAGTTAGAGTTGTTAAGTGTTTATATATGTTATAAACACTAATGTGGCTATGTGGTAATGTGCCTAGGAGAAGTTTGACTGTAGAATACAGTGTTACGTGTTATGAATAATTGTGCTAATTGTAAGACCAATATTATTGGTTATAGGTCTTACGAACGCAGATAAGTTTATTGTGTAGCAGTAGTAAACGCGGAAGGCAAGTTCCCTAACTCAACCTTGAGTTATATTCATTCAATTATTATAGTGGTTAATTATTGCTCATGATACCATGTGTGATAACTCGGGATTTCGAATAATCCAAAATTTACGAATAAATTTTTTTTTTTTAATATTAACATTAACTGTTAATATTGTACTGTGTATCTGTGATACGAGTCTCGAGAATTATTCAATTTGTGTATTGACAGAAAAAATTGAGTAGAGTTGTGTTTAACAACTTTAGAAACCCTAACCCTAATTTTTGTATAGGGATGTTGACCTATGTTGACTTAAAAGACATAAAATCTCAGCAAATCAGCCCTACTTGACAGAAAACCTCAGCCTATTCAATGAATCAAGCAATATAAATGGATTTGGAGAGAGAAAGTTTACAAAAATTGCTTAATTGCTATCCAACTCTCACCCACTCTTTCTCTATCCCAAAGCTCCGAATTTCTTGAGAAAATCAGTCACTAGATACATCCTAGAGACACCAAAATCAGATTGGAAAGATCAAGATCAAAGTTTGGTCAAGAAGGTATAATAGCCCTAACCCTATTTTGATCCATGTTGCTAAGAAAAAAATTGTGTTTTTGTGTTTAATCAAGTGTTAAAATATGTTTTTAGTTGATCTATGTTGATCCATGATGGATCCATAGCATCAAAGTGGGTAAAAATTATGTTTTTCAAAAACGGTTCTTGAGCAAAATTTTGTGTTCTGACAAGGAATGTCAGTCGCTCTAGATCATGGTGTGTTTATAATTTTTGATGTTTTGTTGTGTGAATCTATATCTTGATATGTTGGCTTTAATCTGGAAGTGGTAGTGTAGCCATTAGATGTCTAGATTTCATTTTATTTAAGGTCAAACATCGTTGATCGACGTTGACTGAGCCGAATCTGGGCAACCCAGAATTGCATGAACAGCATCTGACAACGTTTTTGCAAGGACGGATCTGACATATTTGATTGTTTTTTGATGTTGTTTGTGTAACCACTTTGAAGCCTGTTAGTTGTAATATAGATCCATGCTTTTAAATGTCTTAAACAACAAGCATATTTGTCGTAAAGGATGGTCAAACTTGACTAACCGGTAACATTTTCAATTTTTCTGGGAATTTCCAGATCTTAAGAACATCACCGTCTGACATACTTTGACCGTGTGTTTCATGTTGATTCTGTTGATGATAATCTGCGTTCCTGTTTTAGTAATGTACCTTGACACTAGAACTACATGTTTAAGCCATCAAACCACATGAACCAAGACCAGGACATAGATTAAATTGAGCTTGAATATGGCAACTCGAAACTGTTTAAGCCCAAAAAACCCAGATTTGTCCTGACAACAACTTTGGAGGGTTTGATCTCCTTGTTGTGATGTTGTTTAACCAAAGTGTTGGTTGAATATTGTAGTGGGACATTAATACTACAATATAAAAGTTTTAGATAACCCAGAAACCATTTTGTCTAAGATTTAAGGTAGAATCAAACCATGCCACTTGAGCCTTTGTCGGCGGTGTTCTTGAGCTCAAGAACACCTAAGGACGACGGATAAGTGTCATTTGTAGGCTTTAGCGACGCAAGTTATTTTTATTTTATTTTCGATTTTTAGGAAAATAATTAAAATAGAAAATAAATTATAAAATTACCAAAAATGGTTTTAAAAATTATTTTAAATTATGAAAATAATTTACGATTATGTGAGATATTTTCATTAATATTTATAATTATTTAAATATTAATGATATTTAATTTATTTAATTAGTATATTAAATAAATTAGAGAAAAATGATTTAATATTATGAAAAATCATTTTAAATAAGAATAATGTATTTAAAAATATTTTGAGTTATAAAATGTAACTTTTAATATTTTTGGAGAATTTTATTAATAATTTAATATTAATGATATTAGATTTATTTGATTATTAAATTAAATAAATAAGATAAAAATGATTTTAATGATTTAAAAATCATTTTAATTAAGAATAAAGTGTTAAAAATATTTTAAATTATAAAATATAATTTTCAATATTTTTGGAGAAATCTCATTAATAAATTAATATTAATGATATTGGATTTATTTAATTGTTATATTAAATAAATTAATTAAAAATGGTTTTATTAAATTAAAAATCATTTAGAAATGAGAAAAATGATATAAAAATATTTTAAGTTATATTTAATAACTTTTAATATTTAGATGATAATTTCATTAATATTTTAATATTAATGGTGATGATTTAAAATAATTTTAATTACTTTAAAAATCATTTAAGTAGAATATTAATGATTTAAAATATTTTAAGTTATTAATAATAACTTTAATATTTTGACAAGTATGTTATTAATATTTTTTTATATTATTAAATATTAATAATGATAAGATTATTTGATAATTAAATCATTTAAAAATAATTTAAGTGTTTGAAAAATTATTATAAATTATAATAATTGTTTATAAATTATTAAAAGCTTCCGAAAAAAATGATATTTGACTTATCTAAAATAATATTTAAGCTTAGAGACCAAGTTTAATTGACAATCAATGTGCTAATTGTCGGATAGGGTGACCAGAACACCGAGAATGGACCGAAGTCCAGCCAGACCGAAATAGTTAGACTTGATAAGTGTTTATATATGTTATAAACACTAATGTGGCTATGTGGTAATGTGCCTAGGAGAAGTTTATTTGTAAAATCTGGTGTTATGTGTTATAAATGATTGTCTTTACTTGTGAGACCGAGCATTGTTGAATATAGGTCTTACTGAACGCAGATTAATTATATATTGTATGGTTGTAATCAACGCGAAGGCAAGTTTCCTAACTCAACCTTGAGTTATATTCATTCAATTATTATAATGGTTAATTATTGCTAATTATACCATGTCCAAGGAATTTATTGTTGATTATTCGCAGTTAGTGCATGATTAATAATTCAAATTGAATTACTAATTCGGAGAAAATACATTTGTAGAATAACTGTTGTTGGATATTCATATTCGTAGAAGATAGAATTGACAGTACAGATAATTCATGTTTATTGTCAAATTATGTTGAGAAATGTCTTAGCTAATTATTTTGGCTAGACGAACATTTGTTAGAACTTGATAAATTCAAGAAAAGAATTCAATTGTTATTGGTAGATCGATGCCAATTATTTCGGCTAGATCGATAAGTAAATAGAATTTGAAATCACAGTATTTCGTTGTTAAATCAAAATCTTGATTTTGTGAAGAAAAACCTTTTATATAAAGAGAACATTTTGGGTCGTATATTTGACCATTGTGCGCTATTAAGTATTATGCATAATATAGGGTACAAGGAGTTGGCCGGCTCTAAGTACTTGCAGAGGGGTATGATTTAATCTTTATGGTTATCTGATACTCCTGCATATGTATCAAAGTAAATCTTTGATAAATACCCGAGAAAATAAGTTCAGAGATCTGGTGAGATCGCTCAGCATAAATCTGGAGAACATTCTACTTTGTAATTGCGTAGAATTGATTCTTGATTATTCATTAGAATATCGTAGAACTTTGAAAGCATTGTACTCTTTCATTATCGTATTATTGTTGCGGAGAATGTGAGAAGACTTGATATTGATTTCTATACCTTTATTGTATGTCTTAACTTGCGGGGCAAACTTGTTGCTCACCCTTGCTATAAATAAAACTTTCCAGCTAGGGACGAAGTTGCAGAAGATGCTGCGAAGAAGAACAAGGGAAAAGGCATAGTTATAAATTAGTTGTGATGAACAATATTATTATGCTGTATTGTATTGTAAACCCTTTTTGTATATCTAAGGGGTATTTCTGTAATGTTAAGGTTAGTGGACCTGGGAATTATGTATTAACAACTTATGTTAATAAGTTATGTATTCCTATTTATATTAAATGGGTAGTTAGATGTTATTATATTGTGGATCGTGAACACCAAACTCGGGGGTCAGGTAACCCGGATTTGGGGATGTCACACCATGTCCAGGGATTTATTGTTGATTAAATCGCAGTTAGTGCATGTTTAATAATTCAAATTGAATTACTGATTCCAAAAATATATATTCGTAGAATTATTGTTGTTGGATATTCATATTCGTAGAAAATAGAATTGATGAGATGAGATAATTCATTTATTGTCAAATTATGTTGAGAAATGTTTTAGCTAATTATTCTGGCTAGACGAACATTTGTTAGAACTTGATAAATTCGAAAAGAGAATTTAATTGTTATTGCTATATCGATGCCAATTATTTCGGCTAGATCGATAAGTAAATAGAAATTGAAATCATTAAATTTCGTTGTTAAATCAAATCTTGATTCTGAAACTGAGAAGAACAACCTTTTATATAAAGGGAACATTTTAGGTCGTATATTCGGCCATTGCGCACTGTTAAGTATTATGCATAATATCGGGTATAATAAAGCTTATCACTTATTATACTTGCATAGAGGTATGATTTAATCTTTATGGTTATCTGATACTCCTGCGTATTTATCAAAGTAAATCTTTGATAGATACCCGAGAAAATAAGTTATAAGATCTGGTGAGATCACTCAGCATAAATCTGAAAAATATTCCACTTTGTTATTGCGTAGAATTGATTCTTGTTTATTCAATAGAATATCGTAGAAACTTTGAAAGCGTTGTACTCTTTTATTATTAAATTATTGTGTTGCCTAGAATACGAGAAGACTTGTTATTGATTAATGAATTTTTCAGCTATTTCAAAGTTCCCCGAACTTTGGTTTCATTCTATTAAAATAGATAGTCTGTTCTTATTGATTCGTATACATTTATTATATTTTTTAAATTGTGGGGCAAACTAGTTGATCACCCTTGCTAAATAAAACTTTTCAGCTAGGGACGAAGTTGCAGAAGGTGCAGTGAAGAAAAAAGGCAAAATGTTGGAGTAGTTATAATAAACTTATTATTATGTTATGTTTGTAAACCCTTTTTTTATATCTAAGGGGTATGTTTGTAATGTTAAGGTTAGCAGACCTGGGACTAATGTATTAACAACATATGTTAATGTGATATGTATTACTATTTCTATATGAATGGGTAGATAGTTAGTATTATATTGTGGATCGTGAACACCAAACTCGGGGGTCAGGTAACCCGGATTTGGGGGTGTCACAGGTTGGTATCAAAGCTGTAGTGACCAAGGTGTCACAAGTTGGTAGCTGAGCTGTAGGCTATAAACCTTAAGTGGGGTGGGGAAAACCCTAGGATTATAACCATAAGCGAAATTTAGAATACTCATGTAGAGTACTAAGCGAGGGATTCGATAGTGAGATATATGGACACATAGTGTGAGAAGTTCGTACTGGAGAATTATTAATCAAGTCATTTAGACTGATTGTAGGTTGTCTAGAGAAGATGAAATGAGTGCGGAGATGCTAGCAGCTGTTGCACCAGTGCCAGTAGCCGAGGTATCAGCGCAAAGCGAATCAGTTAAAATAGTGGGAGAAGATGAACCTATGGTCAATCTACGGAGCGAACATTACGCGAAATGACTGAAGAACGGAACGAGCTGAAGGCGAAGGTAGAGATGATGAAGACTGAAGGTGATGGATCGTCTAAAGGAACCAGCATGAAGGGCAAGAATAAGAGAAAGAGGGACAAAGACATTGATGATTCTGAAAATTCAAATCAGAAGAAGAAGCAAGTCTGCAGCAAGGGTGGAAAGACTCACATGGGAGAATATATGATGAAGAAGAACGTGTGCTTCAATTTTAAGCAGGAAGGACATATTTCCCTATATTGTCCTAAGTCGAATGCAACAAGTGTCCCAGTAAGAAGAAGACTGGTGAAGGGAGTGGACGGTAGATAGCTTAAAGTTTAAGCGATAGTACCTTTTGATAGTGTGTGATATTAACGGTTGTAATATTAAGAACGATGTGTGAACATATGTATAAATATATATGTTTGTATGAGTGAAATCTTTATTTTCTATATGAATATAAGATTAAGATTAATTTTTGAGTTCTTAAAACTCATACTTATGGTAAGTTCATGACTCATAATTATGTGAAATGTTTTGAACCTCTCAGCGAATGGACGCCAAAAGTCTGACTAGGATAAGTTCATACACTCATATAATTGTGGCAAGTTCTTGAACCCCTAGGTGTGTTAAGTTTTGATGAACTGGGAATAGTTATTTGTGGATGGAGAGTTAAAACTTTTTGTATAAAGTTGGAGAATTACAACTTTTGTTTAAAGTTGTGTTGTTAATCCTGATATTATTTAAAAAGGGATAGTGCTATGTGTTAAGTACTAAATGTATTGTGTGCTATTTGAATAAATATGCGATTATATGAGAATTTTTTTTTATTGTGTTATTAATAAGAATTTGTGTAAAGAAGGAGAATTAATGTAAGATTTTTATCAGATAATGCCGCCAAGGAAGGGAATTCTAAAGAGAAATATGGAAGAACAATTTATGAACTGAAGCAGAAAGATATGACGGTGACAGAATATTTTGTCAAATTCAACGAGTTAGCAAAATTTGCTCCACATCGAGTGGACACTGAGGAGCTTAAAGCACGATATTTTAGGAATGGATTGAAATCGTTGGTACTCGAGAAGTTGAATGTGCTGCAAATTAGTTCATTTTCAACGTTATTAGAAAAAGCCATTATCGCTGAAGGAGAAATTGAAGCTGTATTGAAGAATGGTCAAGAACAAAGAAAGGAGGCTGAAGGAAATATTATGATAGGTGGTAGTGGAGGTAGTAATCTTAATAAATGTAAGAGGGATGGTGATATTAATTCAGGAAATAATCCAGTAGAGATTAGGAAGAAAGGTGCGCCGTGCGTAGTTTGCGGGAAGCATCATCAAGGAGTTTGTTTGAAGAACAAAGGAGTCTGTTACAACTGTGGTCAAGAGGGACACATGTCACCCCAGTGTCCCATTCCAAAGAAGACACAAGGTTGTTTTGCGTGTGGATCGACCGATCATCTGGTCCGGAATTGTCCGAAGAGAAATGTAGAGAGGAGAAGTGCCAACATGGGACCCGATAGTGAAACCTTTGCGATTCGAGGACCTGCACAACCAAGAAGACCAACAACATTCAATTTTAGTACGACAGTTCCAAATGCAGCAGCTGCCTATGAAGAGGCGACAAGTAACGAGTTCGGTTAGAAATTTTACTACGCGAGTAATCTTGATTAGATATTTTTGTGATTTCTTTTCTTTTATACGATCCAAGTCACAGGTTAGAATTTGAGACACAAATTAATATTGTGTTGTTAAGAATAAATTGATGATACAACTTTAAAAGATTGTAAAGAATAAGAAAGCGACGATTCCGAGGACGGAATCCTTTTAAGGAGGGGTGAATGTGATAACCCGAGATTTTGAATAATCAAAATTTTATGAATAATTTTTTTATTATTAATATTAATATTAATTATTAATTTTGTGACAAGTATCGGTTGTACGAGTCCAGAGAAGGTCCATTTGTGTATTGACTAATAAATTTAGAATAGAGATGTGCTTAATAAATAATAAAAATCCTAACCCTAAGTCCGGATAGGGATTTGATAGAAAATATAATTAAAATAATTATATTAATGAGTACGTGTTTGTACAGTATAGATTTATTGATCAATGATTCATCGGATAAGGTTTAATATTAATAAACCATAATAAGGGATTAGAAATCCTAATCTCAAATTTTGAAACCCTAACGCGCAGATAGAAACCCTAATTGTACGCTGGGAAACCCTAATTTTATATTCGGGAATCCTAAAACCTAATTAGGAAACCCTAATCCTAATTAGTAAGTATAATGTGATTAGTAAATGTTAATATAATTAGTAAACCCTAATTATACTTTAGAAATATTAATTTCTATTTAAAACCCTAATTTTTATTTTAGAAATTTTTATTTTATTTTATTTTAAACCCTAATTAGAAAATTCTAGAATTTGGGGTTTGTAAAACCTAAGGGTTAGAATCTTAGGGTTAAACCCTAAGGGTTTGGACATTTGACCATCTTGCCATTAAATTTAAATTACAAATGACAAAAGTACCGTTTTTGGATTTTTAATTAGATAACTTTTAATTTTTGCTAAAACTTTAGTTGGTAACCTAATGCTTTGACATGGTGACTCAAATATCTCAGCAAATCAGTCTAGCATTGCCAGCAACATTAGATCTAAGGCTATATATCATAATATAAAAGAATTAGAGAGAGAGAAAGTTCATTTGCTAGCCATTTTCTCTCAAAGCTCTCACAAACTCCTTTTCTCTCTAAGCCTCCAAATTTGTTAAGTATTTCAGTCACTAGATCATCTCCTAGAACACCAAGAATAGATTTGGGGAGTAAGGATCAAAGATTTAGCAAGAGAGGTATAATCCTAAACTCAACCTAGATCTTGTATGCTAAGGTAAAGTTTGTGTTTATGTGTTTATAAAAGTGTTAAAAGATGTTTTAAGATGATCTATGATGATCCATCATGGATCCATAGCATCTAAGTTGGTAAAAATCGAATTTTTTCAAAACTGTTCTTGAGCCTAAAAGTTTTCTGACAACCATATGTCAATGGCTCCAGATCTTTACCTGTTTACTGTTTTTGTTGTTTTAAGCTTTGAGTGTGTAGTCTGTCATGCTTACTTTGATCTATAACTGGAATCGTAGCTATTGGATGTCCAGATGTCGAGTTATTAATGGTCAAAACACATTGACCGACGTTGACCAGAAGAATTCTAGGTAGCCGTAATTCTAAAATCCATGATTCGACAACATTTCTAAGCTTCGTGATCTGTCCGTGTTTATGTGTTTTGATTTTGTTGTTGTAATCAGTTTATACCCTGTTATATGGTCTTGAACTATATATCTTTAGCTCATGTAAACAATCAACAAATAGAATGTAGAAAGTGGTCAAAGCAGCCTACTTGACCATGATAACCGTTTTTGGAATTTCGAATCTGGGATGAAACGACCCTCGGCGAGGGTTTGACCGAGGCATATCGTGTGGATCTATTGTTGTTAAACTGATTTGTTGCTTTGTGAATGTTCTATGACATACGGTTTATAATGATGAACCATTAAACAATATAAAACATAATCGGAACACGTTAAAAATTAAGCTTCAAAGTAGTACCACGAAACTGTCTGGGTTTCTGGGTTACCCAGAAAACCCAGAACAGCTCTGCCATTGTTTTGTGAGGCTCACATCTTGCATCTGGGTTGTTGTTTGAGCCAATTGATGGTTGATAATTGGATTATTACATGTATACTACACGATCACAGTTTAAGTTAGCCCAGAAACATTTTTGATTGGATTGTATAAATTTGATCAAGCGTGGAACCATGTCTTCTTGTCATTTGTCGTTGTTCTTGATGCTCAAGAACACCAACAGCGACGCTTAGTGTCGTTATAGGCAATTAGCGACGGTTTTGATTTTTTTTAATTTCTGAATTTCCGGTAATTAATTAAAAATAGAAAATAAATTATAAAAATTATTAAAAATAGTTTCAAAAATTATTTTAAATTATGAAAAATAATTTTTGACCAATTGGAATATTTTTCTTCAATATTTATAATTATTTAAATATTAAAGGTATTTAATTTATTTACTTAGTGTATTAAATAAATTAGAGGAAAATAATTTAATATTATAAAAATCATGTTAAATAAGAATAAAGTATTTAAAAAAATTTGAGTTATAAAATGTGACTTTTAATATTTTTAGATAATTTTCATTAATAATTTAATATTAATGATATTTGATTTATTTGATTATTAAATTAAATAAATAAGATAAAATGATTGTAATGATTTAAAATCATTTTAAATAAGAATAAAGTATTATAAAATATTTTGAATTATAAAATATAATTTTCAATATTTTGGAGAATTCTCATTAATAAATTAATATTAATGATATAAGATTTATTTAATTATTATATTAAATAAATGAATTAAAATGGTTTTATTGATTTAAAAATCAATTAAAAATGAGTAAAATGAATTAAAAATATTTTAAGTGATAATTAATTACTTTTAATATTTTGATGATAAATTCATTAATATTTAAATATTAATGGTGATTATTTAAAAATGATTTTAATTGTTTTAAAAATCATTTAAGTAGAATATTAATTATTTAAAAATATTTTAAGTTATTAATAATAACTTTAATATTTTGACAAGTATGTTATTAATATTTTTATATTGTTAAATATTTATAATGATAAGATTATTTGATAATTAAATCATTTAAAAATGATTTAAGTGTTTGAAAAATTATTATAAATTATAATAATTATTTATAAATTTTTAAAAGCTTCCGAAAAATATTATAAACGATAATTGACTTGTCTAAAATAATATTGAAGCTTAGAGACCAAATTAAAATTGACAATCAACATGTTAATTGTCGGATAGGGTGACCAGAACACCGAGATGAGACCGAAGTCCAACCAGACCGAACTAGTTAGACTTGTTAAGTGTTTATATAGGTTATAAACACTAATGTGGCTATGTGGTAATGTGCCTAGGAGAAGTTTGACTGTAGAATACAGTGTTACGTGTTATGAATAATTGTGCTAATTATAAGATCGATATTATTTGTTATAGGTCTTACGAACGCAGATAAGTTTATTGTGTAGCAGTAGTCAACGCGGAAGGCAAGTTCCCTAACTTAACCTTGAGTTATATTCATTCAATTATTATAGTGGTTAATTATTGCTAATTATACCATGTCCAGGGATTTATTGTTGATTAAATTGCAGTTAGTGCATGTTTAATAATTCAAATTGAATTACTGATTCGGAAAATATATATTCGTAGAATTATTGTTGTTGGATATTCATATTCGTAGAAAATAGAATTAACAGTACAGATAATTCATGTTTATTATCAAATTATGTTGAGAAATGTCTTAGCTAATTATTCTGGCTAGAGGAACATTTGTTAGAACTTGATAAATTCGAAAAGAGAATTTAATTGTTATTGCTAGATCGATGCCAATTATTTCGGCTAGATAGATAAATAGATAGAAATTGAAATCGTTAAATTTCGTTGTTAAATCAAATCTTGATTCTGAGACTGAGAAGAACATCCTTTTATATAAAGGGAACATTTTAGTTCGTATATTCGGCCATTGCGCACTGTTAAGTATTATGCATAATATCGGGTATAATAAAGTTGATCACTTGTTATACTTACAGAGGGGTATGATTTAATCTTTATGGTTATCTGATACTCCTGCGTATGTATCAAAGTAAATCTTTGATAGATACCTGAGAAAATAAGTTATAAGATCTGGTGAGATCACTCAGCATAAATCTGAAAAATATTCCACTTTGTTATTGCGTAGAATTGATTCTTGTTTATTCAATAGAATATCGTAGAAACGTTGAAAGCGTTGTACTCTTTCATTATCAAATTATTGTGTTGCCTAGAATACGAGAAGACTTGTTATTGATTAACGATTTGTTCAACTATTTCAAAGTTCCCCGAACTTTGGTTTCATTCTATCAAAATAGATAGATACATTCTTATTGATTCGTATACATTTATTATATGTTTTAACTTGCGGGGCAAACTAGTTGCTCACCCTTGCTAAATAAAACTTTTCAGCTAGGGACGAAGTTGCAGAAGGTGCAGTGAAGAACAAAGGCAAAATGTTAGAGTAGTTATAATAAACTTATTATTATGTTATGTTTGTAAACCCTTTTTTTATATCTAAGGGGTATGTTTGTAATGTTAAAGTTAGCGGACCTGGGACTAATGTATTAACAACATATGTTAATGTGATATGTATAACTATTTCTATATGAATGGGTAGATAGTTAGTATTATATTGTGGATCGTGAACACCAAACTCGGGGGTCAGGTAACCCGAATTTGGGGGTGTCACACTAATTCTCCAATTCATGATCAATAAGGGAAATATTTTAAATGATTAGATTAGTATGTTTAGTTAGAGTTTTTCTATATAAAGTGTATTCAGTCATTCTTGTTCAAAAACTAATGAGAAGAAAAAGAAACAATTACACCAAACTTTGTTCTCTCTCTAGAATATGCATTTCATTTTTTTCTACAAGATAAGATATCAACATCTAATTCTCCTAATTCTCTTATTCATGATCAATAAGGGCAATATTGTAAATGATTAGAATAGTATGTTTAGTTAGAGTTTTTCTATATAAAGTGTATTCAGTCATTCTTGTTCAAAAACTAATGAGAAGAAAAAGAAACAATTACACCAAACTTTGTTCTCTCTCTAGAATATTCATTTTATTTTTTTCTACATGGTATCAAAGCCATATATCAACACAGATTTTTGATTTCTCTTCTCTTCCGAAAACCAATAGCTTCTTCATCGTGAATAACTCTTTCTCATTATTGTCAACTTCAGCAGTGATGAATATTGAAACAAATTTCACAGAAAGTGAATATCAAATACATGTACTGGATCCAAGTCATCCATTCTATTTGCATCCATCAGATCATCCAGGTCAAGTTTTAGTATCTCAAATCCTAACTGGAGACAATTTTAATCAATGGTGCAAAGCAATGTCCTTGTCTCTATCTACAAAGAACAAACTCAGTTTTGTGACCGAAAAGTTCAATCAATAAGGTGAAATATCTCCTTATCTAATTCATTGGCAGAGATGTAATGATATGGTGATCTCGTGGCTGCTTATTACAATTTCTCCAGAAATAAGTTCAAGTATTGTTTACATACCTCTTGGTACTGATATTTGGAATGATTTAAACATTTCAATTCACACAGAGCAATGGTCCTCGATTATATGAGATCAAGAAGGATTTGACTTCCTTAACACAGAATTCAATGCGTTTGTCTACCTATTTTACAAAATTCAAAACTCTTTGGGATGAATTAGTTAACCTAACTGATGTTCCTAAATGCGCTTGTAAGTGTACATGTGGTGTTTTGAAGTTGCAAGAAGTTTGTGTTGAAAACATGAAGGTTACTTCATTTATAATGGGACTAAATTATATGTTTACAAATATAAGAGGTCAGCTACTTATGATGAATCCTCTTCCAAATCTGAATCAAGCTTTAGCTCTTATTCAACAAGAGGAGAAACAAATAAATTACCTTGCAACAACTGACTGTGATTCCGTAGTCTACGGTTCTTCTTAGCAAGTTTAATAACAACAATCAGTCTATTTCACGATTTTCAAAAAGTACAATTGGTAACAAGAAATTGGATCCTAAATCATTCAAGAGAGGAAATCTGGAATGCACCTATTGTCATGGAACCAATCATACCAGGGATAGATGTTATTTCTTGAAGGGCTTCCCTTCTAAATTCAAGGGCATGTAAAGCCCCCAAATTCAGGTACTTGAAACTCGAATTCAGTGCTTCACGATACCATTTCTATGAGCAGAATAATACTAACAATAATAACAATAGTATAAATATTAAACTTAATTTACATATCTATCAAAGTCTAGCTCCCAAGTACGTAACCTTTAATCATTCCTTACAATACATGATAATAAATATATAACATTGTCTTACTAATATTAAACTATCCCACAAGATAACATTGAAATCATTCAGTAACTTTTCCCTTTCCCTTGTTTCTAGCAGAGCCTTCAGATTGCTCGCACTTAGCTGAAAACATTTAAATTAAGCAAGGATGAGCATTTGAGTGCCCAGCAAGTAATAACAATTATATATATATAAGCTAAAAAAATTTAAATATTTTCTTTATACTACCCTTCTACAACAAATCAATAGTTGTGAAGTAATCTGAACCGATAATAATAACATAACAACCCTCTTTCAAAATTTTGAAACTACGTACTGACTATAAATAGGGTTAAGGGGACATACTATGAACATTATTTTCATTTTCAAAAAGGTTAAACAGAACTTCATCTGTAAACCGTCATAACTTACGGGCACAAGGGTGTACATCCCATGGACCCTGTATTGATCAACACTGCATGCAAGAGCGATAGGATCGTTTCACTCATTCGCTTTGATGCATAAAAGCTTTCCCGTGTAAGGGATGTTCATACTTGTCGGGGTTCTAAACCAAAGCAATTCGGTTGGATAATAATAAGGTTTTATCTTGTTCAACAATAATCTATAATTCAACATATATATATATGGGTAATTGACAAAGGTGTATCAACATGTGATTAAATGTAATGATTATCCAAGTGGGGACACTTGTATAACAATTTATAGAAACTAACGAACAGAATATATATCTGAATTACCATATACTAACATGTTGATAATCAATGAGCGTATATAATATAGGGTTAATCATCCGCATAAAGTAATAATATAATTCAAACATTCTTACTCATGTCCATTGCATAAAGAAAATGCAAAGGTAGGATACTTCACGATGCTATTTGTTACAATCTTTAACTTAGTTTTATCTCTTATATCACGACCTATCATTAATAAGATCATTCGTTCGGTTAGAACAACATACTATAACATATAGTACTGCATTTCGCAGTCAGCACATAACCTAATCACATTATCACACATGTTCAACAGTAATTGCATCACAAACAAATATTAATACAGTTAAAATATCTAAGTCTAGACCAATTTCTTAAATATGTCCGTGTACCGACAGCTTTATCGGGTAATTATCGAGTCTAAGACTCTATTCTGTAACTCAATATCCGTAAATACTAGTTATATTTCTTTTAAATAACTTATAATAATTTTTAAACATTTATCATAATTTATCATGAATTTTCAAACACTAGGAATCATTATTACATGATTTAAATATCAAAAACAATTCTATTATCATTAATATTTAATTAATATTAAACTATTAATGAAACCATTGCCAAAATATTAAAGTTAGTTATAATAACTTAGAATATTTTTAAAGTATTAATATTACCCTTAAATGATTTTTAAAACATTTAAAATCATTCATAATCAATTACCATTAATATTAAAATATTAATGTATTATTTATCCGATCATTAATTATAACTTAAAATATTTTTAATTCATTTATATCCTTTTAAAATGATTTTTTAAATCAATAAAACCATTTTCAAACTATTTATTTAATATAATTATTAAATAAATTAAATATCATTAATGTTAAATAAATATGTTTAATATTAAATTATTAATGAAATTATCCTTTAAATATTAAAAGTTATATTTTATAACTTAAAATATTTTTAAATACTTTATTATTATTTAAAATGATTTTTAATATAATAAAATCATTTTTAATCTATTTATTTAATTCATTTATTAAATAACTAAAATATCATTAATAATAATTAATTAATGAAATTCATCACAAAATATTAAAAGTCATTAAAAATAACTTAAAATATTTTCTCATTCTATAATATAATTTTTAAATGATTTTTAAAGTATTAAAACTATTTTTAAATAATTTATTTAATATATAATTAAATAAATTAAATACCTTTGATATTCCAAAAATATTAAATATTTGTGAAATATATCTAAAATAATTAAAATATAATTTTCGGATTTTAAAATAATTGTTAGTAATTTAATATGTATTTTTAATAATTAAAACTAATTTTTGTAATTATTTAATGAAAATATAATTTTATAAATAAATCTATGTCGCTAAAGACCACCTATGTTTATGGCAGGTAACTGGCTGATGTAGGTGTTCTTCGTGTTCTTCATACAAACCCAGATCTTCAAGCCAGTTACCGAGTGGGTGGGTTTGACCAGATGCCAATCAGTGTGTGTTGTGTTTCTGGACTCGTTTTTGGTCAGATCGTGTAGTACTAATACAAGACTACAAGATCCAACAACAAACAAAATCATATCATGCATAACAAAGGAGATCTATGGGCCTAAAATAGTCGTTGGAGGTCATTTCTTCATTTTCAGGTTGCCCGAAATGAAGAACAAATTAAGACTCACTTTGGACTTCCACTACATGCTGATAGTGTAATATTTTCGGGATCTAACACTTCCATGTTGTAGACAACATGTAAGGCTACAACTATATTACATAACATCGATCTAACAACAATACAATGAGCAGAAAAGATCCGGTCAAACCATGTCAGGCAACACATTCATACGTTTTCTGGGTTACCCAGAAAACACAGAATGTGTTCATCTTGGCTTGTTTGACCGGCTGCTATGTCCAATCCGTATATTATTTAAGTGTTATTATGGTATGAACGTATACTACAGATATCCAGCTACCATTTAGATACAACAACAACAATACTACAAACAGAAGCAAGATCTAGTCAATTTAAAAGCGTTGTCGAGGCGGTTTAAGGTTCGCCGAATCATGATCATCATGGTAGGTCGGCGGCTTTTGACCGTGATTATCTTGCAACCTGTTTAAGATATGAACTTGATTCTTGTTTCAGATCAAAGACCACATACCAGACTACACATAATAACTTAAAAACAACAACAATCATAAACGACCAAAGATCTGTGGCCATTGACATTTGTTGTCAGACCATAGTTTGATTTTTTCCCATATTTTGCAAAGCTCAAATCCGAGCCTCTAGATGTTATGGATCCAACATCTAGCAACCCAGATCATCATTATACACTACTAACAACATATTAAAACACAGAATCATAACATCTAACAACAGATTTATGGTCAGATTTCGAGTTAGGGTTTTATGCCTTCTTTGATCAATTCTTGTTTCTAGCTTTCTGATTTAATTGTGGTGTTAGTGGGGCTTGAATTTGGGACTGATATACTAAGAAATTTCGTTGGTTTAAGAGAGAGGGAGAGTCTATGTGGAGAGTTGATACAAAATGAGCTAGAAAATGACTTAGTTTCTCTCTCTAATCTATTTATAGAAGTCTAGCAAATGAATGTGGGATTTAGCTATTATCCCCCATATTTGTGTTGTCCATTAGACAAAACCCCTTATCTTATCTTTAAGTATGCTTAATGAGATTCCCAACCAATGAGGAGTGGACAACAATGTCCTTGGCGTAAGAGATTAGGAAAAGTAAGGTGATTAGCTATTTAAGGAAACTTGATTAGCCTAATTTGTTGTCTTAAAAGGCTTATTGTGGCCAGCCATATATATCCCACTAATTCCTTTATTTAGCTTTTATTTTAATGCATAAATTAGATAAATCAAATGTCTAAAATACCCTTAATTATGTGGGCTAAGTTTGGGCTTGAATTTGATTACTTTTGGGCTTCTCCCATAATTGTTTTGGGCTATGTAATAATCATAGTCAAACAATTTTAATATATGTTACCCAAATTGTTTATTTAGGGTTTAAAATAAAATACAATTAGTTTGCAAAACTTAGAACATTAGGGTATTATATAATAATTATAATTATCCTTGCTAATTTAGCAATTAGGGTTTATAATTTTGGTAATTAGGGTTATTAAATCACAATTAGGGTTTATACTTAATAATTAGGATTTCAAGAACTTAATATATAAATGCTAATTAGGGTTAACCTAGTTTATCATAAAATCATACAACACGCTTATATAATAGACTTAAACTCACAATTGAGTTTCAAATTAGGGTTTCCACGAAGAAACTAGGGTTTGACATAAAACACCATAACCGACTCAATCATTGTCAATCCATATACATACAAAGATATAATTATATCCTTTGAAAAATCAAAGTATAAATGATATTATATTATTGTTCTCATTCCTTGATCAAAATCCAAAATTAGGGTTTGGATTCCATATTTGATTTATCCGTCATACCTAACATTATTTAATTAAGTTAAAATAATTAACTTAATAATCAGTATAAAGATTCATATAATAAAATAATTATTATAATAATTCTAAAAATCATTTCATATATTATATAAATAGTATATGATTATATTTTCATGGAAAATAATTAATAAAATATTTCTACTATAAAATTAATTATGATAAGAATATAATTTATAATGATCAATAATTCTAAAATAAAATTATTTGTAATTATTCATATTTTTATTTATCACATAAATACATATACGCATTATCTTGGCACATATTCCCAATATTTATTTTAATAAAAAAAATTATACGCAAAATTTCTAATTTATTTGTATAGAAAATATCAGGTTGTTACAGGGCACATATGACAAAGAAAACAAAGTTGTTGCTCATGTTACTGCTTCTCCATCACTCAATGCTTATACACATGTTTCAACTGCTCCTTCTCAGTTACCTGGTTCTATTGCCTCTCTCAACACAACTACCACTTTTACACCTGCACAATATCAAGAATTGATGACTCTGCTCAATCAAAATCACTTACATTCTACTACTGATGTGACGCCCCCAAAATAGCACTACTACAAAGTACTAAATAAACAACACTTAAACCACAACGTTTTTATAAAAAACGTTGTGGTATTTTTTTTCACAACGTTTTTAAACAAAATGTTGTAGATATATATGCAAAAACGTTATCTATTTAAAAGGGCATTTTTTTGATTTTAACTAGATAACTTTTTTTTAAAAAAATATTGTCTATCCAAAAAACACGGAGCTAGCAAAAAACCGCGTTGAAGTCAAAACTTAAAATTAAAAGACATATATAACTCTGGCTGTTAACCTCTCTCGATTCCTTCGTCGAAGCTCGAAACAAATGCCTAAACATAACTCGCACGATCTTCAAGCCCTAGGGTTTAGCGATCGAGACTATCCTACGCATTATCGAGCGATGAATCAACAAAGAGTTCGGGAGACTAGCGATCGGACAAGCCTCGACATCGCTGGCTGCAGAGAAGAGGAGATGCGATGAAGTAAAGGCAAGCCAAAGAACGAGTCGACTAAGTTTATTTAGACCGTATTTATGCTTAAGAAGAAGAAGATGATGAAGGATTCGCAGGAATTTCGATGAATTTGATTTGACTCCATTATATAGAGCAATTTGTGGAGGTATGGGTTTTTTTCCCATTTTTTGTGGACTATAGTTAAGAAATTAGATTCCTTTCCGGGTTTTTTCTTAGATCGCTTTTTTTTGTAGATCATTTTGTTTCGTTGATTTTCTCCTGTGAAAATTATTTTCTTAAAATTTTCCTTTTTATTTCTCTTTAATTTTTATGGGTTTCTAAAAATGGCTATTTACAGCTGATTTCTATTTTGTTTTCTAATTTGATTCTGCAATTGAGAAGAATAAGAAGCTAATTGTTGTTGAGGCTGGCGAGGACTGAGAATCCCGAGCAGTGGATTAATGGGTAGTCTTCCAATTTTGGATTTATGAAATATATTGCATTTGTTTTGAGGATTAGGTATAGTATCAATTGATTAATTGATGCTTATGGAACTGTATTTTTGTTGTTGTAGTGAGACATTGATTATATCATTCAAAAATTTGGAAATTATGAAATCTTAACTATTAATGAATAAACGGCAGAAAGTTTGGGATTTATGATTATATAATTTAGATTTTCCTACTTGAACTATACGATGAGGATGTATATCATGGTATTGATGGATTGATTAAGATTTTTACTATTTGATTTTGTTATTGTTGGGTGTTGTTCAGATTTTATCTGATGTCCCTTCAGGGACATTTTGCTGTTCTAAGATGACATTTTCTATATTTAATAATGCTTTTGCCATGTACTTTAGATTATGTGGTGTGATTGAAGTTTAACATAGTAATGAGAAAGATTTTGGGTTTTGTGAATCTATCATTTGAATACATTTGATTGAGAAACAAATGACAGGAATCATAATTAGTTATCTTATTTATTGGTTTATTTGTGTTTTATCTGCTTAGACTTTTGCTATTTCTAAACCTTACTTTTTGAGTTTGTCTATGTTAATTCTTCTTAGACTTGCTCTGTGTAAAGCCAAGATTACTTGTTACTGGGACATATAAATGATTATTGAACATCCAATTTACCTTTTGCTTCCGTGATCCATGTATGTTTGGTTCTGGACCATTGAGAGGAGCAAGTCATTTTCCTTAGACCGATCATGGCAGAAGGGATTTCTGTCACAATAAGGGTTGTTGCATGACCAGTGATAGAGGCCAGAATCTCTTTAGGACTTCTATAGAAGATAACACTGGAGTTTGGACTGTGGTGGCAGGATTTTTAACTTCTATTAAATTTCCTTGTGTGTATACTGTATAAGCTGTGGAATATTATGTGCTTTTTACCATGGTATTTGTAGGTATCATCCTGCTTGTTCCAGGTTAACCTTTTGTAGTGTTTTTGTTTTCACTATTTTTCTTATCACCTGGTAGAATAGAGGTGAAGTAATTAGTCATATTTTTAGGGTGGACAAAGCCAATATGCATTGGAAGGCATGCTTTTGGTGATCAATATCGGGCAACTGATGCAGTTATCAAAGGACCTGGAAAACTTAAATTGGTTTTTGGTAAACTTATTTTCTTTGTTGTCAAACCCCTCATGGACATCTTTTTGAATTTTCATTGTCATTTTAGCTGCTTAATTTTTTAAAGGTTTCAAAATGACTAAATTTGTATGGTTGTCACTGCTTTAGTGCTTTATTACCTTCTCTGTCTGTCTATTTTTACAAAAGTATATAATAACATCTTTTGAGAAAGGGTGCTTAACTTTTACAAGATCGAAGGAAAAGACGAAAAAAATAGAGTTGGAAGTTTACAACTTCACCTTTGGTCTTTGGAGGTGTAGCTTTGTCAATGTACAACATGAGATGAGGTATGCTTTGCAAGTTGTTTAGTGGTATATTGAATTCAAATTGATGGTTCCTTCCGCAAAGAATCGACATGCATCTCTTTTATATTTATCATGGAAATGCAAATCCATTCATGCTTTTCTTTGATGCTTTAATGAACACACGACTTACCGTAAAAAAGTGGCCACTTTATCTTAGCACAAAAAATACTATTCTCAAGAAATATGATGGAAGGTATGTCTTTTTTGGTTGTTTAACTTCATTGAACAATCTTCCTTGTGTATTCGCTATGCACTTATAATCTTGCAATTGTTCACTGTAACTCATTAATTGTTGGCTAATTCTTGTTTCACTCCTTGCTCTTTCAGTCTTCTTGTACTTTTATTTGCATCTGTGTTGAGCTCTTAATTTAGTTGTCTGATTATCATTTCTTTTCATTAATGAAGATTTAAGGACATATTTCAAGAAGTTTATGAAGCAAGCTGGAAATTAAAGTTTGAAGCTGCTGGGATATAGTAAGTAGTGAAGTATGTAATATCAGCACACTTTTTTTTTAACTTCCACTTACATTTTATCTGGCATTCACTTCTATGGTGTATTTTGTGCTAGGCTCTTAGTGAGACCCACACAAACCTTCTTATGCTTTGTCCTACAGTTTTGATCCTCGATGCAATCTATTGGGGAACTGTTGACCATTAAAGTCAAATAGTCAATACTGGACATTTATCTTGGGACTGTTCTGTTCACTAATGTTAGGTTGTTCAATGTTGATTTATTATTTGTTTGACTCTTTTTTCTTGTATTTGATTTTTTGCTAGTAGCCCTGAAATTATGGTCATATGTCTTCTCTAATAATGCTATAATGTTATTATCCATGTTGGCTCATTGAATATCTAAATATCTCATTATCGATAATTTATATTTCATATTTTGAATGTCGTGCATCAATACCGACTAATATAGTGTCATGCAGCCAAGAGTGCAAGTGTGATGATGGTCTAGTAGGTTCTTCAAGAAATGCATTTGATGATGGACTGCTGGATTTACTTAAAGGGAAGCTTACTGTTCTTCAGTTTCAAATAAAGATCAAAGAGGAATTAGAGGCTATTGTTTCTAGGCTATTGCTTCTAGGTAATCAAATTCACAATTCAATATAGTAGTAATTTATATTGAAAAGTGAATTTGAGATGTATATATGGATAGTTTGGTATATATTTTGTGGATGTAGTAATATGAAACTGTAAACGAATTGTATTATTGGGATGTATTTTGAATGGTTGATACATTTTGGCTTTAAATTTAAATGAGAATTTAGACCTTTTAGCTATATATTATGGCATTAGCATATTGCATGTGCATTGGTAATATAGGTGAAACATAATTATTATTATTTTTTCAAGTCAATCTACAATATTTTAAAAACGTTGTGTAAATGTGCATAAACGTTGTCTGATATACTAAACAACAACGTTTTTATCCAGAAAACGTTGTGGAATCATACCTTCTACAACGTTTTCAAGCATCTGCTAATTAATGGAAAATAAATCTACAACGTTTTTTTCTTAAAAAATGTTGTGTAATGTGCTTAACTACAACGTTTTAAAAACGTTGTGTAAGGGTGTCTTTGACACCCTTAACCACGACGTTTTTCTGACTGAAACCACAACCTTTTTTTCGCGTTATCTATTTACTGTTTTGTAGTAGTGTAGGTATACATCACCCATCTTGAGTCGCCAAATACATGGTACAAAATTCAAATACAACTTAATTATACAACAGTCGTGTAAAATACGACAAAACATAGGTTCTGAGTTTTAATACAAATATTATCATCTAGACAATATCCACACTCAATGGAGTCCTCATTACATTTATTATCACACTATTTCAAAGAATAGTAAGGACTACTAATGCACCATCTAGGATCATCACTCTGTTCCCCGACTAGTCCCAGCTACGTTCTCATTTCCTGAAGAGAACTGTGAAAGAAAGGGTGAGCTCAACTAGCCCAGTAAGAAATATTATGACTAAGAAAATGCAGAATAAATTATCATTAGCCTTCAACGGTGTTAAACTGATAAAATATAATAAACATCAAGTTTAACTGTAGCGGAACAAGCAATCCATTAGAAGAGTCAAGTAGAGAATAAACTCTACTATCTTCTATGATTTAAAAGGTTTTTCATCACTTTTATTGTTGAGACTCAGCTTAATAAATAAAATCGAATCATCCCTGCTCCACGGCCAAGGATATTCATGTAATCATCAATGGTCATGACTATACCGAATAATCCCTGGTCATAATCATACCAACAACTATCCACCAATGAACTACAGGCCAATGAGGACTTTTACCACATCATTCGTCACATTACGGTCATGATTATACCGAATAATCCATGTTCATAATCATACCAAGTCCATCTATGCACGTAAGCCAAAGATGACTTTCAACATAATATAAGCATGAAGATGATGACAATTCAATAAAACAAGTTCAAGAATAAATTTTAAAGATTTATAAGTTAATTTATCCTGAACTCAATAACGTCCAAATTGTCAACATGATACTGCTTTGTGCAGTAAAATTCAAGAATGCTTAGAAGAATATTTTCATGAAAAGATACTGGATGAAGCGCAAATATCAAGGATATTCCACTAATTTCATGGAGTATAGAAGTCAAAACTTTAACCAACTGAGTATAATAAAATATATAAAACTCGCAAATGGATTTTCACCGCCATGCAGTAATCCACGATATCTGAGATCATTTCCACAATTTAATAAGGAATGAATACAAAGGATCATTCACCATGCATGTGGTAATCCACATGAGCAAAGTTATTCCAATGAATAATAAAGAATGGAATAACTGAAGGATTCACCATGCGTACGATAGATTGCACAAACATGTTATTCTCAACAGAATAATAAATAATGGAACCAGGTCCGGCGTAAACGCATAGACAGGATATTCCGACATAATAATAAATTATGGAACCAGGTCTGGCGTAAACGCATAGACAGGATATTCCAACATAATAATAAATAATGGAACCAGGTCCGGTGTAAACACACAGACAGGATATTCTGACAGAATAATAAAGAACGAAATATTAGAAGAATTTCACCATGTATGCAGTACTTTGCATAGACAGGTTATTCTAACAGAATAATAAGAATGGAATAACAGAAGAATTTCATCATGTATGCGGTACTTCGCATATACAGGTTATTCCATTATAATAATAAAGAATGGAATAACAGAAGTTCTCTTCATGAATAAGAAAGAAAGAATAGCCCTTACGAGTACAACAAATAATATTCCCTACCTTAGAAGAAACTGGATATTGGAGTAGTGAAGTAGCAGAATACTTTTCTTCTTTCTCTCTATAGTTTCTCTCTCTAGAGTTTCAGTGAATTCGTAAAAAATAATGAAGGAATGAGCTTCTATTTATAGAAGAACTGAAAGTGGCTCTTGGTCTTAACGAAGGGTCAAAATGACTCTTGGTAATATTGAAGAGGCAACTACTATTTGCGAAGGGGCAATTAACTCTTGAAACACCGAAGGGGCAAATAACTCTTGGAAAGCTTAAGGGACAAATAACTCTTGGAAACTGAAGGGACAAATAACTCTTGGAAAACTGAAGGGACAAGTTACTATTAAAACTTTAAATCAACGATCCATATTGATTTACTATTATAATTTCAACCAACGGTCTGAAAAATTAGCACATCTCCTCATGGAATAATATTATACCCAAAAATGATTTGGACCGAAAAGAAATATATTTTACAGGTGAATAGTATCCCGTGAATAGTAACTCGTGAATAGTAACTTATGAATAGTAACTCGTGAATAGTAACTCATAAATAGTAACTCGTGAATAGTAACTCCTAAATAGTAACTCGTGAATAGTACTCTGACACGAAAAGTGCCCCGAATACCCGATTGAACAATATAACCTCCAGACATCAATTATTATCGAAACAAATGTCAATTTCCACTAACACTAATAATCCCAACACAATGGAACTATCAATTTCATCTTTAATCAACACAAACTTATTCATCATTAATATTATAACTCATAATATTTAACAACCATGTCGTTCCCAGGAAAGAGGGGGCTTTCCGATAAGGATTTCTCCTTATTGGCGCGCAATTAGGTGACCAAACCTCTCCTCGATGTAACTTCTAGACATTATCAATATTGCAAATAATAATATGAATAACTTTTTCGTCTCAATTATTGATTTAATAATAATAAATATTATGCACGGATGATCTTTGTGACAATAATTGAATCAATAATATGAGAGATATGATCAAAGCAATTCATTGTAGCAATAATTAAGTATAACTGAGTGACTTCTTACGTAAGCATAAATAATCAATACCGTGTGCTACTATGCAACCACGTATATTACTGTACTTTTACTACCGAGTAGTTCAACATTTTTAACGGTAACACTTTCGCCGTTATTTTTATAAAATGATAATTCTGTCATTTTCTAAATACGACAATACTTTCGTTGTGGGGTCCACTAATGATTGTGCCGTCGTACGGATATTCCCCGATAAAAAGAATATTCCCCGACCAATCGAATATTATATAACAACTTGCTTACTTTGCAAAATTTATAAATATTACCCACAACTATAACATTATATCAAATCCACACCATAATATTAAAAAAAATATTTCAAGAAAAATTAAATCTTATTCATAAAATCTGGGGTCTCACAACTGATATTCATGACTCTCCATCTACACATACAGTATGTCTATCTAGTTTTTTTGTTTCAAGTGACTAAATTATTATAGACTCTGGTGCAACTGATCATATTACTACCTCATTTGATTTACTTCTTAATCATGTCCTCATAAATTCTATCATTTATCTTCCTAATGGTCAATCCTCTCCTATTACTCACAAGAGTACTGTTAGGCTCACTGATGACATTATTTTACATGATGTCCTTTGTGTTTCAAAGTTTAAATTCAACCTTATATCAGTGAGTAAACTCAGTCAAGACATTAATTATTGTGTCATTTTTCTTCCTAATATTTGTCTATTTTAGGACCTTGTAATGAAGAAGGTGAAAGGGATTCGTAGATTAAAGGACAATCTGTACAAGCTTGTTACTCCTACTATTTCTAATCATGTTACTTGTTCTACTCAGTCTTCTTCAATACTAAAACTATGGCATGATAGGCTTGGTCACTCATATATTCATGTCATCAAAACTATATCTGATCTTATACCATCCAGTTGTACTTCTTTATTTCATTGTGATGTATGTCCTCTAGCTAAGCAAATGAGAAATGTATTCCTTGTTAGTTCCACTACTGCATCAAAACCATTTGAATTGTTGCATTGTGACCTATGGGGTCCTCATAGACATAAGACATATCAAAATTGTACTTCTTTTCTGACAAATGTTGATGATAATACAAAATTCACATGGACTTATCTGTTATCTTCAAAATCTCAAGTTGCTTTAGTTTTAAATAAATTTCTGTGTTATGTAAAAACTCAGTTTGATGGTTGTGTAAAAATTCTAAGGTCAGACAATGGAACTGAGTTCTTTAATAAAGCTCTCACTCCTATGCTTGATACTCTTGGAATTATTCATCAGAGTTCTTGTGTTGAGACTCCTCAGCAAAATGGAGTTGCTGAGAGAAAACATAAGCTTTTATTAGAAGTTGCTCAATCAGATTTAAGTCTCATCTTTCCATTCATTTCTGGGGGGATTGTCTTCTTACAGCAACATATCTTATTAATCGAATGCCTTCTAAAGGTTTGCACAATAAAACTCCCTATGAACTTCTATTTCAAAACCCTACTACTTACAGTCATCTTAAAGTTCTAGGGTGTCTTTTTTATGCTTCCACTTTGTCTCTACGAAAGGATAAGTTTTCTCCCAGGGCTATCAAATGCATATTCCTTGGTTATCCTTTTAATCAAAAAGGCTATAAAGTGTTTGATCTCACTACCAAGAGGGTCTTTGTATCAAGAGATGTAGTCTTTTATGAAAATATTTTTCCCTATTCTACAACCTCTGTAATTTTGTCTTCTAATTCAGTTCTTCACACTATTTTACTTTTATTGATGATCTGAATACATCTTTCTTAGTTCTTATTCCTTCTATTTCTGATACTGTTATTTCTTCTCCACCTCATTTCAGTCCTCCATCTTCTATATCTTCTCAGCCTGCTTCTATTCCTCAATCTTCAAATACTTCCTCTCCTTCTATAACCACCATACATATGTCCAGACCTTCAAGACTGAGAACTGTACTTGTCAAATTTCAAGATTATACATATTTGCCTCTAAATCTACCAACCACTTTACCTTTGACATCTTCATCAGGTATTTCTTCCTCTCATTGTTCCACTAAGTATCATTTATCTCTTTACGATACATGTTCCAATATCTCCTCTAGTTATCAACATCTTATAGCCTCGACCTCTACTATTGTTGAGCCTAAAACTTACTCTCAAGCAGTTAAGGATTCAAAATGGTGTGAGGCTATGCAAGTTGAAATTAATGCTTTGGAGGCAAATCACACTTGGACTATTATGTCTTTACCACCACATAAAAAATCTATTTGGTGTAAATGGATTTTCAAAGTCAAGTACAAATCTAATGGAAGTGTGGAAAGGTATAAGGCAAGGTTGGTTGCCAAGGGTTTCACTCAAACAGAAGGGTTAGATTATTTTCAAACTTTTGCTTATGTTGCAAAGATGACCACAGTCAGGCTTCTTTTATCTATTGCTGCTATTAAAGGATGGAAACTTTCTCAATTGGACATTACCAATGCTTTCTTACATGGAGATCTTCAGGAAGAGGTTTATATGGATTTTCCCTCTGGATTTCATGTTCCTAAAGAACTGTTACCTACTAATTCAGTGTGTAAACTTAAGAAATCTCTCTATGTTCTAAAGCAGGCACCTAGACAATGGTTTTCAAAATTTTCTACAGCCTTGTTGCATTTGGTTTTAAACAGTCTCTAAGTGATAACTTTTTGTTCATTCTCAAAACCAAAGATTCTTTTACTGCTCTTCTAGTCTATGTTGATGATATAATCCTCACTGGCACTCATTCTGAGGTTTTGGCTCAAGTTCAACTTTATCTTCATTCTCAGTTTAAAGTCAAGGATCTTGTATCATTGAAGTATTTTTGGGGAATTGAAATTTCCATATCTGTTGTTGGCATTTGTTTACATCAAAGGAAATATGCTCTAGAAATCCTTACTGACATAGGTCTGCTGGGTGCTAATCCTAGTTTAATTCCTATTGAACATCAACATAAGCTTAGTCTTGACACATGCCAACTTTTATCAGATCCTAGTGTTTATAGAAGACTAGTTGGTAGACTCATCTATCTAACTATTACTCGACCAGACATTTCTTTTGATGTCCACATTCTTAGTCAATTTCTATCTTCTCCTATTGTGGCTCATATGGATGCAGCTATGAAGCTGGTGCGATATCTTAAAGTTGGACCGGGTCAAGGTCTTCTTTTATCTTCTACTATCTCCCTTCAATTACAAGCTTTTTGTGATGCTGATTGGGGCACTTGTCATATGACTAGAAGATCAATTTCTGGCTATTGTGTAATGCTTGGAGATTCTTTACTCTCTTAGAAATGCAAGAAACAACAGACTGTTGCTAGGTCCTCTACTGAAGCAAAATATAGAGCCATGGCTAACACAGTCTGTGAAGTTACCTGGATTTTAGCTCTTCTTAAAGACTTTTAGATTCACTCCTCCTTTCCTGTTCCTCTTTATTCTGATCGTAAATCTGCTATTCACATAGCTGAAAACCCAGTTCTTCATGAACGAACCAAACATATTGAGATTGATTGTCATTTGATTCGAGAAAAGGTCTCTCAAGGTCTTATTATTCCCCCATTGTATTTCTACTACTCATCAACCTGTTGATCTTCTCACCAAGCCTCAAACTGCAGCTCATCTTGAGTTTCTATTATCCATGTTGGGAGTTCTAAACATGTTTAATCCTACCAACTTGAGGGGGTGATAAGATATCAACATCTAATTCTCCTATTCATGATTAATAAGGGCAATATTGTAAATGATTAGAATAGTATGTTTAGTTAGAGTTTGTTTATATAAAGTGTATTCAGTCATTCTTGTTCAAAAATTAATAAGAAGAAAAAGAAACAATTACACCAAACTTTGTTCTCTCTCTAGAATATTCATTTCATTTTTTCTCTGATTTGGTAGTGATGGATATAGTATCACCTTGCTCATTACTCGAATTTTTCTTTTGTGTCTAGAGAGCAACACTTACTATATGATTCTGATATCAGTTTATTCTTACGAATATGATCCCCATCCCCATGTACAGAGGCGGAACTAGGCGGGGGGAGGGGGGGGGGGGGCAGAGGCACCGACACCGACGCGGCATGCGGCGATGCATGCGATTAGCCGATTCAGATCTTCTTCTTCTTCCTTTTTTTTAAACTACAGTGAAACGACGTCGTTTCACTTAAAAAAATTTAAAAAATATATATTTTTCTTTATTAGGTTTTGGGTCTTATTTTAACCATCTCATGCGTCTTTTCCCTTATTTCTTGGCGCCTTCTGATTGCCGCCTCCCACCCTCTTGGCTCTTCCGGTCTTTTGATTCCTCTTTCGGACTTGGCTCATGTGCATTGCTCCTCATCTCTTAGGTCTCTTCTCCCTTCTTTGGTCATGGCCACTTGCTGCCTCTGGCCTCATCTCTTCCTCTCATACTTTCTGAGTTTGGTGAGTAATTTAAGTAATTTTACTTTTAATTTAGCCTAAAATTTAGGGTCTTTCAAATTTGGTACTATTAATTTTAATTTAGCCTAATTACTTTTAATTTAGCCTAATTTTAATTTTAATTTTAATTTAGCCTAAAATTGATTTTATCTAAAATTGATTTTACATTAATTTAGGAAGTCTTGTTTAAAGTGTTGATCTCATATTATTCCAAGTGTTTAAATTAATGAAATTATTGATTAGTAATTGATGTTTTCATTTATACTAGATTATGGATAAATACTTGATTAAGCGACAAAGAACTGTTGAGTCTTCTAATAATCAAATACCAAGTTTCGAAGCAAGTGGTGATTTTAACAATTCACGTGTGAAGTTCAATCCGAATGATATTGTTAGTGATCCGGGGTTACGTAAATCAATTGAAGACTTTGCTATCGTGATTAGAGATCAAGTTCGAAGAGGGTATTTGACTAGAGGTCCATGTCAACCAATTGCCCATAATTATCCCCAAAAAGTATTTTCTAATGTGAAGAGAAGCTTTCGGCCCGCTTGGTTTAAAAATTTTGATTGGTTGGAGTATAGCATTTCCAAGGATGCGGCCTTTTGCTTTTGCTGCTATCTATTTGGCAATTCAAACAGAGTAGATGCTTTTACAAAAAAAGGTTTCAGCAACTAGAAAAAAGCAATTGAAAGATTTCAAGAGCATGTGGGTGCTTAGAATAGTGCTCATAATGATGCTAGAATACAACTTCAAGGTTTTAAAAATCAAAGGCAGAGTATGTCACATATACTACTAGCACAAGGGCAAGAGATGGAGGTTGCTTATCGCACACGTTTAACGGCGGCTTTGGATGTCACACGCCTTCTTTTGAAGCAAGGTTTGCCTTTTCGTGGGCATAATGAGTCATCGACTTCATCAAATAAGGGAAATTTTCTTGAGTTTTTTGAGTGGTACAGCCTTCGAAATGAAGAGGTAGGCAAGGTATTTAATGAGAATGCTCCTAGAAACAATCAAATGACTTCTCCAAAAATTCAAAAAGAACTAAAAAGTGCTTGTGACGTGGAAACTACACTTTCCATCATCAATGATATTGGGGACAAAATATTTTCTATTATGGTTGATGAGTCTCGTGATGTTTCAATAAAGGAGCAAATGGGAGTTGTTTTGAGATATGTAAACAACCATGGAGATGTGATTGAAAGGTTTCTTGGTGTGGTACATGTGTCTGACACGTCATCTATTTCTTTGAAGAATGCTATTGATGAATTATTTGCAAAGCATAAATTGTCATTATCGAGGTTGAGAGGTCAAGGATATGATGGGGCTTCAAATATGCGAGGCGAGTTCAATGGATTGAAGGCTCTTATTTTAAAAGAAAATTCATATGCAAGGTATGTCCATTGTTTTTCTCACCAACTCCAATTAGTTGTTGTTCCTTGTTGCCAGAAGCGGCGGTATTGTGAGTGATTTTTTTCAATATGTTACTATGATTGTGAATGTGGCTGGAGCATCATGTAAAAGGAAAGATAAACTTAGACAACTTGAACATGATAGGATTATGGAGTGTTTGGAAAAGGGAGAAATAGTTAGTGGTAAAGGAAAAAAATCAAGAAATTAGTTTAAGACGGCCAGGAGATACTCGTTGGGGGTCACATTACATAACTATAATCTGTCTTATGTCTATGTGGACTTCCGTATTACAAGTGCTTGAAAATGTGCATGATGATGGTGCTTCTGATGATAATAGCGGTATAGCCATAAGTTTGATTGATAAGATGGAGAATTATGAATTTGTATTTGTGATGCATTTGATGAAATATATATTGGGAATCACAAATGATTTGTCACTTGCCTTGCAACAAAAAGATCAAAACATTGTGCATGCTGTGAGATTGATTGGGGTAATGAAAGCTCGACTACAAGATTTAAGGGAGGCGGAATGGGAGAATTTTTTGAAGGAAGTCAATATATTTTGTGAGAAGAACGCGATCCCAATAATTAATATGGAAGACAACATGAGATCCCGCAGTCGTAGAAGGCGCAATGGACAAAGTATTACTAATTTTCATCATTATCGTGTTGGAATTTTTTGTCAAGTATAATCTCTTTAACTCTTTTTTCATTATTTCTTTCTAAAAATTTATCTTTTTTTTTTATTTTTCATTATTACAATGTAGGTTGTTGATTCAATTGTTCAAGAGATGAACAATCGTTTTTCAGAAGCAAGCACATAGTTACTTTTATGCATATCATGCCTTGATCCAAGGGATTCGTTCTCTCAATTTGACAAAAATAAATTACTCCGTCTTGCTGAGCTTTATCCAGAAGACTTCTCATTGACTGATCGCATGATACTTGGGGATCAACTTGAAAATTACATTTATGATATGCGATGCGATAGTCAATTTCTTGGGATCGAAAATTTGGGTTTGGGAAGTCTTGCTAAGAAGTTGATTGAAACAAGAAGACATATGACTTTTACATTGGTATATCGATTGATCGAGTTGGCTTTGGTTTTACCAGTTGCAACTGCTACTGTTGAAAGAGTATTCTCTGCGATGAAAATTGTCAATTGCGTAACAAAATGGGAGACGAGTGGATGAATGACAGTCTAGTTGTTTATATTGAGAAGGATATTTTTTTAACAATTGAAAACGAACAAATTTTGAGACGTTTTCAAACTATGCAGACTTCATGAGGATACGGTTTGCTGCTCTCACTCACTGATAACCGAAAAGAAGCTCTGCAAGCGTTAATAAATAAATTTTTTTTATTGATGTATTTTGCCCCCCCTTAATATATGTTCTGGTTCCGCCACTGCCCATGTACACCAACCAGCCGCCATCCAAACGGAAATTGACAAGATAATGCATGCAGCGTGCTGAAAATTAATGGAATAATTAACTTGGGATTTATATTGACAACCGGATTCACCCTCATCCATCATACCCAAATTATACTCATTAATATCTTCATATTATTTTATTTAAATTTTGCAAGTAAACACATGTTGTAATTAATACTCCCTCGTTCCAAAATTAACTTTTTAAGACATTAAACTTTAAAATTGGTAATTAACTATAAAAAACCAAACTATAGCTTAAACTTTTGAATGCAGGAAGTATTTTTATACTATTTTATTGGCAAAAAAACTTTTGTCGTCGACTCGTAAACAATTGGTCACTGAACTTTAAAAATATGCAATTGGACCATTGTATTTTCTAAAAATGAAAATTCAGGTCATTCCGTCTAATTTCTTGGACGGACGTTAAATAATTACATGTGGCATTGAAAAAAAAATCAAAAAATTATTATTTTCTTATATGGCAATACAAAAAAAAATCAAAAATAAAATCACTGATTATGTGGCAAAAAAATGATTAAAATTAAAATAAAATAAAATAAATAATAATTAATTTATTTTAAATAATTACTTTTAAATAAAATAATTAATTTAAAAATAAAAATAAAATAATTAAAATAATAAAATTAAAGTAAATATTTGGAATTAATGATTACTAATTAATCATTAACTTGTAAAATGATTATTTTATTTTTATTTTAAAAATAAATTATTAATCATTCCGGTTAAAAAAATCATTTTTGCCACACAAAAAAAATTCTGTTTTTGTTTTTAAAAAATTCTGTTTTAAAAAAATTCCGTTTTTTAAAACAAAAACAGAATTTTTTTTAACTTGTAAAATAAAATTATGTTTTTAAGAAATTATGTTTTAAAAAAAATTCTGTTTTTAAAAATTCTGTTTTTAAAAGCAAAAACAGAATTTTTTTTATGTGGCAAAAATGATTTTTTTACAAGTTAATAATTTTTTAACTGGAATGCTTAATAATTAATTTTAAAATAAAATTAAATAATCATTTTACAAGTTAATGATTAATTATTAATCTTTAATTCCAAATATTTATTTTAATTTTATTATTTTAATTATTTTATTTTAAAATTAATTATGTTATTTTTATTTTTAAAATTAATTATTTTATTTAAAAAGTAATTATTTTAAAATGAATTAATTATTATTTATTTTAATTTTATTATTATTTTAATCATTTTTTTGTCACATAATCAATAATTTTATTTTTGATTTTTTTTGGTATTGTCACATAAGAAAATAATAATTTTTGATTTTTTTTCAATGTCATGCACACACAGTGGTGTAATTGTATATTTTTAAAATTCAGTGTCTAATTTGCTTAGAAGTTGACGATCACATGGGATAAATGTGCTTTTTGCCCTATTTTATTATAGTACTGCCTAATTAAGTATGGACAGACAGCAATCTGATTCTTGCTTAATGCTTATAAGATGTAGACATGTATATATGGTTTGACTCCATCCCTAGCCGACGAGAACTACGTGTGACCTGTGGTTAGGTCATACGGTACTTTTATCAATTATTACTTAAAAATAATAATAATAAGTACTATAGAAATTATAGGAGGACACTATTTTCATTTCCGTAGGATCAGTTTTCACTGCTTCAACAATTGGGAAGAAGCGCAAAAGTGGCTGTCAATTTCTTGTTGATCAACACAAATTGCAATTACAAAACAATTGAAAAACCATAACCACTAAGAAAAGAAGTTATTGTCCACTAAACTAAAGACTAACAGGGAGAGCATGTGGCAGGGCTTCATGAGCAATTGTCTGAAACTTGCAATCGGCGGAAAACAACTGGGCCGATATAGTATTGTTGCTCTCTTCCGCAGCAATAAGTTGAATCAGGACGCCCTCCAGTTCCTCTCCATCACTCCATTCATGAATTTCCGCCTTTACTAGACCACGGTTTTCCCTTATCAAATCCCAAACCGGGAAATTCTTCCTTGGCATTGCATAGTCTCTGTCTTCTAGCTTCAAGATTGGGCAAAAATCACCCACGCCATCTCCAACATAGATTATCTTTTTAATATTGTCCTCCTCTGCAAGGGATGCTTGTATCCTTTCTATTATTAGACCCTATTAAGATTAAGAAGAAAGTAAACAACATGATCGGGAAATTATTAATAAAGTAGTTTATACAATGACCATATGTCGTCACTATCCTTAATTAATTATTCTTATGAATATGCATATTTAATGGTGTCAATCCATTTATATATTTATGTATGTTTTACCTTGCACATATTTGGAGGACAGAGGTTGGTGCAGCCATGTGGGGAAGTATGAAAATCGACGTAAGGGAAGATTCTTAACTTCCCTTCCTCATCCACAAAACCCGGGTTGGTGTTGATTTCAGAGAAATATTCCCTCAATCCAAGATGATTCAGAATTGTCTCTATATAAAACAGATTTGCATCGCTTACTATTCTCAAATCACACCTGCATTGTCCATAAAATAAAATAGATTAATATATTATCTACGACAACCAGGAGGAGTATAATGTCTGTCGCTCGTACAAAATTAATTTAATTCAATTCAATTCAATGAGAGAGATTGATATATTTACCCAAGAGCATGAGCTGCTTTGATGGCTGGAATAATCCTGATATGGATGGGAACCCGTTTCAGTACATCCGCAATGTCTTCAATTTTTTTCCCCTGCGAGTGAAGCTGCTTCATCATTTGATCCTGTAAACACAGAGTTACATGAGATAATGAATATAGTAGTAGTATATTTGATGTACCATTTTCTTCTTCTATTGGGATGCAAATTAAGGGAAATAATAAATACGACAAGTTAGAAAACTGACCATGACAGAATTCCAAGGCATTGTTGGGAGGAGCTGATTGAATAAATCGGTAGCACCCAATTCGTCGATGACCCAGTTATCGCTATCCAGGTCGATAATAGTCTTGTCGAAGTCGAAAACAACCACGATTCCGCCACCCATTTTCGGCGACCAAATAAAACCAAAGGACTTGATAATTGTTGTAGGTATAAATTTGAGGCACCCGATAGAGAAGGGTTTATATAGGCAGGAAAAAGTAGTAATTGTGGAGCCAAACAGGTAAGGATTTGTTTAAGATTCCAAGTATATTATGTGAAGTAGAGGAGAAGGCGGCAAATTAAACAAGTCCTTTTTCTCTGATGGGCTCTCTCGCTAGAAATAGAAACGTGTCTTTATCTGGTATGGTCGATCGGACGGTTCAAAGGGTGTAGTAGGCTGGCCATATTTGGGAGGAAAAAGAAAATGCGGGAATATGAGAATATTCAGTGGGAATTAAATTCTCAGCAGGATAGGATAGGCTAGGCGTGGCTTAGAACTGAATCGGATTCCGGAACTCGTGATGGAATATACCCATCTCATTCTCTGTTTGTGGTGGCGGTCGGCTATTTCTAGTTTCTCGCATGCATTTTTACATGATCTCCTCCAACTCATTTTCTTGTAATGTGAGAAAAAATAAGGAATAAATTAATTTTTTGTATCTGTACTAGGACACGACTTACAATTTGGTATCCGTAGTAAAAAAAGTTATAAATTGGTGATTGTACTCGAAAAATGTTACACTCCGTTAAATATTAGGGACACGACTTATAATTTGGTATCCGAAGTGAAAAAAGTTACAAACTGGTGATTGTACTTGAAAAATGTTACACTCCGTTAAACAGTAGGGTTTCATCTTTATTCTGTTTGAAAATTAGGGTTCTCTTCTTCTGTTATTTTTCTTCTCTTATTCTTCTTGTCTCGATTCTCCATTGATTACTGGTTCCCATATATTTATTAAAGGGTTTTCAGTATTTAATTGAAAGGATGAGCTCGTCTTGGAGTAGAATCGCAAATGAAATCGGGGAAGAAGATTGTAGTTCATGCAACAAAAATGAATGGATTACACCAGAGTTTCTAAGTCGGTGCCACTATGGAACAATGGTGCGAATGTGGGAGGCAAAAAAAGATGGAACAAAACATCGAAGACCTTATTCGCGTCAACTTCGATTCTCTCTCTGTATGTTTGTCTCTCTCGTTGGATCAATTTTAACGATTATTTAAAAATTAGAAAGTACAAGCACCAGATTACAATATTTTTTTAGTACAATCACCAGTTTGTAATTTTTTTTCACTTCGGGTACCAAATTGTAAGTCGTGTCCCAGTACAGGTACCAAAAGTTGATTTATCCCGAAAAAATAATGTAAAAATATCAAAAATACATATACATTTTACTATTTTTTCCTTGCCCATATTAGATTTCACGTTGGTGGGCCCAAGTGAAAAATTAAGGTCACGCCTAATTAAATTAAATGCACAATTAGGGTCCCACAACCTCATTAAATGTGCAAATTAGGATTCACATACCTAATCAAATGAAGACAGAAAAGTCAGAAATAAATGTGTTAGACCCGAGAGAAGCCTCCGCGTGTCCTGAGGCAGAATACTCGTTGAAGCGACTCGTTTTGGGAATTGATTGAGGGATTGGATTGGTGGCTAGAACGGCACGACAATATAGGCATTATTCTAATGACTAAAGGGTATTTTTGAAATTTTCTTGAAAACATGTGACTACTTGATTCTAGGAAACTCTATAAATACCCCTTCCATTCTAGGAAGGGGAAAGACTTTTTGGTGACTGAAGGGTTGAATATTCCACTTAAAAGCACTAAAAGAGTTTGGGACTGTAAGACCCCGAATTTTATAAAATAAAAGTATTCAATTGTTCTTATAATTACTATTAAGTAAATGGTTAAATTGATAAAAAACAAAGTTAAGGGTGATATATGAATTTTTTTTCATAATAAACAAGTGGCTATAAAATACTTATTGTTGTCAGGGAATATTCGTTTGGTCGTGGAATATTCTTTTTTGTTTCGGGGAATATCAAATGTCTGACTGGTAGCGATCATTTGTGGATCCTATAACGGATAAGCTGCTTGGAAGAGAAGAAAGCGACAAAATTGAATAACTGGCGTAGTTATTCTGAATTAACTTTGTTGGAATACCGGTGGTTAAAAAATACGATGTCTGGCGTGCACAAAAGATAGCAGTTTACCGGTATTACACAGTATTGTTGAATTATTGATCCTTACGTAAGAAGGCACTACTCAATAATTGTTACAGTAATTATTGTTCAATATTTTATTTTATTGATTCAATAATTTCTGCGTTGATATTTTATATTATTGTTGTTTCAATAATTGTCACTGCACAGTATTTTCTATTATCAGATCAATAATTCATATTATTTGGAATAATATTATTAGATAGCATTATTGGCAATGTCTAGAAAGTTCTGTCAAGGAGAGGTTTGGTCACCTAATTGCGCGCCAGTAAGGAGAAATCCTTATCGGAAACGCCCCTCTTTCATGGGAACGACCTGGTTGTCATAATTGTGATTCAGTAATATTATTTGTGAATAATTAATTATTGATTTATATGATAAGGAAATATTTATTTGATGTGGATATAAATGATGGGTTTATTTATGTGGTTATAAATGAAGGAGTTAATGTTGAGGTATTTTATCAGTATTTTGTCGGATTGGAGGTATTAAAAGATCAAATCGGTGTTATTACAGCTTTATTGTGTGAGTTATAATATTTAATCCGACCGTTGGATCGTTGTAATTTTTGGATATGTTATACATATATAAGTTGAGTATATGTCCACAAATTTTGAATCGTTAAAAATGAGCGTATAATTTGTTATGAATTTTAAGAGGTGGTGATTGTAAATTAGGTTATAAATGATTTTGGTGGAAAATTCTAGAATTGGTGGGCCCCACTTTTGGTTGGTGAGAAATGTGCTCAATTGAATTTTCAAATGTGGTGGGTGGAAATAGTAGCAGGTAAAGCCATCGGAGTTGCAGTGTTAAATGCCTTGGCGTCTTAACATTTTCTTATAAATAGAGGCTAAGTTAGAATTGAAAATCTCACCGTAAAAAAGTTTTTCTCTTTCTCTCTAGATTATCGAGTGTATTTTGTGAGTATTTAGATACTTGGTGAGTTGCTATTTTTCAATTGCAAGTTTCCTTGACGTCATATCAGATATCCAAATCGGAAGTCTTTGCTCTTTTCGAGGTAAGGGATAGTAAAGAATTTTAAGGGTTGTTATGATTTTAAGTTTCGTAATTTTTCTGATCTTCAAAAATTCTGGAAAAATTTAAAATGATAATTTGATGAGTTTTCTAGATTGTGTCCAAAAATGGCGATTTTTGGATGTATAGATTATGAGCTATGAATTTTATGGGAAAAGACTATTTTAAAAGAAAAGCCTTATAACTCCTTGTGGTTAACTCCAAAATTGATGAAATTTTTATTGGGAGTACATGTATATGATAGAAGTATATTCTGTAAATTTTGGAATTTTTCGATAAAAGTACAATTTATGATAAATGTCTAAATATTCGGCAGTTTTGGCCATATGAAAAATAGTAAATGTATTTTTAAAATTAAGGAAAAAATATATGTTCAATATGGGACTATATTACGCTAAATCCCGGAAAAGAAATATTTTGGAACTGATTTGGTATTTTTCATGAAAATGGTCTAGTTATGAATAAAGGAATTAAATATGTTATGTGAAGGAAGAAAATTGAAAAATATGATTTTATGGCTTGAGAATCATATATGTGGTATATGCAGATTTTTGATGAGGGTTTTGGTTATTGGTGATGAAATCTTATGAGTTTGGCATTTTAGAATGATTAAATGCATTATTTTAGTAAAGTGTAAACAATTAAAATAAATTGTTCATAAGTTTAAGAAATGTTATTCTTTCAATATCATTATACCGAAATATTGTTATAAATTTTATTGTGAAATTTCTACCTTTTTGTATCGGGGTTACTATTCATGAGTTACTATTCACGAGTTACTATTTACGAAAAAATTGGTTTCTTTTTCTAACCAAATTATAGTTGATTTATGAATATTACTCTGGAGATTAAAACTATATATATTGTTTTTATTATCATATATAACATTTTTATAATACGGTGTTGAAATTCTCTTTCACTTGAGTGTAAAGATGGGTAGATTATTGGTATGATCATGACTATGGGTTCTCTTTGGCCAGTAGTGCAAAGTTGAATCGTTGACTGGTATGATCATGACCATTGAATTTACAATTGAATATTTTTAGCTTAAGTGCAAAGGTGAATTGATCAACATGGTTATAATTATGGTTTATATAAATTCGAAATAATTATGTATTTCTTTGAGATATTAATTTCTTTGGCTTTGTAGTGCAAAGATGAATTATTGATGAATATCTTTGGTCCAGTAGTAAAAAGATGACTGTTGTTGAATATCTTGGGCCGTGTAGTGCAAATATGATGACTGTTGTTGAATATCTTTTGCACAGAAAGTGCAAAGATGAAATGATAATGAATATCTTTGCTTTGTAGTGCAAAGATGAATTATTGATGAATATCTTTGGCTCGTAATGCAAAGATGACTTGTTGTTGAATATCTTTGGCTGTAGTGCAAAGATGATTTGTTGATGAATATCTTTGGCTCGTAATGCAAAGATGACATTGTTGAATATCTTTGGCACGTGTGGTGCAAAGATGACTTGTTGATGAATATCTTTGGCCCGTAGTGTGCAAAGATAAATTTATTAGTATGATTATAAACAGGAACTGTGATTTGGTATAACCATGATCTTTGATGTTTCAGGTAAAGACATGTGACGAAAATTATCTTCGTCCTGGATGCGAAGAGGAATTTAGAATTACAATTATGATTATGAGTTTTTCATATAATTGTAGAAATGAACTGTTGATTAATGTTACAGGGATAAAACATTGTTGGTGGACTTTTAATGTGGAGAAGATAATAGACTTTATGGTCTATTTGACTCTTCTAATGGATTGCTTTCGTTCACGCATTGCAACTATGGTTGAAAATTTTATCATCTACCATATGTTCTAAATCTCTGATTTATTACTATTGAAGGCTATTGATAATTTATTTATCTTTAGTCATGATATTCTTTACTGAGCTAGTTGTGCTCACTCTTCTGTATCAAAATTCCTTTCAGGTAATACGAGTGTAAATTTGGGTGCCGGGGGGTAACAAGGGAATAGAACGGTGGTCATCATTTAGTAGTTATATTTGATGAATCCAATAGGGTGAGGCGAACCCAACATTGGAAGGGTGTTTTGCCACTATCATACAAGATGTCTAATGTCATACAACCTCGTGTCATTATAAGACAGGGTTGTGCACATCCACTTGCTGAGTATATTTACGAGCACTACCTATATAATCTTGGTGTTTGTTTGAAGTATAATTCACGATTAGAGACAGTGGAGATAATGATATGTCAAGAGAAGACTCACCATTGGAAAGAATATGATAGTAATCTTCTTTTTCTCTTTGGGGTCTATTAGGTCAACCAAGGATAATTCTGTGGACATATGATATCTATCATAACCTGGAAGCATGGCCTCCCATGTACGAAGGTTTCCTTGAGCACTTCCCAAAGATTCTAATTTCTAAAACAGTTTTTGACTATACCTTTATGTAGGTATAACTGTGAGGTGATGTCCACTGATGGGACATTTGTCACATTACGGTTGGGACACGAGTCACAGTTGGTATATATTTGTATCAAAACTCACAGCATATGTGTTGTTGTATTTTGCACGACAATTGTTGTAATAAAGTTGTAATTGTTTTCTGTACCATGTATTTGGCGACTCAGAATAGGTTGGGTGTTGTATACCTATTTTGGGGTTGTCACAGTTGGTATCAGAGCTTAGGGATATGATCTCTGGCAGAGATCGGGGAATAGAACTAGGAGGGGAGAGACGAGTAAATCCTTCGCTAGTGTGTCCTACCTAAGCTGAATTTTCTTACTTAAGTTGACAAATTATGATATGTCAATTAACTTTTGTTTTGAAGCTGTATTCTAGAATGATATCTGAAATACAGGAGATGAGCAATAGAGAAATCATGATGACAGGGAAGATGGAATCTGAAATGAAAGCAAGGTATTCTCAACTCTTTGAAATATCAGGTACGTAAATTTCAGGGACGAAATTTCATAAGGAGGGGAGATTGTAAGACCTGAATTTTATGAAATAAAAGTATTCAATTTTTCTTATAATTACTATTAAGTAAATGGTTAAACTGATAAAAAGCAAAGTTAAGGGTGATATATGAATTTTTTTTCATAATAAACAAGTGGCTATAAAATACTTATTGTTGTCGGGGAATATTCGTTTGGTCGTGGAATATTCTTTTTGTAAAGGAATATCCAAATTTACCCAGTAGCAGATCATTTGTGGGTCCCATAACGGATAACTATCGGAAGAAAAAATGACAAAATTGAATAACAGGCGTAGTTATTCTGAATTAACAACTTGTTGGAATACCCGGTGGTTAAAATACTGATGTCTGGCGTGGTCGATAAGTAGCACCAGTATTATTGACCGTATTGTTGAATTATTGATCCTTACGTGAAGGCACTACTCAATAATTATTACGGTAATTCTTGCTCAATATTTTATTTTATTAATTCAATAATTTCTGCGTTGATATTTTATAATATTGTTATTTCAATAATTGTCACTTCACAGTATTTTCCATTATCAGATCAATAATTCATATTATTTGGAATAATATTATTAGATAGCATTATTGGCAATGTCTAGAAAGTTCTATTAAGGAGAGGTTTGGTCACCTAATTGCGCGCCGCCGATGAGGAGAAATCCTTATCGGAAGGCCCCTCTTTCACAGGAGCACTGGTTGTCATAATTGTGATTCCGTAATATTATTTGTGAATAATTAATTATTGATTTATATGATAAGGAAATATTTATTTGATGTGGATATAAATGATGGGTTTATTTATGTGGTTATAAATGAAGGAGTTAATGTTGAGGTATTTTATCAATTATTTTGTCGATTGGAGGTATTAAAAGATCAAATCGGTGTTATTACTGACTTTATTGTGTGAGTTATAATATTTAATCCCGATAGTTGGATCGTTGTAATTTTTGGATATGTTATACATATATAAGTTGAGTATATGTCCACAAATTTTGAACCGTTAAAAATGAGCGTATAATTTGTTATGAATTTTAAGAGGTGACTGATTCAGAAATTAGGTTATAAATGATTTTGGTGGAAAATTCTAGAATTGGTGGGCCTTTTGGTTGGTGAGAAATGTGCTAAATTGAATTTTCAAATGTGGTGGGTGGGAATAGTAGCAGTTAAAGCCATCAAGTTGCAGGTTAAGTCTGCTTCGGCATGTTCAAAGCCATGTTCCCAGACAATTCACAGAGAGGACCAGCAAGAGTGGAGGACAACAACAACGATAGCAACAATAAAGAGAATCAGACTGCACCTACATTGACGGAGAATCAGTCCGTTCCAATCATCCACTTGGAACCTCAGAATAGTGGTGATGTGCCACAACCCAGACTGGAAGTCAGCCAACCTCAGACAAACATCATTCCGATTACTATCCCCGCTTTTTCACAAGTACAGATACCAACCATCCCAAGCCTCATTTAACGAACCAGCCCACAAGCACAACCGATACAGAATTTACATGATGCTATTGTACATCAGCCAATTTCTGTACCACAGAGAGTTCATACCACCAGCCAATATGTGACAAAGGATGATATGATTGATCAACTTCACAGGCAAACATCCCGACCTTCAGAGTTAGACTTTACTCCACCTTTCCCAGCACATATTCGGAGACAATCTTACCCGACAGGGTATATCGAGCATCCCCCGTAATTTCCAAAATATAATGGGGAGAAAGGAAATGCCAGGGAACACATTTCCAGGTTCGTGGAGTTGATGTCTACATGGTTAGGATATGATGAAATGAACAATCACAATTTGTTGATGAGGGAATTCAACAAGACTTTGACGGATAATGCCTTCAGTTGGTACTACAACTTGGAGAATGGATCAGTCTATGATTGGGATGATCTAAAATTGCAATTTTTTAAGAAATTTTTCTATGTGCAGAAACAGGTAACCATCGTAGAGCTCATGCGATTCAAGCAAAAGCCAAACGAGGGGCTGTCAGATTGCGTGGATAGGTTCAGGGCCCAAGCACAGAAGTGTGCAGAGCCAATTGAAGAAAAGAACATGGTTAGCATATGCAACAATGGTGCTTTAGAAGCCTTCAAGCCCCACCTCATTACCAAGGTATGTGATTCATTTGCGACCCTCTCATCTTTTGCACAAGACTTGGGGGAATCATGACATTTCCCACCAGCCATACGATGGATACATGGAAGAGCAAGAGGACAGCAACTATAACTTTGGTGGATTCTCAGTCAAAACCATAAGGGGGCAAAAGAGAGAAGAATGAGAAATTTGAACAAAGCAGAGAAAAGCATGGGGACAAGTATACCAGAATGCTAGTTCCAGAGGCTATCACATGCAGCAAAAAGGAATTCAGGAGCCTGTACGAACAATGGGTCGAGCACGGAGTGGTGAAACCTCCAAGGCCCCGATTAGTTGTAACGGAAGAAATGAAAAGAAGACCAGACTTCTGTTTATACCACCAGTACGCAGGCTATTCCACTATGGACTGTTACAGTCTGCGGAGGATATACCATAAAAAACTAGCAGCCGGGGAAATTGAACTAGGAGAAGAAACGTGCAACACTATCACCCATGGTGCAGTCCAGGAAGTCAAGAACTCAAATACTGGCTCTATGTACCATCGACAAAACTCTGAACTATAGATGAGTTAAAAATCCACCCAAGATGGTGGTCCACCAAAAATGGTGGTTTAAGTCCTCAGGAATATCTCTTGCCAAGTAAATTGGATGACCAAGGGAGGAGGCACAAGAATTGACGGGAAAAAAAAACACCCACCCAAGATGGTGGTCCACTCTAAATGGTGGTCAAGTTCTCGTAGACTACACTTGCCAAGAAATTGGACGACCCAAGTGACGAGGCACCCGATTTTAAGTCCTCGTAAACTGCACTTGCCAAGAAATTGGATGAACCAAGTGACGAGGCCCCCAATTTCAAGTCCTCATAGACTGCACTTGCCAAGAAATTGGACGACCCAAGTGACGAGGTACCCGATTTTAAGTCCTCGTAGACTGCACTTGCCAAAAAATTGGATGACCCAAGTGAGGAGGCACCCGAGTGTTACACTTTATCATCAAAAGTGAATGAGGCACCTGACTATAAGTCCCCAGACCAAAAAAGTTATACTTTCAACTTTAATAAAAGTAATTGAGGTACCTGAGTATAAGCCCTCAACCTCGAAAAAGTTACACTTTATCTCTAAAAGTGGTGAACGTTATGTTTTCGCCGACAAAAGCAAGATTTGTTATATGAAATATTATGCTTTTCATTAAAAGCAATTTGATTATCAATAAATTTGTCAAACTTTCACTTATACTTGATTATTTCTTCTGATTTATCAAAAAAAGAGAAAAGTATAGATTCAAGTGTTAGTTTGCATGAAATATATGTACATGTATTTTCTGAAACAGGAAATAAATAAAATAAAATAAAAACTACGAAAGTTCATGATCTAAAGGCCATGACCTGTCGAATTGAAGAGAGAGGAATACCTAAAGCTTGGTCTTCGTGGCTATCAGGCCTTCAAGGCTATCAGGTCTTGGAGACTATCAAGCCTTCGAGGCTATCAAGCCTTCGATGCTATCAGGTCTTCGATGCTATCAGGCCTTCGAGGCTATCAGGCCTTCGAGGCTATCAGGTCTTCGAGGCTATCAGGTCTTCGAGGTTATCAGGCCTTCATGGATTTTTTTGATTGATTGAAGAAAAGAGAAATTTTAAGAGAGGGTAAGAAAGATTAGATCAAAGATTTTCAAAACATCCCAGGAGAGCTCCTCTAAGGCTCGCCCTTCTAGGGTTTATTCCCCTAGAGGTTCCCTCTCCTAGAACTTTCATTTTTGAGGCTTGCAAAACATCAAGCCCCATGAAGGGTTCAAACACTAGAATTAAGACTTCAACACTTACAATTTTTTACGCGACCATCTCACCAAAGGCGTGACTCACGCCCATGGGGTAAAATGCTTATTAATAGATGGCATAGATATCCTCCAGAGTAGAGTTACATTCCCCCAAAGAAGTGATGAATATGCATGTAGATGAGCAACATGGTCCTTTTGGATACAAATGTCCCTGCATAGCTGGATGCAACGAAGAATGTTAGCCTTTTCTTTTGTAAGACCCCAACTTATTATAAATAAAATCAAATTTCCTCTAATTATTATTGTGAATAATAAGGTGTTAATTTGATATAATACGTTGGTTATGGGTGAAATATGCAAATTTTGCAAAATAAACAACTGGTTATAAAATATTCATTGTTGTCGGGGAATATTCGTTTGGTTGTGGAATATTCTTCTTTGTCGGGAATATTAAATGCACTCAGTTAAACCATTTGTGGGCCCCATAACGAAAAATGGTCGGATGACAAAAACGACAAATTTGAGTTTTTATAAACAACGGCGTAATAGTTACCGTTAACACTGTTGGAATACCCAGAGGTTAATATACAGTAATACGCGTGGTTGCACAAGAGATAGACACCAGTATTGCATAAAGATATTTTTGAATTATTGATTCTTACGTAAGAAGACACTACTCAATAATTATTCTGATAATTCTTGTTTAATATTTTATTTTATTGATTCAATAATTGTTACGTTGATATGTTATATTATTGTTGTTTCAATAATTGTCACTGCATAGTATCTCTATTATCAGATCAATAATTAATATTATTTGAATAATATTGTTAGATAACATTATTCGTAATGTTTAAGGAAGTTCTGTCTAGGAAAGGGGTTTGGTCACCTAATTGCGCGCCAATAAGGAGAAATCTTTATCGGAAAGCCCCCTCTTTCCTGGGAACAACCTGGTTGTCATAATTGTTATTTTGTAATATTATTTGTAAATAATTAATTATTGATTTATATGATAAGGAAATATTTATTTTATGTGGATATAAATGATGGATATATTTATTATGGTTATAAATGAAGGAATTAATGTTGAGGTATTTTATCAGTATTTTGTCGGAATGAAGGTATTAAAAATCGTCCGTATGTGGATTTCGGGCATTTTCTGTTTGGAATTTGGAAAAAATTTCTTCTACAAAGTTGTAGAGAATTTAATTTCCTATGGAATGGACATAAAATTTGTATTTTTTTGATAAAGGGCTATTTATTATGAATTATTGAAGTTTTGGAAATAAATATTTTTATTAAAAATATGGTGGACCCCACTTTTGGTGGGTGAGAAATGAATTGTGCTGGAATTTATTTTCAAAAGTGGTGGGCGTAAATAGTAGCAGCAAAAGCCATCAGGTAGCAGGTTAGTCTGCTATGGCGTTCTAAGCATTTTTCTATAAATATGGTGCTTAGTTAGAATTGAAAATCACACCAGAAACAAGTTTCTCTCTTTCTCTCTCTATATTATCGAGCGTATTTTATGAGTATTTAGATACTTTGTGAGTTACTATTCATCAGTGCAAGTTTCTTTCAGCCTTATACCTGATATTTCAGCTGGAAGTACTGTTCTTTTGAGGTAAGGGATGTTATTTTCTTCATAATGATGTTATTCTTTCAATATCATTATACTGAAATATTTGTATGGATTTTATTGTGGAACTTTTACCTTTTTCATCTCAGGGTTACTATTTACGTATACGACACTATTCACGAATACGGAACTATTCACAAAAAAAATGAAATTTTCTTTTTCTTTGTTCAAGTTATCTATTATGGTTACTATCTTTGATTATATCCATGTTTTGATCTTCATTCTTGAATTTTGCTCAACAATTGATTATTATAAGGTATTTTTGAACTTGGATAAACTAAAGTACGAATCCCTAATCTTTGATCTTTTATCTCACTAGGTTCGTTTTCTTTAAGATATTTTTCATCATCCTCAGTCCTAAATGATGATATTACTGTATATCTTTGGCCTGTAGTACAAAGATGAATGATTACCTAATGAATATCTTTGGCATGTAGTGCAAAGATGAATGATTACCTAATGAGTATCTTTGGCCCGTAGTACAAAGATGAACAGGTGTTGAGATGAACATGACCAACTGGTGATACAAATGAATATCTTTGGCCTATAGTGCAAAGATGAATATTTGACTCAAGATGTATATTGATTGATGTTACAGGGATAAAAATATTGATGATGGACTTCTAAATCTTAGAAGATAGTAGAATTAATTCTCTACTTGACTCTTCTAATGGATTGCTGTTTCCACTGAAGTTATTTATCTAAAACTTGTTGTCTATTATATTTTATCAGATTTTTCCCTGTTGAAGACTAATGATAATTTGTTATATATTATCTTAGTCATAATATTCTTTACTGGGCTAGTTGAGCTCACCTTTTTCCTTTTTGTTCCATTTTTCTTCTCAGGAGGTGAGAACATAGCAGGAACTAGCCGGGGTATGGAGTGATGATTCTGGATAGTTTTTTTAGTAGTCCTCACTATTTTGTAAAATAGTGTATCAATAATTGTAATGAGGACTCCTTTTGAGTTTGTATACTGTCTATTAGACAATATTTGTATTTAAATTCACAATATATGTGTTGTCGTATTTTGCATGACAATTGTATTACTGAAGTTGTATTTGTTTCTGTACTATGTATTTGGCGACTCAGAATGGGTGATGTATGTGAGACCCCAGATTTTATGAATAAATATATACTTTTCTCGAAATATATTTTTGAATATTATGGTGTGGATTTGATATAATATTATAGTTGTGGATAATATTTATAAATTTTGCAAAGTAAGCAAGTGGTTATATAATATTCGATTGGTCGGGGAGGTCGGGGAATATTCATTTTAAACAGGGAACATTTATACGATGACATAATAATTGGTGGACCCCACAACGAAAGTATTGTCGTAGTTAGAAAACGACAAAATTATCTTTCTATAAAAATAACGGCGAAAGTGTTACCGTTAAAACTGTTGAACTACTCGATAGTAAAAGTACAGTAATACGCGTGGTTGCATAGTAGCATACGGTATTGATTATTGATGCTTACGTGAGAAGTCACTCAGTTATACTCAATTATTGCTACATTAATTGATGCATCATATCTCTCATATTATTGATTCAATTATTGTTACAGTATCATCTGCATAATATGATATATTATTAAATCAATAATTGAGACAACAAAGTTATTTATATTATTATTTGCAATATTGACAATGTCTAGAAGTTCTGTCAAGGAGAGGTTTGGTCACCTAATTGCGCGCCAATAAAGAGAAATCCTTATCGGAAAGCCCCCTCTTTCCTAGGAACGACCTGGTTGTTAAATATTGTGAATTATAATATTAATAATGAATAAGTTCGTGTTGATTAAAGATGAATTTTATAGTTCTATTGTGTTGGAAATTATTTGTGTTAGTGGAAATTGACACTTGTTTCGAAAATAATTGATGTCTGGAGGTTATATTGTTCAATCGGGTATTCGGGGCACTTTTTGTGTCGAAGTACTATTCACGAGTTACTATTCATGAGTTACTATTCATGGGGTACTATTCACCCTTAAAATATATTTCTTTTCGATCCAAATCATTTTTGGGTACAATATTATTCCATGAGGAGATGTGCTAATTTTTCAGACCGTTGGTTGAAGATATAATAGTAAATCAATATGGACCGCTGGTGGAAAGTTATAATAGTGAATCAATATAGACTGCTGGTGGAAAGTATAATAGTAAATTAATATGGATCGCTGGTTTAAAGTTTTAATAGTAAACCAATATGGACCGTCCGTTTAAAAGTAAATCAATCTGGACCGTTCATGAATTAGTTACTATTCAGTCCATTTTTCCTATAAATAGAAGCTCATTCCTTCATTATTTCTTACGAATTCACTGAAACTCTAGAGAGAGAAACTATAGAGAGAAAGAAAAAAAGTATTTTGCTACTTCACTACTCCAGTATTCAGTTTTTCTAAGGTAGGGGATATTATTTGTTGTACTCGTAAGGGGTATTCTTTCTTTCTTATTTAGTGAAGAGAACTTACATTATTCCATTCTTTATTATTCATTGGAATAACTTTGTATACGGGATACCCTATACTTGGTGAAATTCTTACATTATTCCATTCTTATTATTCGTTAAAATAACTTTGTTTTGTCTAAGTACCGCATACATGGTAAAATTCTTCGTTATTCCATTCTTTATTATTCTATTGGAATAACCTTTACGTGGTGGTCATCATGCACGGTGAATTACATTGTTATTCGGTCTTATTATTATGTTGAATAACTTTGTTTATGCTAATCACCGCATATATGGTGAAATTCTTCTAATATTCCGTTCTTTATTATTCGGAATATCACATCATGACGCTTACGCCGGACTGGTTCCATTATTTATTATTTTATTCGGAATATCATCCTCGTGCATTTGTGCGACTTTGATTCCATTATTTATTATTACATTGGAATATCACATGCGTGCATTTCTGGGACTGGTTCCATTATTTATTATTCGTTTAATATCCTGTTTGTGCGTTTATGCCGGAATCTGGTTCCATTATTTATTATTCATTGGGAATAACTTTTCATGCCTTGATCTATATCGCACGCATGGTGAATCCTTCGTTATTCCATTCTTTATTATTCGGTTGGAATAACCTGTCTATGTGGATTACCTCATGCATGGTGAATGATCCTTCGTATTCATTCCTTATTAAATTATGGAAATGATCTGTCTACGTGGATTACCGTATGGCGGGTGAAAATCCATTGCAGTTTCATATATTCTATAATACTCAGTTGGTTAAAGCTTTGACTTCTATACTCCATGAAATTAGTGGAATATCCTTGATATTTGCACTTCATCCAGTATCTTTTCATGGAAATATTCTTCTGAGCATTCTTGAATTTTACTCTACAAAGCGATATCATGTTGACAAATTAGACGTTATTGGTTCCTGGATAAATTAATTTATAAATCTTTAAAATTTATTCTTGAACTTGTTTTATTGAATTATTATGTCATTGTCATCATCCTCATGCTTATATTGTGATTAAAGTCATCTTTGGCTTACGTGCATAGATGGACTTGGTATGATTATGACGAGGATTATTCAATTATAATCATGGATAGTAATGTAACGAATGATGTGGTAAAAGTCCTCATTGGCACTGTAGTTCATTAGTGGGATGCTTTTTGGTATGATTATGACCGAGGATTATTCGGTATAGTCATGACCATTGATGATTACATGAATATCCTTGGCCGTGGAGCAGGGATGATTCGATTTTATTTATTAAGCTGAGTCTCAGCGATAAAGTTGATGAAAAACCTTTTAAATCATAGAAGATTGTAGTAGATTTTATACCTTACTTGACTCTTCTAATGGATTGCTTGTTCCACTGCAGTTAAACTTGATGTTTATTATATTTTATCAGTTTAACACCGTTGAAGGCTAATGATAATTTATTCTGCATTATCTTAGTCATAATATTTCTTACTGGGCTAGTTGAGGTCACCGTTTCTTTCACTGTTCTCTTCAGGAAATGAGACCGTAGGCCCGGGACTAGTCGAGGAACAGTGATGGTCCTAGATGGTGCATTAGTAGTCCTCACTATTACGTGAAATAGTGTGATAATAAATGTAATGAGGACTCCATTGAGTGTGGATATTGTCTAGATGACAATATTTGTATTAAAACTCATGACCTATGTTTTTGTCGTATTTTACACGACTGTTGTATAATTAAGTTGTATTTGTATTCAGTACCTTGTATCTGGCGACCCAAGATGGGTGATGTATACCTGTTTTGGGGGCGTCACAGTTGGTATCAAAGCTTAGAGATATGATCCCTGACTGAGATGTGAGATAAGAACTAGGAGGGGAGAGAAGGGGAATTCCTTCACTAGTATGACCTACCTAAGTTTAATTGGTATTTAACTGGTTGGTCAGAGTATAGGGATAATATGTGATATGTTAATTAACCCTTGTTTTGTGGCAGTATTTGAAAATGCCATCCGAAAATGTTGGGATAAGCAATGAAGCACATGAGACCGTTGAGTCACCAACGATCAATATCCAGGATAATGTGCAACAGGAAGACAATAATCCTCAGGTAAACAATAACACTGATGAAATGATGAACGATGTGATGTTCAGAGGCTTTATGCAATTCATGCAACATCAGGCGAGAGAGACTCCTGTTCATAATGCAGGTGGAAACAATGGCAACCCACGGTCGGTCACCGCTAAGCAGTTCAAGGAGCTGGGACCACCGGAGTTTTTGGGAAAGCCAGAACCACTTAAGGCGGAGACGTGGTTAAAGCAGATCACCAAGATATTTGATGTCTTTGGATGCTCCGAGGAGCAAAAGGTTCCTTTTGCCACCTTTATGTTGCGTGAAGAAGCAAATTATTGGTGAGAATCTGTAAAACGTACCCAGCTTGACACACTCAAGATGTCTTGGGAGAAGTTCCAAGAGTTGTTCAATGACAAGTACTTTCTCGAAAGCATTCGTCACATGAAGGAGGTGGAGTTTATCAAGTTGGAACAAAACAATATGACCGTGTCGCAGTACGAGGCTAAGTTTGCCGAGTTATCTCGATTTACATCCCATTTGGTAGATATTGAAGAGCGAATGACGCGAATGTTTCTAAGAGGTTTGAAACCCGATATACGTCAATACCTCATTTCTCACAAACTTTGTTTATATTCAGATGTTGTGAATAGGGCTCAGTTATTTGAGCGTGATAATGATTCAGCACAACAAAAAGGTAACGACCAACAACACGATAATAATCGTACCGGTGGCAATGGCCATCGGAACAATGATAACCATCGTGGGGGAAATTATCACGCAAAGAATGGTAACCACTTCGGTGGTAATCATGGCCAAGATAATAGAAGTGGAAATTTCAAGAAGAGAAGGTTCAATAATGATGGAAAGACAACAAAGACCAAAGACCTGTTAAGGAAGGAAAAGCGATGGCCGGTCGTGTATGCTTCAAATGCGGAGGGGAGGGACATATCAGTCCAAACTGCGTGATGTAGTCCAAAGCATGTTACAATTGTGGAAAAGAAGGTCACCTAGCCCGATTTTGTCGTGCACCAAAGTCAAGTCCAGCTGGGATAGTGATGCCAAAGGGTGTCCCAGACAAGCCAAAGTCGGTAGTTTAAGAGAGAGCATTTTTTTTACGAGGAACCTGAATAAAATTATCACGGGTAAGTTAATCATAAACTTTTGCGAAGTCTATACCGTGTTAGATACCGGTTCTACTCACTCTTTTATTTCACCTAGTTGTGTTCAATGTTTGAATTTAACTCCGGAGAAGTTAGATTTTGATTTATCTGTTGAAACTCAGTTGGGAGAAACCTTCGTTACATCCACCATTTATAAATCTTGTTGATTCAAATCGACACTTTCACGTTACCTTTCGATCTTATCTCTTTGAAAATACTTGCCTTTGATGTGATTTTAGGAATCGATTGATTAACTACTCATCAAGATTTTTGTAAGGTTGTTAGCTTTCATATTCCTAACCAACCTGTTATGCGAATTCAAGCAACCAAACCACTAAAGTCAATCACTGTTATATTAAAGAGCCCTAAGCCTTTCGTTGTTGACTTTCTTGTGTGGAATGCACCGAAGCCAGACTTTCTGTAGGCGACGTCGTGAATGACGATGGCAAGTTGATAGGTATCAATGAGACGTGCTATCCAAGTCTTGGATGAGAGTCACAGTTTTGAATGATATTTCTATTGTTAATAAATTTCCTGACGTATTCTTGAAGACTTCTTAGCCTACCCTAGAGCGTGAAATCGAATTTTGTATTGACCCCAGTACAAAACCCATTTCTTAAACCCTCAAATATTTCTTCAACTAAAACGAACGTATAACATGCCAAAGACATTGGCTTGAGCTGTTGAAGATTACGATCGTACCATTCAATATCATCGTGGAAGAGCAAATGTGGTAGCTGACGCGTTAAGTAGAAGATCGTATGCGTTTACGAGTGCGATGTTGTTAACACAAAGACCCATTTCGTATAACTTACAAATGATGAAGATAGAGTTAAAGACTCTAGGGACCCACATGAAGATAACGAATATACGAGTAGAATCGACTTTAATCGATAAAGTTAAAGCCGCTCAAGATACACACCCGAATCTTATGAATTTGAAGAGAAGGTTCAAGAGGGTGTTGTTCTAGAAGCAAGAATCGACGAAGAGAGGAAATCTCAACCCTCGATTTAATTGGCCCATTTGAAATCCTCGATGAAGTAGGAACTATGGCTTATAGACTCGTTTTACCGCTAAGTATGTCGCGTGTTCATAACGTTTTTAACGTATCGACGTTACGTAAATATGGGGACAACCCGAACCACATTATTAATTTAGAACTAAACGATATAGCAGAATATTTAACGTATGAGGAGATACGTGTTAAAATCTTGGATAAGAAGGATCGTATTTGACACTCAAAGGTTATACCTCAAGAGTTAGAATCTAAAATGAATTCAAGGTATCCTCACCTCTTCAGCATACCAGGTACGTACGTAAATTTCGAGGGCGAAATTCCATAAGGAGGGGAGATTATGAGACCCCAGATTTTATGAATAAATACATAATTTTCTCGAAATATATTTTTGAGTATTATGGTGTGGATTTGATATAATGTTATAGTTGTGGATAATATTTATAAATTTTGCAAAGTAAGCAAGTGGTTATATAATATTCAATTGGTCGGGGAATATTTGTTTTAAACAGGGAACATTTGTACGACGACACAATCATTGGTGGACCCCACAACGGTAGTATTGTCGTAGTTAGAAAATGACAAAATTATCTTTCTATAAAAATAACGGCGAAAGTGTTACTGTTAAAACTGTTGAACTACTCGATAGTAAAAGTACAGTAATACGCGTGGTTGCATAGTAGCACACGGTATTGATTATTGATGTTTACGTGAGAAGTCACTCAGTTATACTCAATTATTGCTACAGTAATTTCTACATCATATCTCTCATATTATTGATTCAATTATTGTTATAGTATCATCTGCATAATATGATATATTATTAAATCAATAATTGAGACGACAAAGTTATTCATATTATTATTTACAATATTGACAATGTCTAGAAGTTCCGTCAAGGAGAGGTTTGGTCACCTAATTGTGCGCCAATAAGGAGAAATCCTTATCGGAAAGCCCCCTCTTTCCTGGGAACGACCTGGTTGTTAAATATTGTGAATTATAATATTAATGATGAATAAATTCGTGTTGATTAAAGATGAATTTTATAGTTCTATTGTGTTGGAAATTATTTGTGTTAGTGGAAATCGACACTTGTTTCGATAATAATTGATGTCTGGAGGTTATATTGTTCAATCGGGTATTCGGGGCACTTTTCGTGTCGGAGTACTATTCACGAGTTACTATTCACGGGGTACTATTCACGGGGTACTATTCACCCTTAAGATATATTTCTTTTCGGACCAAATCATTTTTGGGTACAATATTATTCCATGAGGAGATGTGCTAATTTTTCAGACCGTTGGTTGAAGATATAATAGTAAATCAATATGGACCGCTGGTGGAAAGTTATAATAGTGAATCAATATGGACCGTTGGTGGAAATTATAATAGTAAATCAATATGGATCGCTGGTTTAAAGTTTTAATAGTAAACCAATATGGACCGTCCGTTTAAAAGTAAATCAATCTGGACCGTTCATGAATTAGTTACTATTCAGTCCATTCTCCTATAAATAGAAGCTCATTCCTTTTTTTATTTCTTACGAATTCACTGAAACTCTAGAGAGAGAAACTATAAAGAGAAAGAAGAAAAGTATTTTGCTACTTCACTACTCCAGTATTCAATTTTTCTAAGGTAGGGGATATTTTTTGTTATACTCGTAAGGGGTATTCTTTCTTTCCTATTCGTAAAGAGAAAATCTGTTATTCCATTCTTTATTATTCTGTTAGAATAACCTGTATACGCGGGATACCCTATACTTGGTGAAATTCTTCTGTTATTCCATTCTTATTATTCTGTTGAAATAACCTGTTTATGCGAAGTACCGCATACATGGTGAAATTCTTCTGTTATTCCATTCTTTATTATTCTGTTGGAATAACATGTCTGTGCAGTCTATCGTATGCCTGTTGAATTCTGTTGTTATTCCATTCTTATTATTATGTTGGAATAACCTGTTTATCAAGTAACCGCATACATGGTGAAATTCTTCTAATATTCCGTTCTTTATTATTACGCTGAATATCCTATCCGTCATGCGTTCTGTGGGACCTAGTTCCATTATTTATTATTATGTTGGGAATAACACATGCATGCAGTCTATCGCACGCATGGTGAATCATACGTTATTCCATTCTTTATTATTCGTTGAATAACTTGTCTATGTGGATTACCACATGCATGGTGAATGATCCTTCGTATTCATTCCTTATTAAATTATGGAAATGATCTCATCTCACGCGGGCCGAATCTTATGAATTTGAAAGAAGGTTCAAGAGGCGTTGTTCTAGAAGCAAGAATCGAAGAGAGGAAATCTCAACCCTCGATTTAATTGGCCCATTTGAAATCCTCGATAAAGTAGGAACTGTGGCTTATAGACTCGTTTTACCGCTAAGTATGTCGCGTGTTCATAACGTTTTTAACGTATCGACGTTACGTAAATATGGGGATGACCCGAACCACATTATTAATTTAGAACTAAACGATATAGCAGAATATTTAACGTATGAGGAGATACATGTTAAAATCTTGGATAAGAAGGATCGTATTTGACACTCAAAGGTTATACCTCAAGAGTTAGAATCTGAAATGAAGTCAAGGTATCCTCACCTCTTCAGCATACCAGGTACGTACGTAAATATCGAGGGCGAAATTCCATAAGTAGGGGAGATTGTGAGACCCCCGATTTTATGAATAAATACATAATTTTCTTGAAATATATTTTTGAGTATTATGGTGTGGATTTGATATAATGTTATAGTTGTGGATAATATTTATAAATTTTACAAAGTAAGCAAGTGGTTATATAATATTCGATTGGTCGGGGAAAATTTGTTTTAAACAGGGAACATTTGTACGACGACACAATCATTGGTGGACCCCACAACAGAAGTATTGTCGTAGTTAGAAAATGACAAAATTATCTTTCTATAAAAATAACGGCGAAAGTGTTACTGTTAAAACTGTTGAACTACTCGATAGTAAAAAAATGCGATGTCTGGCGTGGTTGCATAGTAGCACACGGTATTGATTATTGATGTTTACGTGAGAAGTCACTCAGTTATACTCAATTATTGCTACAGTAATTGCTACATCATATCTCTCATATTATTGATTCAATTATTGTTACAGTATCATCTTCATAATATGATATATTATTAAATCAATAATTGAGACTACAAAGTTATTCATATTATTATTTGCAATATTGACAATGTCTAGAAGTTCTGTCAAGGAGAGGTTTGGTCACCTAATTACGCGCCAATAAGGAGAAATCCTTATCGAAAAGCCCCCTCTTTCCTGGGAACTACCTGGTTGTTAAATATTGTGAATTATAATATTAATGATGCATAAGTTCGTGTTGATTAAAGATGAATTTTATAGTTCTATTGTGTTGGAAATCATTTGTGTTAGTGGAAATCGACACTTGTTTTGATAATAATTGATGTCTGGAGGTTATATTGTTCAATCGGGTATTCGGGGCACTTTTCGTGTCGGAGTACTATTCGCGAGTTACTATTCACGAGTTACTATTCACGGGGTACTATTCACCCTTAAGATATATTTCTTTTCGGACCAAATCATTTTTGGGTACAATATTATTCCATGAGGAGATGTGCTAATTTTTCAGACCGTTGGTTGAAGATATAATAGTAAATCAATATGGATCGCTGGTGGAAAGTTATAATGGTGAATCAATATGGATCGCTGGTGGAAATTATAATAGTAAATCAATATGGATCGCTGGTTTAAAGTTTTAATAGTAAACCAATATGGACCGTCCGTTTAAAAGTAAATCAATCTGGACCGTTCATGAATTGAATTCTTATTCGGTCCATTCTCCTATAAATAGAAGCTCATTCCTTCATTATTTCTTACTTAATTCCTTTGAAACTATAGAGAGAGAAACTATAAAGAGAAAGAAGAAAAGTATTTTGCTACTTCACTACTCCAGTATTCAATTTTTCTAAGGTAGGGGATATTATTTGTTGTACTCGTAAGGGGTAATCTTTCTTTCTTATTCGTAAAGAGAACATCTATTATTCCATTCTTTATTATTCATTAGAATAACTTTGTATCATGAGGATACCCTATACTTGGTGAAATTATTTTGTTATTCCATTCTTATTATTCTGTTGAAATAACCTGTTTATGCGAAGTACCGTATACATGGTGAAATTCTTCTGTTATTCCATTCTTTATTATTACATTGGAATAATATGTACATGCTGATCTATATCGCATGCACCGGTGAATTCTGTTGTTATTCCATTCTTATTATTATATTGGAATAACCTGTTTATGCGAAGTACCGCATATATGGTAAAATTATTCTAATATTCCGTTCTTTATTATTCTGTCGGAATATCCTGTCTGTGCGTTTACGCCGGACCTAGTTTCATTATTTATTATTATGTTGGGAATAACCTATCTGTGCAGTCTATCGCACGCATGGTGAATCCTTCTGTTATTCCATTCTTTATTATTCTGTTGGAATAACTTGTCTATGTGGATTACCAGATACATGGTGAATGATCCTTCGTATTCATTCCTTATTAAATTATGGAAATGATCTGTCTACGTGGATTACCGCATGGCGGGTGAAAATCCATTGCAGTTTCATATATTCTATTATACTAAGTTGGTTAAAGCTTTGACTTCTATACTCCATGAAATTAGTGGAATATCCTTGATATTTGCGCTTCATCCAGTATCTTTTCATGAAAATATTCTTCTGAGCATTCTTGAATTTTACTCTACAAAGCAGTATCATGTTAACAAATTGGACGTTATTGGTTCCTAGATAAATTAATTTATAAATCTTTAAAATTTATTCTTGAACTTGTTTTATTAAATTATTATGTCATTGTCATCATCCTCATGCTTATATTGTGATGAAAGTCATCTTTGGCTTACGTGTGTAGATGGACTTGGTATGATTATGACCAGGGATTATTCGGTATAATCATGACCGTAATATGACGAATGATGTGGTAAAAGTCCTCATTGGCCTGTAGTTCATTGGTGGACAGTTGTTGGTATGATTATGACCATGGATTATTCGGTATAGTCATGACCATTGATGATTACATGAATATCCTTGGCCGTGTAGCAGGGATGATTCGATTTTATTTATTAAGTTGAGTCTCAGCGATAAAGTTGATGAAAAACTTTTTAAATCATAGAAGATAGTAGATTTTATACCTTACTTGACTCTTCTAATGGATTGCTTGTTCCGCTGTAGTTAAACTTGATGTTTATTATATTTTATCAGTTTAACACCGTTGAAGGCTAATGATAATTTATTCTGCATTATCTTAGTCATAATATTTCTTACTGGGCTAGTTGAGGTCACTATTTCTTTCACTGTTCTCTTCAGGAAATGATAACGTAGCTGGGACTAGTCGGGGAACAAAGTGATGGTCCTAGATGGTGCATTAGTAGTCCTCACTATTCTGTGAAATAGTGTGATAATAAATGTAATGAGGACTCCATTGAGTGTGGATATTGTCTAGATAACAATATTTGTATTAAAACTCACAGCCTATGTTTTGTCGTATTTTACACTACTGTTGTATAATTAAGTTATATTTGTATTCAGTACTTTGTATCTGGAGACCCAAGATGAGTGATGTATACCTGTTTTGGGGGCGTCACAATGTATACCTATTTGAGAGCGTCATAGTTGGTATCAGAGCTTAGGGATATGGTCTCTGGCGGAGATCGGGGAATAGAACTAGGAGGGAAGAGATGATTAATCCTTCGCTAGTGTGTCATACATAAGCTTATTTGGTTGGTCAGTCGGAGCATATGGTTAATATGTGATATGTTAATTTGTTAATATTAACCTTTGTTTTGTGGAAGTATTTCAGAATGACAGCTGGAAATATTAACAATGGAGTGAATGAGACTGCGGAGACACCTTTAATCACCACCCAGGGGTGCAACATGAAGGCAATATTCCTCCTGTAAACAACACTACCGAACAAATGATGAATGATGGGATGTTTAGAAGCTTTTTGTAGTTCATGCAAAATCAGACAAGGGAGACTCATTTCGGCTCCTGTTCTGACAATACCATCTGGTTCAGATGAATTTGTTATCTACAGCGATGCTTCAGGCAAAGGGTTAGGATGTGTTCTTGTGAGACCCCAGATTTTATGAATAAATATTTAATTTTCTCGAAATAATTTTTTTAATATTATGGTGTGGATTTGATATAATGTTATAGTTGTGGGTAGTATTTATAAATTTTGCAAAGTATGCAAGTTGTCATATTATATTCGATTGGTCGGGGAATATTTGTTTTATCAGGGAATATTCGTGCAACGACACAATCATTGGTGGACCTCGCAACGGAATTATTGTCGGAATGAGAAAACGACAAAAATATTTTATGAAAATAACGGCGAAAGTTTTATTGTTAATATTGTTGAACTACTCGGTAGTAAAAGTACAGTAATACGCGTGGTTACATAGTAGCACATGGTCTTAATTATTGATGCTTACGTGATAAGTCACTCAGTTTTGTTGGTATTATTAATGTAATAATACAAAAAATTTTTTTATATAAAACAGAATACTTTTATAAAGTTATTCTATTAATAGAATATATTATATTCTATTATGCATAGTGTTGCATAAGTGTCTCGCATAGTATTTTGCATAGTAAAAATTTTTTATATAAAGCAGAATACTTTTATAAAGTTATGCATTTATTAGACAATAATTAGAATATATTATATTTTATTATGCATAGTGTATATATAGTGTGCTGATATAGTGTTTTGCATAGTAAAATCTTTTATAAAGTTATTCGTTTTATTAAATTATAAATAGAATATATTATATTTTATTTAAAAGATTTTGCTTTAAATATGGAAATCGCCGATTAAAGTAAATCAATCTGGACCTGTTCATGAGTTAGTTACTATGGTATTCCATTTTTCTATAAATAAGCTCATTCATTCATTATTTCTTACGAATTCTTTGAAACTCTAGAGATAGAAACTATAAAGAGAAAGAAGAAAAGTGTTTCGCTACTTCACTACTTCTATATCCAAGACTCTTCTTTCTAAGGTAGGGAATATATATTTGTTGTACTCATAAGGGTATTCTTTTTCTTTCTTATTCATGAAGAGAACTTACGTTATTCCATTCTTTATTATTCTGTTGGAATAACCTGTATACGCGGGATACCCTATACTTGGTAAAATTCTTCTGTTATTCCATTCTTTATAATTATGTTAGAATAACCTGTTTATGTGAAGTACCGCATACATGGTGAAATTCTTCTATTATTTCGTTCTTTATTATTCTGTCGGAATATCCGTCGGTGCTTAATTTCGCTTAACTTTGGTTCCATTATTTATATTCCGTTTTCTTTTATTATTCATTCGGAATATCTCATCTGCATCGATTTAAAGCGGACTGGTTCCAATATTTATTATTCGCCGGAATATCTCTACTGCATGCATTTTACATGGGACTGGTTCCATTATTTTTTATTACATTGGGAATAACTCATCATGCGATCTATCGCACGCATAATGAATCCTTACGTTATTCCATTCTTTATTATTCATTGGAATAACTTCGTCATGTGGATTACCACATGCATGGTGAATGATCCTTTGTATTCATTCCTTATTAAATTGTGGAAATGATCTGTCTACGTGGCGGGAGAAAATCCATTTGCAGTTTCATATATTCTATTATACTTAGTTGGTTAAATTTTTAACTTCTATACTCCATGAAATTAGTGGAATATCCTTGATATTTGCGCTTCATCCAGTATCTTTTCATGAAAATATTCTTCTGAGCATTCTTGAATTTTACTCTACAAAGAAGTATCATGTTGACAATTTGGACGTTATTAGTTCCTGAATAAATTAATTCTTGAACTTGTTTTATTGAATTATTATGTCATTGTCATCATCCTCATGTTTATATTATGTTGAAAGTCATCTGTGGCCTGTATTGCATAGATGGACTTGGTATGATTATGACCAGGGATTATTCGGTATAATCATGACCGTAATGTTACAAATGATGTGGAAAAAGTCCTCTCATGGCCCGTAGTGCATTGATGCACGCTTTTTTGGTATGATTATGGCAATGGATTCTCTTCGCCAAGGTGCAAAAGAGGAATTTTTTTATGGCATGATCAGGGCCAGATTGATGAAAACATGATTATCTTTAGCCGTAGTGCATGGATAATTCATGGTCGTGATACTAAAGAATATCCTTAGCCTGTAGTGCAGGGATGATTTGATGATGTGGATTATTTATTAAGCTGAGTCTCAACAATAAAAGTGATGAAATTTTTTTTAAATCATAGAAGATAGTAGATTTTATTCTCTACTTGACTCTTCTAATGGATTGCTTGTTTCGCTGCAGTTAAACTTGATGTTTGTTATATTGTACCAGTTTAACATTGTTGAAGGCTAATGATAATTTATTCTCGCATTATCTTAGTCATAATATTTCATCGGGCTAGTTTAGCTCACCCTTTCTTTTCATTGTTCTCTTGTGAAATGAGAACGTAATGGGACTAGTCTGGGGAACAAAGTGATGGTCCTAGATGGTGCATTAGTAGTCCTCTCTATTCTGTGAAATAGTGTGATAATAATTATAATGAGGACTCCTTTTGAGTTTGTATACTCTCTAGTAGACAATATTTGTATTCAAACTCACAGTTTATGTTTTGTCGTATTATACAATTTACATATTTGTATTATTAAGTTGTATTTGAATTCTGTACCATGTATCTGGCGACTCAAGATGGGTGATGTATACCTAAATTTTTGGGGGGTCACAGTTGGTATCAAAGCTTAGGGATATAATCCCTGGCTAGGATGTGAGAATAGATCTAGGAGGGGAGAGACGGGGAATTCCTTCACTAGTATGACATACCTAAGTTTATTTGGTATGTAATTGGTCGGTCAGAATTTAGGGATAATATGTTACATGTCAATTAACCCTTGTTTTGTGGCAGTATTTGAAAATGACATCCGAGAATGTTGAGAATAGAAATGGAGCATATGAGACCGTGGAGACACCTCTAATCACCAACCAAGATAATGTGATTAGAGATATCCATGTGGTGATTGAGGAATTAAAAGTTGCACTCAAGCTAGTCGCAAAGGTAGCAACTTAGAGTGAGGAAGAAGAGGAACCTGAGGAGGATTTATTAGAAGAACTTATTGATCAAAATGTAGAATTGCAAAATCGTATTCATGAGTTAGAAGAGTAGGCTGAAGAACAAAAGGTGGTCGTGGAGCAAAGGAATGTAACAATTCAAAATTGTATTACCCGATGTGCGATAGCTGAACAGGAGCGCTCTTTGGCAGAGTATACGATATTAAAGCTAGAATATGAGAATTCAAATGTCAAGGAGCAGCTGAAAGAAGAAATAACTGAACGAGTGAGAATGAAATATGCATGGGTAAAAGCCACACGACGCGTTGATATTGTGGAAAGAGAAGTCCGATCCAAGAAAGCTAAAATAGATGATATGTATTTCTCTTTTTTACAAAGAATTGGGAGAACCCAAAGATCGAAGTTTTGAATTACCCTATACATTGCGGTCAACCCCAATTTGATATGGATCGAAGGTTAATGATTCAGATCATGGAGTAGGAGTACGACGAAGCAGTTGAGGGTCGAATATGCCCTATAGCGAAAGTCAATTCCAGTAGTAATGATGACACCAAAGATTGTCCCGAATAAGTCAAATTCGGTAGTTTAAGGGAGAGCATTTTTCGTGACGACGAATCGAACGAAGTTATCACGGGTTAGTTAATTATAAATTCTTACGAAGTCTATACCTTATTCGATACCGATTCTATCTATTCTTTTATCTCTCTTGTTTGCGTTCAACGTTTAAATTTGACTTCGGAGAAATTAGACTTTGACTTATTGGTTGAAACTTCGATAGTAGAAACCTTCGTTACCTCCACTGTTTATAAATCTTGTTAATTTAAATTGACACTTTCACGTTACCTGTCAATCTTATCTCTTTGAAAATACTTGCCTTTGATGCGATTTTAGGAATCGATTGGTTAACTACTCATCATGCTTTTCATAAGGTTGTTAGCTTTCATATTCCTAACCAACATGTTATGCGAATGCAAGCAACCAAACCACTAAAGTCAATCATTGTCATATCAAGCCATAAGTAAAGAGCCCCGGTCTTTTCGTTGTTGACTTCCTTGAGTGGAATGCACCAAAGCCAGACTTTCTGTAGGCGACGTCGTGAATGACGATGGTAAGTTGATAGGTATCAATGTGACGTACTATCCAAGTCTTTGATGAGGGTCACAGCTTTGAATGATATTTCTATTGTTAATAAATTTCCTGACGTATTCTTGAAGACTTCTTAGCCTACCCCTAGAGCGTGAAATCGAATTTTGTATTGACCCCAGTACAAAACCCATTTCTAAAACCCTCAAATATTTCTTTACTTAAAACGAATGTAACATGCGCCAAAGACGTTGGCTCGAGCTGTTGAAGATTACAATCGTACCATGCAATATCATCGTGGAAATGCGAACGTGGTAGCTAACGCGTTGAGTAGAAGATCGTATACGGTTACAAATGCGAATATACGAACCCACGTGAAGATAACGAATATACGAGTAGAATCGACTTTAATCGATAAAGTTAAAAGCCGCCAAGCTACACACGGAGTCGATGAATGTGAAGAAGAAGGTTCAAGAGGGCGTTATTCTAGAAACAAGAATCGACGAAGAGAGGAAATCTCAACCCTCGATTTAATTGGCCCATTTAAAATCCTCGATGAAGTAGGAACTGTGGCCTATAGACTCATTTTACCGCCAAGTATGTTGTGTGTTCAGAACATTTTTTTTATGTATCGATGTTACGTAAATATGTGGACGACCCGAACTACATTAGTAAATTAGAACTAAACGATATAGCAGAAGATTTAACGTATGAGGAGATACGTGTTAAAATATTGGATAAGAAGGATCATATTCAACACTCAAAGGTTATACCTCAAGAATTAGAATCTGAAATGAAGTCAAGGGATCCTCACCTCTTCGGCATACCAGGTACGTACGTAAATTTCGAGGGCAAAATTCCATAAGGAGGGGAGATTGTGAGACCCCAGATTTTATGAATAAATATTTAATTTTCTCAAAATAATTTTTTTAATATTATGGTGTGGATTTGATATAATGTTATAGTTGTGGGTAGTATTTATAAATTTTGCAAAGTATGCAAGTTGTCATATTATATTCAATTGGTTGGGGAATATTTGTTTTATCAGGAAATATTCGTGCAACGGCATAATCATTGGTGGATCCCGCAACGGAATTATTGTCGGAATGAGAAAACGACAAAAATATTTTATGAAAATAACGGCGGAAGTTTTACCGTTAATGCTGTTGAACTACTCGGGTTAAAAGTACAATGATGGCGTGCGTGGTTGTATAGTAGCTACGATATTAATTATTGATGCTTACGTGATAAGTCACTTTTTGTTTTATTGGTATTATTAATGTAATAATCTGTAAAATCTTTTTATATAAAGCGAATACTTTTATAAAGTTATTCTATAAATAGAATATATTATATTCTATTATGCATAGTGTTGTATAATTATGCGCATAGTATTTTGTATAGTAAAATATTTTTATATAAAAGCAGAATCTTTGTTATAAAGTTATCTGTTTTATTAGACAATAATTAGAATATATTATATTTTATTATGCATAGTGTTTGCATAGTATTTTGCATAGTAAAATCTTTTATAAAGTTATTCGTTTTATTAGATTATAAATAGAATATATTATATTTTATTTAAAAGATTTTGCTTTAAATAAGGACCGTCAGATTAAAGTAAATCAATCTGGACCGTTCACGAGTTAGTTACTATGCAGTCCATTTTCTATAAATAGAAGCTCATTCATTCATTATTTCTTACGAATTCACTGAAACTCTAGAGAGAGAAACTATAGAGAGAAAGAAGAAAAAATGTTCTCGCTACTTCACTACTTCTATATCCAAAGACTCTTCTTCTTTCTAAGGTAGGGAATATTATTTTTGTTGTACTCATAAGGGGTATTCTTTCTTTCTTATTAATGAAGAGAACTCGTTATTCCATTCTTTATTATTCTCGTTGGAATAACTTTGTATCTGTGGGATACCCTATACTTGGTGAAATTCTTACATTATTCCATTCTTTATTATTATGTTGGAATAACTTTGTTTATCAAGTACCGCATACATGGTGAAATTCTTCTATTATTCCGTTTCTTTATTATTACGCCGGAATATCCATGCTGGGTCTTAATTTACTTTGATTTGGTTCTATTATTTATTATTCCGTTCTTTATTATTATTCGCTTGAATATCCCATGCGTGCATTTACGCTAGACACGGTTCCAATATTTATTATTCTATCGAATATCCATCTCATCCATTTTACGCCGGACTGGTTCCATTATTTATTATTCTGTTGGGAATAACACATGCATGCGATCCATCGCATGCGCATGGTGAATCATACATTATTCCATTCTTTATTATTTCGTTGGAATAACTTTGCATCATGTGGATTACCACATGCATGGTGAATGATCCTTTGTATTCATTCCTTATTAAATTATGGAAATGATGCGTCTACGTGGATTTGCACGCATAGGCGAAAATCCATTTTCGGTTTCATATATTCTATTATACTCGATTGGTTAAAGTTTTGACTTCTATACTCCATGAAATTAGTGGAATATCCTTGATATTTGCGCTTCATCCAAAGATCTTTTCATGAAAATATTCTTCTGAGCATTCTTGAATTTTACTCTACAAAGAAGTATCATGTTGACAATTTGGACGTTATTAGTTCCTGAATAAATTAATTCTTGAACTTGTTTTATTGAATTATTATGTCATTGTTATCATCCTCATGTTTATATTATGTTGAAAGTCATCTGTGGCCTGTATTGCATAGATGGACTTGGTATGATTATGACCAGGGATTATTCGGTATAATCATGACCGTAATGTTACAAATGATGTGGAAAAAGTTCTCATTGGCCGTAGTGCATTGATGGACCATTTTTGGTATGATTAATGGCTGTGACACCCCCAAATCCTGGTACTTCATTTCCTCAAGATTTGGTGTTCACTTAATCAAAACATTCATCTATAACAACCCAATTATAATAAAATTGAATAATAAAACCTGCCCATATAGGAATAAATTTAAATAAAAATCTCCTAGGTTATCTAACCTTTAACAACAATCATTCAAATGCGGAATTTAAATAAACTTCATTACAATTTTTAAACCAAAGTCTGATAATAAAACTATCGAATCTATTACAAGTCTTCAGTACTTGTTCATCTTTCCTTTTCCTTTCTTTGGTGCTAGGTACGTCACCAGTTTCAACTTTAGCTGTAAGAAATTTTACGAGCAAGAGTGAGCAAACAAGGCCCACTTGAAATAACAATAAATAAATCTTTAAACTTTTACATCAATTGCCAATATTAGGCTCAATAGAATGAACAATATATTCTATTAACTTTCTGAAAATATTAACATTCACCGAGGGTCTAATGACCAAGAATCATGTCCACGATTATAAGTAATCTTTCAACTTTAACTTTATGAAATATAAGACTATAAGGACTCTACATTATTTAAGGGATAACCCTTCGTACAATGTATTGTCCACAACCATTTCAACGCTAAGCGTAAACCTCTATTAAAAGAGTTGTTCATCTCAAAGATTTAGAATACAAGTCACTTTCAAAGTAAGTTTGGTTTGGATACATTCTGAGGTAATTTAGAATTCAACGGTAATCAACTAAGGATTAATTATTACAAAAGAAATAACTGTATGCTATGGAATAATCATAACTGAATTGATATTTGTAAATTAACATCATGCTTTAGGAACAATCTAATAGCATAAGCATGGAATAATCATAACTTTCAAGGTTATTAAGGATTGGGTACTAAACATGCATCATGAATAGTAAATTGAACGACAAAGTTGCTCATCACTAGAATACAGTGACTCGCATGCTAACTAATGAGTTACATATTAAAGAAACTTGTTCAATAATAAGATGTAATATGTAGAATACTTGCATCCTCATGAATCAATAGATACAAGAGCTTTATCAATAATAAACAATCTAACTCCACGAAAGTGTAGAGTTAGCAACTTGTATAATTGAAATGGAATTAAAAATGTGCTCAACGAAATTAAACTTCTACAACGAAGTTTTAGAGTTAGAAAACTTGCCTTTAGCACAAGCTAAACCTTACAACTTGAATCAATACCCTATACATATGTCATCATGACATAATTAGTCATTACCAACATTTTATATCTATATAAACAAATATATACATCATGTAGGTCAAATTACCAATTCACATAATCAAACTACGTTAATACTAATTAACTCTTGATAACATGCTCATTCATAGTTTAATACTACTGAAATCATCATTTAGCATTCATAATATTAACACATAACCTTTATTTTCAAAATTTGTGTAATAAACTAAAACTGTCAGAACCTTCTGCTAACTCGCGTTGTGGCGCCACAGTTTACTGGCTTTGTGGCTTCTTATGACATGGCAGGGTGATAATATTGCCATTGCCATGGTGAATATACTCTGACGGTTGCCATGTATGCAGGATGGCGCTTGTCATACCACTAACGTGATCTTCTTTGGTGGCATGCGCTACGAAACTCGAAAGATTTAATCGACGACTTCGACAACAGTACAAGAAAAAGCCAATTTGGCCTACAAACTCGAATCTAATAGACTAAGTAACATGTAATACACATATAGACTTCATATAAACATATCATGAAGACTTCTAACATGTTTCTACTCATAAAATAACATAAACATCAAATTTACAACACCCAATTTCAATGTTTTTGGCTAAAACTCCATTGTTGACATTTTTAATGAAAATCAACACTGTGATTTTGTTTTTCAATCAAAACAGAAATTTCAAAACATCATAGTTATGATTATACATACTCTATCAATTTCCATAATCAATTTATTAAATTAACAACTAATTAAACCTTAATTTCTATTTTAAATTAAGCCATATTCATATATATTTTCATGTAAACACTGTAATATATTTTCTTCCACAAAACACATACATACATGACCTAGTTTCTCTATAATCATATACAAACTCATGAAATCATCTTCTAATCAATAATTAATCATATAACTATAAACACCATCAATTTATCTTTTATTAAATTTCATAGAGAACTTTTTGGAAGAAGAAGAAGATAACAAAATTTTAAGGAAAAAGGTTTGGATGATACCTTGTATGCTAGATGATGAAGGTTTTCCTTTCTATGATTCTTTCTTCCAATTCCTTTTATCAAAACCTGTTAAGATTTCTCTCAATTTCTCTATAGTTTTCTTCTTCTCTCCCTTTTCTTCTTCTGAGTTTTCTTTCTTCCTAACTCTAACATACGTAGAATAATATAACGTATATAGTAATAATAGATATATTAAGTATAGGATTTAACTGACATCAGTTATAGTATTTTGAAAATCAAAAGCCATAAGGCTTGTTTGGCTAGGCTTAATAAAATAACTCTTTAATCCATACACCTTGTTTGGTAAACTTAATTAAAACAAATGGATTAATCCTTATACCTTGTTTGATAAAACATCATTAGATTAAATACTTAATATGCAATAAGACATGTTTGGCAAAACTAAATTAAACTCTTTTAATTTATTTTATTAACTCCCTTTATAGCAAGGTTATTTGTGACACTTCTATTTAAATTAAATAATTAATTAAATATTAATCTATTAAATTACTTTAACACATAAATCATTATCTCATAATTATAATTTCCTTTATAATTATAATTTTATTCAACCAATTAACATTTTATTTTAATCACAAATTTCAATTAAAATATTATAATTCATTTAATCATTATTAGCTCTCTAACTTAATTATTAAATTAAATTAGTTTATAACCTTATAACAATTAATTTTCTTAGCTTCTTAATTATTTATTCAACAAATAAATAACTAACCCACATAAACTCAAATTGAATAATTATTTATTCAACAATAAACATATCCACTAAATATTTATATAAATCAATAAATATTTAATATTTAATATTTAATTATTTAATCAACAAATAATTAACTATACCACATCAACCTAAATTGAACAATTATTTATTCAACAATAAACCAATCCATTAAATATTTATATAAATCAATAAATATTTAATATTACACTTTAAAATTTCGGAATGTTACATCATTCCTCCTTACAAGGATTACATCCTCGAATCACAACTCAAACAAATCATTCGTTACATTCTTCCCTACTTACAAAGATTCATCCCCGAATCGAAGACATGATTAAACAAATAACTTGTGGTATTATTCTTTTAACATTTTCTATTCGAGTTCCCACGTAGCTTCTTCAGCATTGTGGTTCTTCCATATCACATTCACAGAAGGTATCACTTTATTCCTGAGCACTTGTTCTTTCCTATCGACTATCTGGTTAGGAACCTCTTCATAGGACTAGTCTTTCTCGAACTGTAACGGTTCGTACTCGATCACTTGTTTGTAGTCGGGTTTATACGGTCGTAACACCGAAATATGAAAAACATTGTGAATGTTTTCCAACTCTGGAGGTAGAGCTACCTGGTAAGTCACTTCTCCCACTTTTCACAGCACCTCAAAGGGTCCAATAAACCTTGGGCTTAGCTTTCCCTTTTTACCGAAAAGAATTTTTCCCTTTTAGGGAGAAACTTTTAAGAATACAAAAGTTCCTACGTCGAATGCACGATCTTGTCTATGTTGATCAGCATACTTTTTCTGTCTGTCTTGGGCTGCTACTAATCTTATCCTGATGAGTTTGACAACTTGATAGTTTGTTACACGATTCTGGTCCTAACGATTTGGCGTTCAACTTCATCATCCCAAAGATTGGAGTTCTCGCACTTTCTGCTGTGACAATGCCTCGTAAGAAGGTGGCATGCCGATGCTCGCGTGATAATTTGTTGATGTAAGCAAATTCCAGCAACGATAATTGTTCTTCCCAGCTTCCTTTAAAGTCCATGACACATGCTCTCAGCATATCTTCCAATGTCTGAATTGTTCGTTCGCTTTGGCCATCTATTTGTAGATGATAAGCCGTACTCATTCGCAACTATGTCCCCATGCATTCTTGTAGTCTCTTCCAGAAATTCGATGTGAATCGCGGATCTCTATCGGACACAATTGATACTGGCACTCCATTCCTCGAAACGATCTCTTTAATGTACAATCTTGCCAACTGATCAAGATTGAATCTAATCTTTATTGGTAAAAAGTGCGCTGATTTCATCAGTCTGTCCACTATCACCCAAATTGCATCACATCCTCTCTGAGTAGTTGGAAGACCCACCATAAAATCCATCGTGATGTGTGTTCCCACTTCCATTCCGGTATTTCCAACGGTTGAAGTAACCCGCTGGGTCTTTGATGTTCGGCTTTTACTCTTTGACATGTCAAGAATTTTGCTATGCATTCAGCAACATCCTTTTTCATGTTTGGCCACCAAAAATGTCGGCGCAAATCTTGATACATTTTCGTGCTTTCTGGATGAATCGAATATCTTGTGTTGTGTGCTTCAGTCAAGATTTCATCTTTCAGTTCTAGCACTGCTGGAACCCAAATTCTTCCCTCGAATCGTAGTAATCCTTCGGTATCGACCTTGTATTTTACATCACCGTCTTCAATCAGATTCTCTTTGATTTTCCCACACTCTTCATCTTGTAGTTAAGCATTCTTCACTTTTTCCACTAAAGTTGGACCAGTTTCTAACTGGAATAGTTGTTCGTCAGATTCTTTTGGAAATTTGATTTCCAACTCCAGTTTTGTCATTGCTGAAATGAACTCCTCTTGAGTTGTTATCAGCATCAACTTTTCCCAACCTTTCTTGCTTAAAGCATCTGCCACCACATTCGCTTTGCCCGGATGATAAAAGATTTCACAATCATAATCTTTTATCAATTCCATCCACCTTCTTTGACGCATGTTCAAATCCTTCTGAGTGAAAATATACTTCAGACTTTTGTGGTCTGTGTAGATCTCATATTTCTCTCCATAAAGATAGTGTCTCCATATCTTCAAAGCAAATACAACTGCAGCCAATTCCAAATCATGAGTCGGATACCCTTTCTCATAATCCTTTAGTTGTCTTGATGCATACGCAATAACTTTGCCGTTCTGCATAAGAACACAACCCAACCCTTTATGTGAGGCATCACTATACACCACAAAATATCCTGTATTATCTGGTAATGTCAACACAAGTGCACACTAACTTCTTCTTCAAATCTTGGAAACTCTCTTCACATTTCTCCGTCTAGATGAATTTTACAGCTTTCCTTGTCAAATTTGTTAGCTGAGTGGCTATCTTAGAAAAACTTGAATAAATCTTCTATAATAACCAGCCAGTCCCAAGAAACTCCTCACTTTTGACGGTGTTCTTGGTTGTTCCCAATTGATTACAGCTTCCACTTTTGATGGATCCACTGAAATCCCATCTTTGTCAATCACATGACCCAAAAAATTGTACACGATCGAGCCAAAATTCACAATTAGAGAATTTCGCATACAACTTTTCCTTCCTTAGTATTTCCAATGTCAAACTAAATGTTCCACGTGTTCTTCTTGAGTTTTGGAATACACCAGAATGTCATCAATAAATACCACTAGAAACTTGTCTAAGAATGGTTTAAACACCCTGTTCATCAAATCCATGAATGCAGCAGGGGCATTAGTTAAACCAAAAGACATCACCAGAAACTCGTAATGTTCGTACCGAGTTCTGAATGCCGTTCTAGGTATATCCTCCTTTCTTACCTTCAATTGGTGATACCTACTTCTCAAATCAATTTTTGAGAAATATTTAGCTCCCTTCAGTTGATCAAACAAGTCATCTATTCTAGGCAACGGATACCTATTCTTAATAGTGACTTTGTTTAACTCTCTATAATCAATACAAAGACGCATTGTTCCATCTTTCTTCTTAACGAATAAAACTGGCGCTCCCCACGTCGATACGCTTGGTTGAATATATTTCTTATCTAGTAACTCTTGCAACTGTACCATCTGTTCCTTCATTTCCACCGGAGCCATTCTGTACGGGGCCTTCGATATTGGTGTTGTTCCCGGCTCTAAGTCGATCACGAACTCAATTTCTCTGTCAGGCGGAAGTCCTGGCAAATCTTCTGGAAACACGTCTTCAAATTCTCTCACTACCGGTATTTCTTCTAGTTTCACACCCTTCTTCTGAGTATCGACTATGTAAGCTAAATAGCACACACAACCTCGACTCAACAATTTCTTGGCCTGTATAGTCGTCAGACATTTCATTTGTCTAGGCGACTTGCTACCATAAAATACTACCTTTGGACGGAGTCATAAGGTTTACACACTTCTTGTGACAATCGACATCGCTCCATATTTGAACAGCCAATCCATCCCCAAAATTACATCAAATTCCCCGAGTCTAATCGGAATCAAATCTACCCACAAGATATTTTCCTTAATGTTCACCCTACAGTTCTTGTATACGAATCTAATATGGATTACTTCCTTATTCACAATTTCTATGTTCAAAGGAAAATTCAGTTCTTCTCTAGGCAATTCTAACCTCTTAGCAAATTCATCCGATATAAACGAACAAGTAGCACCCGAATCAAATAATACATAAGCATTTATGTCATTGATTGGGATAATACCTGATACCACATCTTTTGATTGCACATCATCTTGCACAGTCATGTTGAAGGTTTTGGTTGTGGGTTTGTTTGATGCTGCAGGTCCTGCAATAGCCCATGTATCTCCATTGTCACCTCCATTACTTCTGGTTGTCACTCTGTCCTTCTTCTTAGGACATTCACGAGTAAAGTGATCCTTGGATCCGCATGTGAAGCACACATTCTTCTTTGGTTGAGTGAAACGTGGGACGATGTGACCCTCCTGGCCACAATTGAAGCATACTCGCTTCCCCATCAAGCATGCACCCTTATGGAATTTCCCGCATGTCGCACATGCTTCAAACTTTTTATTTTGCTGGTTACCCTGATGGTATCCAGCACCCATGTTCCCATTCCACTTCCTCTTCAAGCCGTTGCTGCTGTTGTTATTGTTGTTATTATTGTTGTTTCCACCGCTACCACTTCCATTCTTAGTCTCATTCTCATTCCTCTTCTTCTTTTGTTCCTGGTTGAACTTTGTCACTGCCTCGCCTCCACCTTCAGCGAGTACTGCTTTCTCCATCACTGCTACAAATGTCTTCAACTGGAACAGGGAGACCCTACTGTACAGCTAGGGCTTTAGTCCCTATTCAAACCTCTTCGCGTTACGCTCGTTTGTGCTGACCTGATATGGCGCAAACCTCACCAATTCGTTGAATTTCGCGGCATACTCAGATACCTTCATCGTTCCTTGTTTTAGTTCCAGAAACTACACTTCTAGCTGACTCTTAGAATTCTCCGGGAAATAAGTCTCGAAGAACAACTCCTTGAACTTATCCCAGGTCATCACTCCTGGCCCTTCACGAGTTTTATTGGCCTGCCACCAATAACTAGCTTCTGCTTTCAACATGAATGTTGCGTAAGCAGTCTTCTGATCATCCCCTACCCTAGCGACATCGAACACCTTTTCTATTTCCATAATCCAGGTCTGTGCTTCGACTGGATTCATAGACCCACAGAATTCAGGTGGTCCAACCGCCTTGAAATCCTTAAACGTTGTACTATGGTTTTGTGGTTGATTCTGCAACACTCCTGTTAGTAGTGTCACTAGTTGTTGAACGGGGTTACCGTCAACATTGTCGTTATTAGTAGTTCTCTCATTGTTTCTCTATCGGGGTGGTTCACGTTTGGGAGGCATTTTCTGTTAAAACAAAACATCTATTAGACTATTACTCAACTTCTTTAAGTATTTCTAATTAACTTGCCTCTATAAAAGAAATAACCACATAACACATAACACTTTGAATAAAATAATAACTTTTATTTATTCATCATTACTTCAAAAAACATAAAAAAAAAAAAACAATAGCATCACTGCTATTTACATTCCTTTCCTGAACTACAAAAGTTACAGGACAACATCATTATTATTATATCCCATGGTTACTTAACACTAGGGATTTACACATTATTTAATACTTATTACGTGCATTACAGGCACATTTTCTATGATAATCTATTAAGATACTTCTTAGCCCTATCACGTTCTTCCTCCATGACTTGAAACATTGTTCTGCGATCTAACACGAATGACGGAAACGTCTCGAATTGAATCGGATATCCCATGACCCGATCTTGAGCTCGATTAATTGCAGTGTTAAAAACTTTATCCATCTCTTCCATCTTCATCCTCTTCGCCTGTGAGTCCCTTACTGCTCTTCCAGTTCATTGATAAGCTTCCTCGTATGCATCATCAGCTCTTACCCTCTTGGTAGCTTCTTCCTTCAACTTGTTCTTCAGTTCCACGACCATCTCTATCAATTGTTCCTTCTCTCCTTCAGTTTGTACTAGTTTCTACTCGACATTTGCCAGTCGTTCTTCACGATC